>OX596255.1:5700549-6250191 GCA_951394255.1 Polyploca ridens
AAACGTTAGCAGTGCCGTCTAAATAACAATTTATTATATAGTTAAATATTTTAAAGAAATTTGCCGCTGTAACAACTTTGTGCTAGCTTGTGTGTTACTAGTTACTTAAATAAACCTCTGTTGAGGATCTTGCAATGAAGCGGTGATTAAAAGTGAAAAGTGAAAGAAGTTGATTGATAATAAAAAAGAATTTAAAGTGTTATGTAGTGAATTAGAATTATTACAACTTATTTGTACTGAAATTATTCAAATGAGGAATTGTGATCCGCTAACCAGATATTTCGCCTGCCATTATTGCTAGTCTAGTTACAGTGCTTAAAAAAGTTTAAACATTTTTGCCTCTAATAAAAAGGATCAAATGCTCCTGCTTAGCAAGCTAGTCTGATCCATACACCAACCCGCGCAGGGCCAGGTGACTCAAAACATACCCGCGCAGGGTATTTTCGTGGATGTTGTGCCCGTACGCACATTCCCCATTATTATTAGCCCCGCGCAGGGGCAGTGACTTAAATCATACCCGCGCAGGGTATTGTCTTAGATCTTGTGCCAGTACGCATATTCCTTATTATTATTAACCCCGCGCAGGGGCAGGTGACTTAGAACGTACTCGCGCAGAGTATTTGCTTGGATGTTGGGCCGGCACGCACATTCCCCATTATTATTAACTCCACGCAGGGGCAGTCACTGAAATGTACCGGTGCGGGGTATTTATTCTCTTGGATGTTGTGCCCTTACTCCGTATGCACATTCCCCGTAATAATCAACCCTTTGCAGGGGCAGGTGAGTTGAAATATACCCTCGCGTGTGTTCTTTTGAGATGTTGTGCCAGTACTCCGTATGCACATTACCAATAATAGTCAACCCCTTGAAGGGGCAGATGAGTTGAAATGTAGCCTCGTGAGGTATTTTCTTGGATGTTATGCCTGTACACACGTTCCCCATATTAATCAACCGCTTGCAGGGACAGAAATGTACCCTCGCAGGGTATTATTTTGGATTTTCTGCCCGTACGCACATTTTCCATCATAATCAACCTCTTACAGGGTGACTTGAAATGGACCCTTCAAGTCTGGTTTCAAATACATCATGTCGCGCCTGACGCATATAAATCTTTGCGTGACCTTAGAATACACTCTCGCAGGGTACTATGTTTGGATGGTGTGTCTACGCACATTAACGATGAAAGGATTAAAAAGGCAGTGTGGTGTTTGAAAACCTATTTTGCTTTTCAATTAAAAATTAAATGATCCTGCTTTAGAAACAGGTCAAAGCAGATTTTTACTCTATCCCTGCCTCGTAGGGAAAAGGGACTCGAAATATATACCCTCACCGCAGGGTACTTTACCTAGATATTGTGCCTCTTCTCACAATCGCCATCTAAATCAACCCATGCAAGGAAAGGTGATTTGAAATGTTCTGTCGCACAGTCTCTAATATAACCACCAACATGGGAATAGTTGGTTTTAAAATGTACATTTGCAAAGTCCTATGCCGAGATGCCTCTACGCATATTTCCCATCATTATCAAATCTCACAGGGGCTAGTAACTGGAAAATGTACCCTTACCGCGTACTCTTAAGTACTTGACTTGGAGGTTGGTGCCCTTACGGACCATACTCGTTTTTTGCAAGGTGCTTAAAGATTGACATTTAATAATTTCAAAGCGGGACAATAAATTCTATTCCACCAGCAGGGTGACATCTAAGCACCCCCGGTTTATATACTGAAAATAATATAATACACTGTCGATGCGTATTGTTTTACCAAAAAACCGTTGGTAATGTCAAGTCATTCGGTTCAGTACTGTGGTATCAGATATCCACCCGCACCATTGAACATTGTCTGCTGATGCTAAAAAGTGGTGAATCTCAGTTCTCAGTTTAAGTGTATTCCGAACCGGTGGTAAATTCAACTGTATATAACAAATTAACGTTTATAAGTGCCTTATCAGGACCTAAACTGAATAAATGACTTTTTGATTATGATTTGATCTCACTGACCTATTATAACGTGTGATACGAATTAAATGTTTACCGTATCGCTGATTTATTTCAACCCTGACTGTTTGTGCAAAATTCAGATCTCAGGCATGTTTTCACTAGTAAATGTGAGCGACGCACATACGAATCTATGACCAATAATGGCAACTATATTATACATAGATAACTTAGCCTACCTTTCGGTCTCAGCCAAAAGTTTTTTGCTTAATTAACCAATGGGGTAACAAGCATATAGGGAATAAGGAATACCTATTATCGATTATTTGAATGACTTTCTTCTGCCTTCCAAGGCGTTATGTTTTAATTCTAAAACAAGAATGAATAAAATTGTGCTACAGAGGCTTACACTATGTTGACAAATTTACCCACCCTCGCAGGGTTTTTGGGGGTTCAATGGAATACTAGATATATTATTGATTTTCTTTCAAAATCACCTTAGAGCCTAATCGGTCTATTGAACTTATCGAGCTTGGTAATATCCCAAAAGAGTCTGCACTACCGTGATTCAGCATACTTTTTTGATTCAACTGCAATCGCAATCTCATTTTCTATTGAAATTTATAATCAGATGAAGCCTGTAAGCGCAATAAACAGTCGAACAGTTGTTTAGCCAGGTAAATGTTGCATTGCAATAACAAAGCACTCCTCGCTATCTTGAAAGCATGACAATATCTAAATTAAACGTCACCTATGTTCGGAATGAGGGTGACAATCATCTGATGAACCGTATCATCGTCATATGAATGTAACATTCCAATTTCTTTCATATATTAGATTAGATCCTCGTCTATTGTTACTGATTACCAACTACTGCTTGAGGAGCACTTACACAGCGGATACGCCTGCACAATAATATGGAATGTACATACTTAGTTGAAAGTTTTGTATTTAGACTAAAGCATGAATAAATGTTTTACGAAGAAAAAGCACCTTTGTTCCACGTGGAATTACCACCTAGCATAACATTACCCTCTATCTTGTTTAATCTCTAAACTGCTACCTCAGCTAAATTGGTTCGAAACAAACTTTTAGTAACTAATTCCTCGATAGTATTTCGGAGGGCAGACCTCAAGTTCAGAGCTTTGACAGTCCCATTCACGATACAGCGCTATCGATAGATACATGGACGGTTTTTCTACCTCCAAGTAGATACCATAAGATGGTCTGGGATTATAGAAATATGAGTATTGGATTGCTTGTTGTAACCATGGCATCTTTGTTGAAAAATCGCTTCTAACCGTAGCTTGTTTGAAATAAAATGAACAAACTTAAGTAGTCCATTTGTCACAATGACTCCTGTACTAATAAAGTTATTAACTACTTGCTTCTTACACTTAGATGAATGTTCATTATGCTGAATAAGTCAGTGGTAGCAAATGTATGCAGTTTTAGTTCTCATGTGTTGGTTGGACATATTTTATATATTGATACGATAGATAGTCGATTGACTCGTGTAATTTTTAGAAACATATCTAAAATTTAAGTAACGAATTTTGTATATCCAGACCAACACAGCGTTGTCTTAATTTTGTAGTGTGTTAAGGTTGCCTTCAACCTTGTACCTTGTGTAAGTACCCTTGTACCTACATGACTTCACTTTCCAGTTTTAGAACAAGTAAAAGTTATGTTATGATGTTACTTGTGTCGGTCTTTAAAACTTATATTTCTGGTTAATGTTTATGCAGTAATGTTGCTGGTGATTATAGCAAAATACCACATGTAAGTAAATATGTACTGTATGTAATTAACGTTTTGATTAGAATATATGATGTACCTACACGTGTCGGAGAATAATAATGTCGGTAGGTACATAGACTATAGCAAAACATATAGCTATACATTACTGTGTGTACAGATTGTATTCGCCTTTTATACGATAAACGTGAAACAGCAAAATCCACCAACTATTGACAAGACCTGCCAAAGCTGCATCTTTAATAGGGTGCGAAATAGAATAATTCATCGCTGGCGCTGGCATAATCAGTTCAGATCCACTAAATCTGGTCTCATGCCCATTAGAGATCTGCAACCCTTTCAGACAGTTACCATATAGCTGATAATAAGCCACTAATCGCGGGATCACATTATCTTCGCATGATTAATTAAATACTTGAATGTTGCTTTTCAATCACATACGATACATGTTTTTATGCTCATCAATGATTTGATTAAGATCTTTGCTTCTAGCCATTTACACCTACATATTTCGTTTATACTTTATAAATAAAATTACAGTACCTCGCACATCTTAGTATTTTTGATACCTATTCTCTCTCACGATACCTTCAGACTTACACAGAAGTCTGTACACGTATGACCTATACTGGAGACATCACAGGTACCTATGTCACAAATAACTTTATGCTACAAGCATAAAATCACATTGGCATCCACTTTCACCAGGCGAAAACAAACACGTCTCATTTTATAAGGTTTCAAATAACGGTCAAGTTTTAATAGAAGCGTTTTACCTGAAAATAAAACGCATATTAAATACTTACCTTATTTGAAACCTTAATTTTTAGTTCTGCCTGGTATTTCGACTCAATGACGAGATAGCGCGCGTGGCTCAAGCTCGCGCTCTGCCTGGGTGGATAGTGGGGAGATGTGCGAGCGAGACGGCAATATTTGGGTAGACAAAGAAGGAAGTCTAGAGCAGAAAACAAGGAAGGCCTATCTCATTTTATAAGGTTTCAAATAAGGTAAGTATTTAATATGCGTTTTATTTTCAGGTAAAACGCTTCTATTATATAAATGCTACATTAGCCTGACAATGTAGACCTACATTAATAGAATCTTCTAGATAAGCAAAACGGAAACAGTCTCAATAAATATAATGACCACTGAGTCATGAATGTATGATAAATTTTAAAGGTGACAAATACAATTTCTTCTAAGTAGGTGCCCATTTTACACTGTAGATTAGTCAGGTAGGCTTTTATATCAACAATTAATGTACCTTAGGTAGGTAATATTAAATTACTTAAATAGTTTATTAGTACAATACTACATAATTAATTATTATTTAGAATCAATGCGGCACATTTGGTCTGAGGTAATTAAGTACGTTTTTGGCAAGTACATACTAACTAACAATCGCTTAGTAAATAGGTATATTATTAGTGATCCGAATTTACCGGTTCATTGCAGTAACTAAGTACTTACCGCAAGAATTACACGGAGCCCCAGCGCCGCTGTCATGCCCCAGCCGCGCTTTACTCAGCTTCTCCCGCTGACTCTCAAGTTTCGAAAGCCAGGCTGGAGCCTCTGGAGTCTCCACGCATGATTCACTCATCTATATCACATTATCATTTCAATTTATCAAGTAGATAACAACAACATTATTGTATTTACGGTTAATTTGCCGTTCGTTTAGTTTTAATATCTGCCTAAATGATGCTTAAAAATATTATACCTTTTATCAATTAGAATCACCCCCAATACCAGTAGTAGATCACCATGTAGTAAAGAAAGAAAGATAAAAAAATAACAAATGCAATGCAAAGCAACAAAACAGCAACCAAACCAAACCAAAACCAAGCAATCACAGACTGACTAGGGAGGGGGAGGGGGGAGGTATGGCCAGGGTTGTATTCAGACCCTCAGAAAATTATTGTTTATGGAAAATAAAACTATATACTACTTGTCGAAAATAATACTACATACGTTTCGCTTTTCGTCCATTTTTTTATTAATTGAAATAACTTATTATTAGGCATTACTTTACTAATCTGTGGGGATGCCGGACGATCTGAGATCGATTAATCAAAGAATCGATTTCATAATATGCATGCCCCTTGTCGGCTGTCGGTAAGAAAAGTGTCTTCGGTAGTGCTCACTATGTGCGGCCACACACCTGCCGATTCTGTTTTGTTCTACTAGAAAAGATCAGAAAAGAAATGACATCGTGAGGCTAGAATGCATTACAAAATGTACCACTCATCACACTAGTCACACATCTACCGACCAACGGACTAGGGAGAGATGCTACACATAGCGACCCGAATCGGCAAGAATGCCCGGTCAGCAAGCAACCGGACAGCATCGCCGATCAGAACCATCTGGCTGGTCTTAAAAACGCGTGGGTTACGTACTAGCTCCGTATATCCGTCACAGACAGCTCGGTTACAACCCGGCGCCGGCGAAATATTTTGTAGCCTGTGTAAGTTTAAAGGGTGAACCCAGTATCTTCTCTTCCTTTTATACTCTTCGTGCCAAAGCAGTAAGGCCATGCAGATGAGTTCGTCATCGTTCATTACGATTTATTACGTAGTAGGTACGTCTACGTCTCTCGGCAAGCGCTAGATTACGTTACGACTGAGCGCGAATCAAGAAAACCCGGCGCCCGGCGTTTTTGTGGCGATGATCCTGGTTTCTATGCTGTTCTACAAGAACAGAACAAAATCGGAAGTTGTGTGGCCACGCTAATAGTTGCCTTCATTAGCGCAGTGCCTTGCCATACACAAGATCCTTGATTCGTAAAACCTGTGCGTAAAACTCACTTTTCACGTAGAGTGATTAAATATCCTGGGACAAATAAATAAAATTGAATGAAGATTGAATAATCCAAGAGAATGCACTGCACTTTTCATTCATCTGTCATACTGCCTGTTCTGTATGTGCCATATTTTTTATCTATATTCATTCGTAATGTCCATCCATCCATCTTTCAATGCGTTTCCGATTCCAATCTGATTTTAGTTTATAAAATCGCGAAAACTTACTTCTTCCTTTGGTGAATTATCAGAATTTTGATTTTCGTTTATACAACAGTGTTTATAATTCAAAAGGTGTGATTATATCATTCGAAACTACAATATTTTATAGATTGTTTTTACCATACGTTCATGATTTACAATGACTCATGATAGTCATCATATCTTGCCTTTATTTATCAATAATAATTTGTTATAGATGTCATCAGGAAGACCTATTAAGTGCGTTGTTGTTGGAGATGGTACCGTTGGAAAAACTTGTATGTTAATCTCGTATACGACGGACAGTTTTCCAGGCGAATATGTGCCTACAGTGTAAGTACAATAAATCCAACTCCATACCATACTGATGATTTCTACTAAGAAATTCACCTAGAAATTAATTGTAAAATATGTTTCTGTGACAGATTCGATAATTATTCAGCACCAATGGTAGTAGACGGAGTGGCAGTCTCTCTAGGATTATGGGATACTGCTGGACAAGAAGATTATGACCGACTTAGACCATTAAGTTACCCACAAACAGATGTCTTCCTTATATGTTTCAGTGTGACAAGGTACTTTAGAGAATATCAGTTGCATCTGACATAGGCTCAGGGTCTTTTAGTACAGTAACAACTGGATATAACGACATTGAAGGGACCATATAACTTCATATATTATGTCCGATAGTTGTTATAAGCAATACACAAGTATGTAGTCACACAAGTAGGATTCAGCCTGGAGCTTGCCAATTGGTTGTAATAATTGATCCGTCGTTATAAACAATGTCATTATATTTGGTTTTGACTGTACTTACAAACTATGGAGCTTTTTGAGCCAATTATCTCTGTTTATTCATATAAGTTACTCATAATTAACTATGCTTTAACATAATACTGTAGATATTCTTTTTGTAATAATATGACATTGTTTTCAGTCCTTCATCTTATGAGAATGTCACTTCTAAATGGTATCCTGAAATAAAGCATCACTGCCCAGATGCACCGATTATATTGGTTGGTAAGTAAATTGCATCATACCTTATTGTTATTTACTTTTAGACTACAAATAGCAAACAAGCATACCACCTGCCTGCTTGTAAGCAGTTTATGATAAACAAATTGCCATATTCATAAACATAATTTGAACCAAGATATTGTTATACTTAACATCTACCTTCTATTCTCTTCTATACATAGAATGTCATGTGTCAGACAGAGACAGAGAAACCTTAGACTTTGAGGACAACTTTAAAATCATGTGTAATAGTTTTGTAAATATCTAAGGTACCATTAAAGCAATTTTAGCTTTGTCATACACTGATAGTCATTCAGGACAAACAAAACTACATAATCATAATAATTATTTACTGACACTATGTAATTTCTGAACTTGTATAGACAGATTTTTATCATAGATAAATATTAGTCATAACTCAAAATACTAAAAAATAAAAATTGCTGAACATACATGGGGGTAGTACAGGTGCCTCTAAGAGTGCCCTACCTCTGACACCAATTCTTCGATCAATAATGGGGTGGAATGGAAGCAAGTGCTCAATATATCTAGACACATGGTAGTGTGTCAAGCCAAGTTCAAGACAAGAAAAGAGAACTGGCAAGCAGCACTGTGTGTAATATTACATTAATGTTTACTTACAGGAACAAAGATTGATTTGAGGGATGACCGTGAAACATTAAGTCTGCTCTCTGAACAAGGCATGTCCCCACTGAAGAGAGAGCAAGGTCAGAAGTTGGCCAATAAAATAAGAGCTGTCAAATATATGGAATGCTCTGCTTTAACTCAGCGTGGGCTCAAACAGGTATGTGACAATGCTCTTTCAGTGCATCTACAGAATGCATACCTATAGTATTCTATGCAAATTTCTTGTTGGAAGAAAGAACGTGATTGTTTTATTAATAAACATTAAATAATATTTTAAGGCGATGATATAGCTCAGGAGTAGTGACGTAGAATGCAGAGGGTTGTATGGAATCAATGAGCTTGAGCTTTCAGTTATGGAAAGCATCATGAGGAAACCATAGTATGGTGGTAGGGTACTTTATAGTATTCGCCTGGCTGGTTACCTCAATCAAGTTGAAAATCTGTCACCAAACACCTACCATTAATTATTTTTTTTACGTAGATTTTAATTTTAAATATTTATTTCTAAATCATGTATATCTGCATGCATCTGTTCAGCATAGCTTAAAATAGTCCGTGCTGGAAGAGGCTGGTTATCCTTAACACAGGCTCCGGCTTAGCTTGGATACCAGTTTCTCCTACAAACTTTAAAATGTCATGTTTATTGTATAAATTGTTATTCTAGTTTGTAAGGAGAAAGAAAATAAATTTATTATTATTATTAATCCTTTGGATCACGGTTAAAAAAATAACAATGAAAACAGGATGCACATCCCTCGCGAGACCAACAGATTAATGTTTCCATCAGCTGCACTTGAGGTCCAGTTCCCTTCTAGGCTTTGTGTCATTACCAGCATTTGGTAATAATATCACCTTCTGTATCCGTATAAATCGAATAAAATTTAATTATTGTTAAAAATGGAATCTAATATCCTTATAATTTTATTTCCAGGTGTTTGATGAAGCTGTACGTGCGGTATTAAGACCAGAACCTCAGAAAAGACATCAGAGGAAGTGTTTAATTATGTAAAAATTACAAAAAATTACATGACAAAAATTACAATTTTACATGCAGGAATCTCGTATCAACAGTAATAATATGTTTCTATACCAGAATTTGATACCTCGTTTTGAATAAATTAAAAGCATATAAACTATGCCCTTGAATTATAATGCATCAATCAAAATTTCAGTCATATGTGCCATACATTGTCTACTGATACTGCATAGTGATACTTATTTATACAGCTCGAAACATCACACAATATATTATGTTAGTTATATTTTCTGCTATCCTTTGTAAGCGAATGGAAATACCAAAGATTTATGAGTAGATGTAAGTCCCCAATATATGTGTACTTTATGTTTTATAAAGATTACTACAACAATGGTTAGAAACAAATTGTTACTGTTACGTAAAATGACTATAATGTTATTTTTTATATTATGCAACTGAACCTCGATATTCAAAGTATTTGAAATATATTCTTATGCGACTTGTGAATAAGGACTGACAGTAGATGCTAGAGTGTATTAACATACTCAAGTTAATCTCTAATTAGTTGCAAGTGGTAAGCATTTATAATGAATATCCAATGATTTTTGTATTTTATTTAGATAACAAAATAGTGTATACAAGCTAACAAAACAAGTTAGAATGCTCTGTCCCATACGGCACGGATAAAGTAGGATTATATTAATTTATGCCGAAAATTATTTCTTATATTTAAGTTGAATTTTTATAAAAGGCAATAATTTAGTTTAATTTACCTTTCACAATTTTTTAGAAGGGAATTTAATAATCAATATGTTAAATGTAATCGGCAGCTAAAGTGACTTTTGTAAGCTTTAGTGATGACAATGAATTAGACCAATCGGTTACTTTTCTATAATTATTAACACATATAATTTATAATAGCATGTGATTAAATCAAGTGTGGTCATAGTGATTCATTAAGGCAAAATATTTTTGTATGTGAAAAATTTAGATTAAGGAATATTGCATTTAAAAGTGTAATTCTGCAACGAAAGTTGAGCACAATAACATTGTGACTTTAGATCTATATTTTCTGCTTAGTGTTGAATCCAAAAATATGAAAGATAAGAAGTTCTCACAGACTAATGTTATGCTATGCATTAATTGGTACCAGTAAATTTATTATGTAATAATGCTGTTTACTCTTTGACCGCAGAGTTTGCTCACTATTTACAGAATTTGCTCTCTTTCGTACTGTTAGATTGATCTTGTGGTTTTTGCTCTCTCTAACTACACGGGATGGTAAAGATTTTATTTTAAACTAGGTAAGCTGGCTTTCGTTTTGTCACTAATCAAGTTGATGGTCGTAGTAATCAAAGAGGCACATCTCCGTATGAGAGATACCGCGGGCATTGCATCACTTGAGGGTTTAATAAATTTAATTAGGACTCATAATATTTTGCCATCCCGTCTGTATGCGATGGACTTAAAGAATCATGCCGCGAATATACATCAATTTGTACAAAAAAATAATAATATAGAGGGTTTTTAATGTCTTCCAAAGATGAAATGAAACCAGGAACATTTTTAAATAACATGAAATACTTTATTAATTCCGCATAATTAAAATATTCCACGATATAAATTGCTGTTTTTGGTATGAACTACGACCATTGTATACCTAATATTCACATAAATATTTTTTATTGTGCCTCAAGTTATTGCTTACGCACTCTCTGGATCAATTTGTAACGTTATTCAAACTTCTCATTAAATCGTGTTTTTTTTTTGTACAAATCCAGACGTGATTCTTAACGACTATCCTCCTCTCGATTTGATGACTTCATCACATCCACTTATGATGTAATTAAGTCTTCAAGGTCATTTAATCGTTGTTCATGGCTTATAATCATAATAATAGTTGCCTTATATTTTGATATGACGATCAAAGGGTGAATAAACATTTTCAAAAAGAGATCATTTAAGGATAAATCAGAAACAACTGTATTATCCTTAAATGTCCTATTTCGGTTAAATAATTATGTGTCAGTTTTATACGACACAAATACATTATTTACTATTCACAGAAGTGATCAGTCATTTGGAATGTGAATCATGTGCCTGACTAGGTATCTGCTTATACCCACGTATACCTTATAGCTCCAAAAACTCCCAATATCCTACATAAGGGATATGTACAATAAAATTTGATGACAATATAATCAAATTAAAAACATAACGGTGGTAGGTCAGGCTGAGAAAAAAAATCTAGTTGGGACCATTATAATAATTGTCAGGGGTGGAATAATGGTAACATGCAAATTTATGATATTATTTCTTTGATATTTTATAGACTGCTTTGATTTACATGTTAAGCTTTGAAAGTAATTTGTGTATATAACTATTTATATAAGTGCTGCGCAATTTAAGAATGAATCTTGTGTAATACTGCACTCCATAAATTATTGAACTTATGATTTTCTTTTATTTCACCGACACAATAGACTAATAACACCCAGACTCAGGGCATACAGTCATGTTCATGCACACAAATGCATGTCCTGTATGGGAATCGAACCCACGACCTGCGGCGCGATAGGTGGAATCTTACCCAACTGGCCCGTCAACAACTCACAAACAAAAACTGTTTTGAATTATATTGCAAAATATAAATTTGAATAATATGCTAGGTAGGATAACCAATTATGACTACCTAATACCACAGCACAGCCAGTGTTGGGCAAAGGGGTACGAACATTTTTGTATGGGAGCTGGCATAGCCACCCGCCGCCATTTTGATTTTTTTTCAATGTCGCGGCGCACGATGTAAGTGGTATATTTGGGTAGAGGACACTTATACAAACAAAAAATGTTAATCAATATGGTGACCTAAAGTGTCACGTTTCCGAGATATTTGGAGGTAAAGATCGCCATATGAGAATTACGACAATCATTAAAAATGAACTTATTACGTGTTTATATATAGGGAACTATTATTTGAATACATTAGATTGTATTCAAATAATAGTTCCCAGGTTGATTTAACTTTTTTATTAGAATATAGCAAAACAAAGAGCACGAAAAAACAATATTCATTAATTGGTTACCTACTAAACCGCATCGCAATATTTGCAATGAAACACAATGTTGTCAAGTAGCTCGGATCGTAGTGGTTAACTTGTTTTCCATGTCGCCGTTATTAACCAAAAATGACAATACTTGTGTTAAAATATCATGTTACCGAGATATTGGAATATCGATATATATATAATATGAGACGAATGACAATAGTTTAAAGTTGATTAAGTACAATTTATGTTCTTGTTTTAAGCAATAGTGGTCAAATAATATTGCATCACGGTTTTAAAAATATATTAAAACAATAATAGAAACAAGCCGTGACCTTAAACCTTTAAATAAAAGGTTTTTTTAAAACTACTTAGGTAGCAAACAAACATACGGCCCGCCTGATTGTAAGCGAAGAGAGCTCCTTTGAAACTATTTTGGTTCCAATGTGTGAGTATGGACTCCCCGTCAATGGCGAGACTTGCGATGGTAGAAGGTATCCGTGGGCATCAGGTTAAACAATTCTACGGAACACTATCCGTTGTACAAGCGGTAGAACACACATAAGGAGGCAAAGTCTCTCCTCAGATTGAGCTGCTTGTGAGCTCGGGATCATGGATAATTCTAATGGAACGTCGCTGAACCGAGTCTAAACGCCCAAACTGGTATCCACGTAAGAGCAGTACTCCATGTAAGGCCGGACTTGCGACTTGTAAAGTTGCAGCCTTTGCCCCGATGTGAAGTACTGCTTCGCTCTGTTGAGCACTTCGACTTTTTTGGATGCTAGCTTAACCTTGTCTTCTAGACGGCCTATTGATGTCGTTAGAAATATCGATGCCGAGGAACCCGATGCTTTCACTGATGTCCGTGTTCTCGAATTGTGAAGCCACAGCAAATGGGGTTTTCTTAGTGGTGAACGCGTAGACTTGGGTCTTAGTGGGGTTGAAATGGACTAGGTTTAGTGGAGTACTGCTGTCATCTATGGGCGGGAGCTCCTGGGTACCTGCTTGGGTCTTTAGACTCGGTTCAGCGACGTGCCATCAGAATTGTTGACGATCCCGACCTCACAAGCGGTTTAGAGCCACTCAGTCTGAGGAGAGACTTTGCTTCGTTATGTGTGTTCTACCGCTTGTACAACGGAGTGTTCTAAGGAATTATTCGACTTAATACCCACGGCTACCTTACACCATCGCAACTCTCGCCATCGACAGGGAGTCCATCCACACACATTGAAACCAGAATTGTTTCGAACTGTGCGGGCTAAAAGGAGTTTTCTTCCGCGGACGCTCGGACTATGGAATGAGCTCCCTGTCGTGGTTTTCCCATTGGAGTACAGCATGGGATTCTTCAAAAAGGGTGTGAAGAGGTTTCTTCAGGGTCGGCAGCGCGCGAGTGATACCCCTGGTGTTGCAAGCGCCCATTGGCTACGGTAACTGCTTACCATCAGGCGGGCCGTATGCTTGTTTGCCACCTAAGTGGTATAAAAAAAAAGTCGACCGTAATCGGAGACACTAGTTAGTATGCTCTCGATTTCAGACACAAGCCGTTTGCGGCTTTCATCCACCACGAAACGAGGAATATTTGCAATGAGCGTCCTCTGTACAATTAATGCCGTTAATAGACAGCATTTCATTGATATGCAGCAGGAACAGTGTTGGGGACAGTACAGACCCTTGCGGAACGCCAGCATTTATATCTCTCAGCTCTTATGCATCTGCTGGACAGAAAATTGGCGACCCATTTGCATAGTCCCTCGAGAAGCCCATATGCTGGTAACTTGGTTAGAAGACACCGGTGCCATTGTGTGCACGTGAGCAGTCTTCCACGAAGACGGGACTTTCATTTAGGTGGAAGTTTTATTAGGTCGGGCCGGCCGCAGGATCGGGTTTTTTTTAATTTATTTATGTCGCTATTGCAATTTTGGCGCACAGGGAACATTACTTAGCGATCTTTAGTTCCAATTAACTTGGTAACATAGATTTTAGGACAAGTATTGTCATTTTTGTTTGTATAATAATGACTAGATGGAAAACAAGTCACGATCCGAGCTACTTTGACAACATTGTGGTTCATAGCGAATATTACGATGCTGTTTAGTAGGTAAGTAATTAAAAATATTGTTTTTCGTGCTCCTAATGTAACTCTATTCTAAAAAATTGATAAATCAACCTGGGGCCTATTATTTGAATACAATCGAATGCATATAAACACGTAATAAGTTAATTTTTAATGATTGTCATAATTCTCATATGGCGATCTTTACCTCCAAATATCTCGGAAACGTGACACTTTAGGCCACCATATTGATTAACATTTTTTGTTTGTATAAGTGTCCTCTACCCATATATACTAGTTACATCGTGCGCCGCGACATTGAAAAAAAACTAAAATGGCGGCGGCTAGCTATGCCACAAAGGTTCTATCCCCTTTTAATTGAATTAACAATTAAAGATTAACAATTAATTAATTGTTAATTGTCACCATAACAACTAACAATTGATCAACTGTAATTGTGGAAATTACAATTAACAATTGATTAATTGTTAATTGTAGTCATAGCAATTAACAATTAATCAATTGTCAATTGTGATTTTCTACAGTTAACAATTAATTAATTTTCAATTGTTTTATTCAATTTAATTAAAAAACTAACAATTAAAAAGTAATAATGTTTGATTTCATTGGTTGAATAAATAAGAATCTGTTAAATTTTAGTGTTCCATACCAGAAGGGTGCCAAACGGGACCCTATTACTAAGACTCCGCTGTCCGTCCGTCCGTCCGTCTGTCTGTCATTGGGCTGTATCTCATGAACCGTAACAAGTAGAAAGCTGAAATTTACAGATAATGTG
The DNA here is from genome assembly GCA_951394255.1 of Polyploca ridens. Lineage (NCBI taxonomy): Eukaryota > Metazoa > Arthropoda > Insecta > Lepidoptera > Drepanidae > Polyploca > Polyploca ridens. The sequence continues at coordinate 5,715,784 of OX596255.1, forward strand.
AAATTTCTATTGCCGTTATAACAACAAATAATAAAATTTAAATAAAATTAGAAATTAAAGGGGGCACCCATACAAGCAACGTTTTTTTAGGCGTTGTTTTTCTTAGAAAAGTTGATTTAGTTAATATTGTACGGAACCCTCCGTGTGTGAGTCCGAATCGCACTTGGCCGGTTTTTTTATTGTTGCCATTTTGAAGTAATTAGTTATCTGGTCAAAATTGATATTTGAGAGGCCTTGGGATAACAAAACATGAATCTTTTCTCAAAATTCAAAATGGTGTCCGCCATATTTGAACGTTTCTCATGGTTTCTATAAAAACCGTAAAACTCACTATTTTGGGAAATGTACAAAAATAGTTAATCTTAAACAAAAAGTATGAATTCTACAATATGCTAAATGAACTACTATAGTCGCGAATCACTAAAATATCTATCCATATTGTTCTACGAAGGTAAAAAAAAAAACTCAACCTTAATGTAAGTCAAATTTTCGAAATCTTATAATACTATCCATTGATTTTGATAAAGGTTAGTAAATTAATTGTTAGTTTTAATTGTTAAATTAATTAAAATTAAAAAAGTTAATTGCAATTTTTTTAATTGCGAGTTACAATTAACATACATTAATCTAAATAATTTAATTGCACCATGCAATTAAACGTTTAATTGCAATTAATTTAATCGCAATTACTTTTTAGTCAATTAACGAGTTGATTGAAAAATTAATTGATTAATGCCCAACACTGAGCACAGCGCACACAGACTGGCTCTCAAGTGCACTATCAATACAGTAATTGGTGCTTGCTGATTAACAATCCGAGGGTAGAACAAAAGTTTTTTTTTATGATCCGTTCACAAAGAACGGCTCAAAGAGAAGAGCATTATTTTGATACGCTTTTAAAAATAGAGTTTGGGTTCATGTAAATACGTAGAGTGAAGATACCTTGTAAATAAGGTTTATTTTAACATTGGATGCTGGAGAGCCGTCCTAACGCGCTAAAAAAAGAAGTGAAACGTGAAAATAAAACTTATTTACATTATCCTAAATTCTATTTTTAAAAGCATATCAAAATAATTATGTTTTTTTTTTAAATCAAGTTAAAAAAAAAAACTGAGAGCCGTATGTAGGTTAACAAAATCAATCAAAAAGTGTCAAGGGACTTTATTTGGGTAGGTAAACAACAATAATCTAATATAAGATTCTTGGTAAACTGTAAGAACAACATAAACATTAAAATATGTTAAGTGACTGCAGCTGCAGCAGTACCAACTCAAACGATTAATGACAACTTTAAGGCGGCCCTCTGTGGCCGGCGCAACTTCAACGCAAGCATAGTCTAAAAGCTTGTTGTTTCATCCAACGTAATGTTTGACTGCGAAAAAAGAGAGACAGCGTCATAGCCGTCGGTTATCAGTCGGTAAATTCCGCTGATCACTCGCGGCCGCTTCGCTAGGTCGTCATTAATGATTTCGCATTCATAAAACTTGTTCCAGGAGTATACTTCTTGTGAAAAAGTCTTACAAGTTTGTGAAAAAAAAGTTAAGTTATTTAGAATCTCCAATACATTTGCAAGCCTGGTATCTAAATGTTTTCTTTACTTTTACAATTTATAGGTACATTAGATATGGCCAAAATTCAGGCAAAAACGCTGTTTTCGGAGGCTTTGACTGAATTTGTTTCACACTTTTTTTAAATTACGCCTAGATACACGGCTAGATATAGTGCACAAGATACTAATTTGTTCAAAACATCTACCGAAAAATTTTTAACAACGCCATAATAAGTACAGAGGTTTTGTATAAAAAGTATGACGAAGTGAGTCCTCTTAAGTTGTTGATTTTTGTTTGAATGTTATGTGATGTGACCAATATTCATAATTTTAGAAGAACTGCAATGTTGATTCTTTGTTATTTTATAATTAAAATACAATCAAACAAAGATGTTTTTTAATAATAACCGACTTCTAAATGAAAAAAGATTTGAATATGTAAATAAATCAAAAAAATCTGTTTTTTATATTTATCATGATTTTTATCAACCCGAACGTTGGAAGTTTAATAAAATAATTAAATATGTTCGCGATACTTATCCCCATTGCTCTATAGGTACCTTGTACTTCTCCGATGGTGCCCTTTTGTACTACAACGCGACTGTGACGTCACCCCCCAAGACGTAGGCTTTCAGCACATACACCCCAAAATAATTGACATGCGATGCGATTTCAAATTTTAACGTTCATAAGTGCCTTTTTAACGTTCATAAGTGCCTTATCAGGGCCTAAATTGAATAAATGCTTTTTGAAATTTGAATTTGATGCGGATACTCGATTAAATTGTGGTGGTTTCTCGACACATTGAAAGTCATGATAAAAAATCTAGGTATAATCCCTGGGATAAACTAGAATCAAGTAGTCACGGGAATCGAACCTACAGAAGTTCTAATCTCAAGAAGCAATTGCGATACTGACTCGATTTTGAGCCAGAAAATGGGCATATAGGAAAATCAATTTATATTTTCCAAATTTTAATGCGATTTAAATAATCTAACAAATTCAAATTACATACATACAACAACTTTACTATAAATGCAGTTCATTTAAAAATATTTTGATTATTATAAACCAAAGAAAATACAAATATATTCAATAAACAAGTCACTGAGTGTTCTTAATATTATGCATAGAAATATAATAGAAATCAACACCAAACAAGAACAATAACTGAATTTTTTTTTATTTGGTTAAACGAAAAATACAGGTCAAAATTAGGGAAGTCAAAGGATTCGTTGGTGTCGATATTGTTGGAGTTTGATGAGATCCCTGTAAGTTTTGATATTTTAAAGACAATCATTATATCCTTTCTCTAATATAGACAACCTCAATCTTATTAATTAACTAAGTAAACATACATAATAATAATAAAATACTGGTTACATCAAGAATTTTATGCACTTTATAATACTTGTACATAATATACCATATTTGGCTATTATTTCATATAGTACCTATATGAAATAAAATAGCCCAAGATATTGTCAAATAAAAAAAAACGATACTAGGTACAAGCCCATTATGATTGATAAATGATTGTGTAAGTATACCAACCACATCTGAACCCAACACAAATTTTATAAGTAACAATCTTCCTTCAATGCCTGGTTTTTCATTAAATTTCCCATATAAATCAAAATATCTTTGTGTTTATTCTACAAAGTATCCTTATTTAACAATAAATAGGTAGGTCATGAATAAGTTGATTATTGTTCTTTTATCAAAGCTAACTCAGTTTTGCTATGATACATACTAGTAATTAAATATCAATAGATAGACACAGTTTCGAAATCAGATTTGCCCTCACATAACACCAAGAACTGCATGCTTTGCTTACAATTACAAAATAATCTTACATATAGAACAATGATAGATAACATACAGTTAATGTGCATATACATTATATACAGCATTTTATATCTATGTACTAAAACTAATTGTTTTTATTTTTGTATTTTCTAATTTTCATGTGATGGATGAGAAGGAAGGTAAACATTCAATAGCATTGGAAGATATAAATATAACACTATCAAACTAGAGACACTAATAAAACAAAATACAATAATAAGACTCATATAAAAAATGTTATATTCCACAATAAGGAAAATTCTTACAAGTTATTGTAAATTAGTTAAATATGTAACATGCTGAATATAATATTGATTTATGTTTTTTTTTATTTCACAACAGATTTTTCTTGAGTATACATTTCTGACAAAGCTTGCACTTAAGCATCTATGACCCCTAAGTGCCATCACTGCCTGCTAGATAATCATCTTCCTGATATCACATAGCTCTATATGGACCCTGGGATTTCAAATATTGAATCACTAGGGAAGGACCTGAAGAAACCACCTCAGGAGGAATGGCAGTCAATGGACAATTTTCAATGCTCATTATTTGCAAACTAACACATAATGCTAATTCAAATGGCAGATTGCATAAATTGGGATTATCATTTAAATACAATGATTCCAAGTTCTCCAGAGTTCCTATTTCCTCTGGCAGATATTGCAAGTTATTTTCTCCAACACTTAAGAATGTGAGGTTGGTCAAATGACCAATCGATCTTGGCAGTGATTGCAATTGATTTGACTGTACGATAAGTTTCTGCAGGTCATGTAGGAAACCAATTTCATTTGGCAAAATTTCCAGTTTATTTTCTTCCAAATCAAACACTCTTAACTTTCTCAGACTGCCAATACTAGGTGGGATGCGTTTCAAAAGATTATTGGATAAAATAAGAACCTCCAAGTTATGTAGACATTGAATGTCATCTGGAAGTTTTGTCAGCTGATTAGTTCCTAAATTCAGCTCAACCATGTTTACCCATGTTCCAATATCCAGTGGTAGTGAGGTAAGCAAGTTTTCCTTCATATTAAGTTTTGTGAGGTTCTTAGCTCTTGAAAAGATACCATAGGGTATTTTATCAATTTGATTATGTTCTAGATTTATAGAGAACACATTTGTGAACTGTGCAGGTCCTCCTGAAGGGTAGCTCATGAATGAGTTGCGTGAAAGTGTTATACTTGTTAGTTCATTTAAACTTGCGAGTAGACCATCGGGAAGCTGAGATATGGAATTCCCCTCAACATTGAATTCATCCATATGTTTGCAATTACTCAATGTAGATGGAATGCCAGTTAATCTATTGTACCTGAGACCTAAGCGGCTCAAAGCTTGGAGGTTTCCAATTGTCTCTGGTATATCCAGCAGGTCATTGTGCTGCAAATCAAGTGTTGATAAATTAACACAGTTCCCAATCTCTTGAGGTAAATGCTCTAAGTGGTTGTGTGAAACATCAAAAGTAACCAAATTAACCAGGTTGCCAATACCAGAAGATAATTCCTTAATTTTGTTTTCTCTTAAACTCAACATAGTTAAGTTGGTAAGGTTAGCAATGCCGTCACCCACCACCCTGATTCGGTTAAACCGTAAAAATAGTGTTGTCAGTGAAGTTAATCTGTAGACAACCTCAGGGATATCACTCAATTTATTGTGTCGTAAATCTAACACCTTCAAGCACCTCAAGTTGGCGAGGGAATCCGGTAAGCTAGTTAATGAATTCTCATTCAATGCTAATGTCTGCAAGTTAGTCAAGCAGCCAAATTCTGCAGGAAGTGCAACCAACTTATTTCCATACAAATAAAATTCTACAAGATGTGTCAAGTCTCGAACATTTGGTGGCAGCGAGGTTATAGATGATTTGCTGAGGTCCAGTCTCTTCACGCCTTCTTCGCGACATCTCACGAATTCCTTTATAACATCTAAATCTGCCTGAATGGGCTTGTTTTTCTTGGCTGTCGGCTTTGGTTTATTAGATTCGGGGTGTTTCACAGTCACGACTTTTGGCCTCGCACCCTCGGTATTCGTCAGGGACGCTGTTGACAACTTCTTTTCCCTCATACTGTGATATTTTTCTCTCGGGCTTACGGTACCGATTGAATCCAATGCTTCAGAATTCTCTCTCGATGAGTTATCGAGATTCATTCCGTTGTTTTCGTTGCGGATACTTATTGCAACAGTAAGTAGAAAGATCTGCGTACACTATTTACAACACTCTTGACATGGTTTTGTCATCTCATCGCACAGAAACAAATCAATAAGTCCCTATTTCAAGTACGATACGAAATGACCAATTTTCAGATTAGTCCAACAGTGATTTCACAAATTAATTAACACATCACAGTCCGTATTTCACTCCCAGCACAAAATCGAGTAATGAAGTGGAAAATGTATTAAAAATTTCATTAATTTTTAGTTTTTAGTAAAAGAAAATCTGGAAACCGCAAATCTCGCTTGGAAAATTGAATGAATGAATGAATGGGGTTGAGTGAGAAGATGGGGGATCATGGGGGGCAATGGGGGGGGATGGTTTTAGGCAGGGTTATCAGAGTAATTAAATTTTTGTAATAATTTCTTAAAATGCTGTATTCTTTGTAGGAACGGAACAGTATTTACAGAATAAAACAAAAAGAAAATGCATTAGATTGTTGTTGATACTTTGCGATACGCTTTCGTACATAACTTTTTTTTTATTTGTTGGCGTCACACGGCTTGTGTATTTTGCCATTTTCCAGTTATATTATAATTTCTCGTCACAATAAATCACGTTCACATAGTCCTCAGTCAGTCACTGTCCATAAAAGTCATGTTTTAGTACAATGGTGGTTGTACTAAAATTTATCACGGACTTTTTGAGACAACTTGTAAAGTCACGATACACATATTCATTTCATTTCACTTCACTGGTGCACATGGATTGATCTTTATTGGATAAAATACCACCGATAATATGCAATAAAACTCAAAATACACGAATTTATGAAAATAAAAATGAAACCGCTATGTCACTCTGCAAGTTCCCGCCAAAAAGTCCCGTACATAACTTATTCATCTGTGTCAATTGGTTATGCCTCGTCCACACGTTTGCCATTTGCCGCAAACTCCAAACTCCCACAAACGCTTGGAGAAATCAAGGGAGACAAACGCAGCCATCCACACACTTAAAAACGCTTGCGAGTGCGTTGACAAGCAAGCATGACGGACGTCGAGCTCGTTTCTACAATAACGTTTCTTTTTTAAATGTTTACGGAATGTAACCATAAGTATTTATTTCTTGTATTTTATTTCCTTATCATGCTTATTTAAAATTGTACAGACATGATTCCATGCATTAGTATCTTGTTTCTGACCAATCCTTTACGTCTAAAATGCAGGGTAACGCAGGAAATTCGAGTTATTGTAAAATGACTGGATTTACCATATTTTTTTTTACGCAGTAGGTTTATGCTTTACTGATTACGTTTAATTTAATAGACAATTCAGCATTAAAATCTGTGAGTGAACAATAAATCATCTCTTATTTCCCACCTTTAGGGTAGGTATTTTTTCCCAAATTTATATGGGACCAACTTCGAGGTGTACCCTATCCAATAAAAAAAGAATGATTAAAATCGGACTACTCTATAAAAAGTTATGCGTGTTCATACATAAAAAAAAATATATATACGTGTAGACTTCTAAAACCTCCTCCGTTTTTTCGTTGTTTATTGTTGTTCAGCATTCGAGGAATTGTAAAATTACTGGATAGACCATTAACTCATTTATTTTTAGGCATTGAATAGTTTTAACAGTACGCAGGCACACGTCTATCGGCGGCAAGCGCTCGCAAACGCTTGGCAAACCAAGCCAAACATCCACACGTTTGAATTTGCGGAGGCTTGGCAAGCGTGTGGAGGGCCCATTATGTTATGAATAATACATATGACATCTAAAATGGACTTTTTGGCGGGAACTTGCAGAGTGATGTTGCATTTTCGTTTTTATTTTCATAAATTCGTGTATTTTGAGTTTTATTGTGTATTTTCGGTGGTGTTTTACCCAATAAAGATCATCCATGTGCACCAGTGAAGTTCACTTCACTGGTGCACATGGATGATCTTTATTGAAATGAAATATGTGTATCGTAACTTCTCAAGTTGTCTCAAAAAGTCTGTGAAGAGTTTTAATACAATGACCACCATTGTAGTAAAACATGACTTTTATGGACGGTGACTGACTGTGGACCATATGTGAAAGTGATTTATCGTGACGGGAAACTATAATATAACTCGACACTGGCAGAAATGAGCCCTAATTTGGGCTTGGTTGCCAAACTTAAAAATAAGAAGAAGAAGACATCTAAAATTCTAATCTGTGGCTTTTCGCCTTTCATTCGCTGTTGTTTCTTGTTTCGTTCTATTCGTTTGTTTGTTCGTTGAGGTTAGAAAGAAGAGCTGTGGAAAGAAGAAAGTTACTAAAAACCTTTGAAAGTAAATAAATATCTAAAAATGGACAAGAGCAAAGAAAAAGAGGAGCAGAGTATCATGGATAAATCCATGAGATCTGTTTTCGGTAATATATACATAACAAAGACGCCGCGTCAGCCGTTGTCGATCGGTACCTAATTTATGACGAATTATTATTAATGGAATTATTACTTTTCAGTCGGTAATATACCTTATGAAGCCACGGAAGAAAAGTTGAAGGATATATTCAGTGAGGTCGGACCTGTGTTGTCTTTCAAGCTAGTGTTCGACCGAGAAACCGGGAAACCCAAAGGATATGGTTTCTGTGAATACAAGGATCAGGAGACCGCTCTTAGTGCTATGCGGAATCTCAATGGGTACGAAATCGGTGGTCGTTCATTGAGAGTCGACAATGCTTGTACTGAGAAATCGAGGATGGAAATGCAGGCGTTGATGCAGGGACCCCAGGTATGTTCTGTAATAGTGGTTAGAACAAATAATTTCATAAAGTTGGTAAGAGGAAAAATTCCTGCTTGGATTGCATTAAAATTGTCTTAGTGTTTTGGGTTTATCTTTATACAACAAGTTCATTAATTACTAGTGTGCCTAAGTTTGTAGGAATTCTTTGTAACCCGCTGGTTCTCGCGAGGGATGCGCATCATAATAACAATTACCTATTGATGTCATTGTTATTTTTCTAACTGCAAGCCAAAGTATGAATATTTTGGTTTTTTTATGGTCATGTCTGGCCAAATACAGCCGGATCTATGTTTTCTTTTTACCAGGGCAGAAGTTGATAGTGGCGCCCTCTCTAGCGTTTGATATAATTATGTTATTCCAAAATAGTATGTGAAGACAAAATAATTATTTTGTTAAAAATCAAGTTTCTACTATGTTATGTTGATTTATTATTGTTTCTTGTTGGAAGTTATGGCCTATTTATTGTAAACATTCAAGATACATTCAAATTTATCAGGTGGAAAATCCTTATGGAGAAGCAGTGGACCCAGAAAAAGCTCCTGAAGCTATAAGTAAAGCTGTGGCTACCTTACCTCCAGAACAGATGTTTGAGCTTATGAAACAGATGAAACTTTGTATACAGGTAAAATAATTCTTACCCGTTTTATTAGTCATTCAACAAAATGGTTAAAGCAGAAATGGAGCTAACTAAAACTAGATGTACAGGACCTTTTGGGAAGTCGTCTATATATCACCAAAACCTAAGTCATTGGCTAAATCATGTTATGTAAAAAAGTTGTAATCATTTTTGATAAAACTAATCAGAGTTTCGATTAGTCCTATAAAAGATCTAAGAACGCTTACACAAATAGGAAAGGGCGCAGATACAACTCTGTTCCCGTGTTGTAAACTACCTATAGTTGCTTCTGTATGCATCAAAATATAGTGACGTAAAGGTCATAGTGGATCTTTATGAGGATTAATTTATTCTAAATTGAGATTGCAGAACTTCGTTCATTTCGTTCTATAAGTGCAGACACAAGGTAAAGGGTTATAAATGAAAATAACATAATAAGTGATGGCGTCTGGAGTTGAGCAATTATGTTCTGGGGGTTATTAAAATTAATTGTTTAGTGAGAAATATAGTTAGTTTGCCAAAAACCTTGACTCGCAAAAGATATTTCTCGCTAACAACGCTAAACTTTACTTTGAATGCTCCACCTGTATATTAAGACTTATTCAATATAAATTGAATAAAATAATACTTTTATTATTAGTTAACTGTTATAAATGTTGTTCCTTTTAAAGCTATGCAGAGATTTTAATTGTACCAATAAGAAACTGTGATGTTTTTATTGTTTGCTTACAGAATAATCCCACTGAAGCAAGGAACATGCTTCTTCAGAATCCACAACTTGCATATGCCTTACTGCAAGCTCAAGTCATCATGAGGATTGTGGATCCGGCTACTGCTGTTGTAAGTGTTATATGAATATGCCTTTGCTCGAAATAACCAGCATCAGTATTATTTGGTAAAAATGTGGCTGATTCCATCTTTTTTTTCTTACAAAAATAATTGAAAAAATTTAAATACACATTGAAAAAAAGTTATTGGCTAATTTGACAGGACTATATTTCCTGTTTTTTGTTAGAAAAAGATATTAGTTTAATAATAAATATCCTGGGACATTCTTCACATACAGCTACCTGATCCCAAACTAAGCAGAAATGGGGCTCTACCGCGTATCTCGTGATATACTACATTATTTGGTATATGTAGTCTACATGTACTACTTTTTGTTCATAAATAAGTGCAAGTAAGTGCATTATTAAGGCCTAAATTGAATAAACGATTTTTTAATTTGTTTTTTTTATTTTTTTCTTTTATGCATTTATACAGTTACACCCAAACTCAGGACATGCAAACTAATGCATTTCCTGTTTGAGAATTGAACCCTCGACCTGCGGCGTGATAGTTGGAGTCTTTGCCAACAATTCCAACTGGCCCGTCAGTCAAGTCAAGCAAGAGTATCTGCACCATTATCTTTTTATTATGATCAAATACATAAGTTAATGAAAGACCCAATATAACTGGAATCCCGAAATAACCGGTTAATTGAACAATGAATATATGTGTTAATTCGGAAAGGATACAAGCATAAGCGTCGCCAAGGGGATAAGGAGGGGCAGCTGCCCCAAGAGTTTAATTAAATTTTGCCAAATTCAAAATAACCAAAGTCCTAAGTTCACTCACTTGACTTGCTTGACCATTGTACCGTTTTTATTACAATCGCCGTATTTAGACTAGGTAGTAAGACTAGCTAAACAAACAATAATAATAATAATAACAAATAAACAAGTGTAAAACTTCATGTGCTCTTGACTGTACCTACAATTCATACCTTCCCACCATTATATCATGTTGCCCCAACCTGGGCCATTGGCTGGCGACGCCCTTGGATATAAGTATAATATTTTAGCTTACCATCCACTAGGTAATGGCATAACAACGAAACTATTATGTTTTTTTCAGAGCATGCTGCACCCCAGTAACCCGGTACCACCAGTCTTGCAGCCCGGAGATAAACCGCCGCCACCCAGCAGCTACACGCCGACCAATCAACAACAAGAAAGTATGTTGAGACTACAATTATTTGTTTAGAATCCAAATCTCCTTATTACCCAGTAAAACCCAGTTTTAAATATATCCACCATTTTCTAATTTCATATAACAAACCAGCTAACTTAGCCTGGGTTTTAGAAGACTTGCTTTAACCATATCATGTAAAGTACATTTACCCGAAATGCACTATGAGCTAAATTAATTTTGTTTTACAGGGCAACAACCACCAATGCCACTTCTAAGTACTCCTGTCCCACCGCCAAGTCAATATACTCGTAAGTATTTTATATTGCATTCCATTGGATTTAGAATTGAGAAGAACCGGCAAGAAACTCAGCAAGATTACGGGTTTATGTTACATGCATGTAAACTTCTTAGTTTTAAGTTTGGCAACCAAATCCAAATTAGGACTTATTTCTGCCAGTGTTGAGTTATATTATAATTTCCAGTCACAATAAATCACTTTCACATATAGTCCTCAGTCAGTCACCATCCATAAAAGTCATGTGTACAATGGTGGTCATTGTACTAAAACTCTTCACGGACTTTTTGAGAACTTGAAAAGTCACGATACACATAATTAATTTCACTTCACTGGGGTACATGGATTGGAGAAAACACCACTGATAACGTGCAATAAAACTCATAATACACGAATTTATGAAAATAAAAACGAAAACGCAACGTCACTGCAAGTTCCCGCCAAAAAGTCCGCATGTTACCTTTCATCAGTCTGTACGCAGCATTAAGGCATTTTTAAGGCGATGATAGCTCAGTGGTAGTGACGTCGGATACAGAGATGAAGGTCCCGGGTTCGAATCCTACAATGAGCTAGAGCTTTCGGTGAAGGAAAAACATCGTGAGGAAACCATAGCACGGTGGTAGGGTATTTTGTAGTACCCGCCTGGCTGGCAACCACCCTCAATTTGAAAATCTGTCGCCAAGCACCTTTCGGTGTGTTCCGATAGCTGCACTTGAGAGCCAGTTCTTCCTAGGCTTTGTGTGCTTACCACTTTCGGCCGCATCATCATTTACCATGGTGAGATTGCGGTCAAACACAGGCCAATAAACAGTAAAAAAAAAAAATTTAAAGCTGTCCACCTGTTTGCGCGACGTGCTGACATTTCTGGAGATCCAACTGTTCCTTTAACTTTGTTTCCTTTTTGCGTTATCCCAGCTCGCCCGTCGATGGTGGACGTGGACCTGCGCGGCTCCAGGGCGCCGGTGCCGCCGCCGCTGCTGGACCAGGACATGCGCAGCCTGCCGCCGCCGGTCCCGCCGCACCCGCACCCGCACACACACACACACCCGCACCCAGTACCGCCGCCCATCCACCACCAGCAACAAGACCCGTATGTACAACACGTTACATTCTGCCTTTCATTAATGATTCATCAACTATCACATCATTAGGAATTAAGGTAGATGTTAATCCTACTGGGACGGGCTGTCGCAGCGCCAGCATGGAGGGGAGAGGTACGCGATCTGCACGAGAGCCCGCCCGCCTCTGTAGCGCAGGTGACGACCACCGTGGGGTTTTAGCCGGTACAAGTCCGCCATAACTTGGCCGCTACACCATGGCGGTCGGGTTGTGTATAAAAATGTTAATACTAGATGTTTTAATCACTTTATTCAATGATGTTAATTGACAATTTCTTATGTCGTAGCCCCTCTGGTTCTTTCCGCAGTTTAGGTACAAAAATATACCAAAGAACGCGCGCCTTGTGTTGTAGTCCTACCAATCCGTTGTGACTTGTGAGGCCCGTGTCCGAAAGAGGTCTATACATAGAGCTATAAAAGAAGATAGGTTTGTAGGTATATTTTTATACCAAAGTCGTCATTATGGATAGTAGTATTTCTTATTCTATGATACAATACAAGATTGCCTTTGTTGAGTGCTGCAAATTACTGCCGTTTTCTCGCTGAAGGTACCTTTTTTTTTATCAAAAATTAAAGGACAGTCACTTAAGACCATATTCGCGTACCTTCAACCCTTAAGGTAGCTGCCCTTACTGACCCGTATAAAATTTCCACCCTGTATAGTAGGTACTTAGTTCATAGTTTGCAATATCTAAAATCCAAACATACATTGCGTTTGTACTGTGAGTACAGTGTCTGTTGTACATTTCTGCTCCAATGTCAGGTTCACAAAACATACGTACGTGTTTAAAAATGTCGATATCCGTTCAGCTAGTTTATATCAACTTGAAGGCACATAATAACTACATAAGGCTATTACAAACATACGTACATAAACTTTTGCATCATTATTAGCATTGTATAGCTGTGAGATGCGATGTGTGTATAAAAAACATACAATATTGTCTCCACTGTGTGAAATTAAATTTAAATTTTGTACAATAGAGGTGTTTTGTTTTGTGTTTCAACAAAGATTTTCATTAAAGATTCAAATCAACATTAAAGAAGAGAAAATCTTTGCTGAAAACACCTATTTTTGACGAATTTTCGAGCTTGGGCCAAATTCTAAACATCGGGATAAGTTCTGATTATTATGTGTGTAAATTATTATTTAGCTAATCGGATAAGTGGTTCTAAATGGCTTGCGCCTAATATGCTATTGTTATCGCCATAAGCTATTCGTGTCTGACGTAAGGGTAGATTCAAGTTGAACTGAAAACTGCTCGCGCTTGTTCAAGCTTTTTAAATATGAAATATAGTCGACGCCGCGACGCGCAGAGTGCCCCGCTATTCTGTTCTATGGAACGTTATTTATTTAATATTATTTGCAACTCTGTTTGAATAGGTTAAGGACGATTTTAACTTAAACGCAGCGTGGAAAAATGCTCTAACATACGCGAGCAATTTTCCGTTCATACTGAAAAGTTCTAAAAGTCTTTAGGCGCACTTTAATTTAAAAAGTACAGATAAAGGTGCTTTAATAGGCCTTTATTTTTAATAATATATGTACTATGTGCTTATTGTATCTAGTGCTACGCTGATTATGCATTTTTCCTTCAAGTACTACTCGTTCGGAGAGTATTGAAATGTAAGTGAGACCTTTGCATACAATTATTTCACTTACTTATTATTATTTAATCTTTTACAGCATTGATGCTTAATATTTTCACGTATATACCATATTGTCTTCATGATTAAAGAAAAATGAAAAATGGTTCTCAATTCGTCTTTATTTTTTTATGGATGTTCCGACGTGTCCCTAGCAAATAATAACCGATGTTGATGATATTTTTTTTAATGGATGGATATTTTTCCGTATGTAATTTTGTTGCGATAAATCATTGTAGATTACGACAAATAAAACCAATTCTAAAATAGTTTTGCAAATGGATAACATAACATAGCGTAGATGTATCAAGAACTCGTAATCTGACTATAGTAATAAATAAGGTACTTGATTCTTGAAGCATTCTGGTTTCATTTAATTGTGAAGTTAATTTTATGAAGTGTTTTCAATTATAAGTTTTTACTTAGTGGTTTCCTGCGCGATCCCCGAATCACCGGCACGCAATCTTTCAACCAAGATCCACGGCTACGTTCCAACGATCCGCGCACACAGTCCAAAATGCCGCAACGTAAGTTACCATATAGCATTAACACTCAGGATAACAATTTATACTTAGAAGAAATTTCAAAAACAACACTACACATTATTGGCTGTTTCAAATCTTGTAGGCGAGTTTGTATCACTGTGATACGTAACTGTGTTGCAATCAATTTCAATTTGAATCTAAATTTCTTATCGATCTAAATATTACAGTGTCGGAAATGGTTTCATTTGGAATGAATCACTGTTGTATACGCAGTTACCAGTAAAAAAAACTAACCAGATAACCATTAACCATTATACTGAACCGGTTAGAAATTGAAACTGATTGCAATAAAGTAATAATAGAAGCTGTCGTGGTGTAGCATGATTAGCCGTTCTTAATCGATCGGCAAAGTTAACCTACCACCGTCGTGGTCAGTACCTAGATGGGTGACCGCCTAGTGGTATTTCAAATCGAGTGTTTCCGTGCTTCGGAAGGCACGTAAAGCCGTTGGTCCCGGTTATCACTTAATTGTAATAGTAGTTAAGCTAGTTGGATGCCTCCTAGGCAGCTTGAAAAATTCCAACAGTAGGTTGACCACTAGCCTACCTCCACCGATCCGCAGTGGGCACGTGTGGTGGAGTATTGCCCATTCCCTTTCACCCTCATTTGTGAAAGGAGGCCTGTGCTCAGCAGTGGGACATTATAGGATGATGATGATGAAAGTCTCGCAGGTTCTATGTATTTGCCAAATAATTTAGATTCCACTGGACATGCACTATTCACTACTGTAAACACCTCTAAATAAATCGTTTTTTAAATGGATTTTTTGTCTGTCAAAATATACTTATTGAAGAGTGGTTACAAAAAATAGCTGTAGTATAAAAATTTGATAATTTATGAAGTAAGTTTTTGGTACAGAACAATTGCCTCCCGGAATGCCGAGCGTCGCTCAGGCTAGGACTATTCAGGGTATACCTTCCGGCGCTTCTGATCAGGAGAAGGTAAATATGCTTTTTTATTTCTATTTTTTTAAATCTATATAGCTGTAGCTCGAACGCGTTGTCATTGTCCCAATTACAAAACTCGTTTATTTTCTAAAATAAAGAACCTATTAACTTAAATAATCACGTAAGGCTAACACTTTCAAACTCCACGAACTTTAAAGATGGACCACCACGTTCGTTCAAAAAGCTATCCTATGCCTTCAAGTTTATGTGTTTCATAGTCATTTTAATGATTTAAAAAAAGGTTTACAAAAAAAAACTTTTTTAAACGATGCACTGTGTACAGTAATAGTTGAACAGTTCGCAAATGGTATTTTTATTTTAGTAATACTCGGTCTGTTGTTTCTTTCTGTTCATATAAAATTACCTACACAATAAACACATATCGTAATCAATACAACTGCAATGATATATCAATATTGTTATTATAACTGCAAAGTACATAACAAATGTTTTGTGTGCAGGCTGCGTTGATTATGCAAGTGCTGCAGCTTTCGGATGAACAAATAGCGTTGCTGCCTCCAGAGCAAAGAGCCAGTATCCTCATGCTCAAGGAACAAATCGCCAAGAGCACCCAACAACGTTAATATAAGTTAATTTATAAGATTTCTATACCGCTTAACTGATTTAAACATTTTTATTCCATGTATGATTCAATACAATAAAAAAAACATAAGATAAACTTTGTTTTTTTTCTCGCAAATTCCATATCCACTTAAATAATTTTGCAATTATTATTAATGATATATTTTTTATACAAACATACGTGATATCATTATCAGTCGTTCAAACAGATTTATGGGTCAAATCAATTGACTTGTTCTTTATCTCGTACGTGATTCTTTTATCTTACATAATGTTTGGATAGGTAATGGAGATATTAGTGGCGACTGGCGAATACTTGCCATTTAGTGTTTCAGTGTCGATCAGGATACAGGACTGATAGATAAGGTAATTTATGTTTTTTTTTTTTACTGTGTTTGGCCACAATTACACCATGGTAAGTGATGGTGTGGCCGAAAGAAGCACATAACGCCTAGAAGGCTCTCAAGTGCAACTGTCTGAACTCACTATCAATCGGCGCTTGGCGATACATTTTCAATTTAATGGTGGTAGCCAGCCAGGAGGGCACCACAAAGTACCCTATTCAACATGCTATGGTTTCCTCACGATATGTCCCTCCACCGAAAGCTCATTGTAATCAATATGGCGAGGAGGGCGATGGCTGCCACACGCGTAATACTTGTGAACAGGTGCTGCTTGTGGGGGCTGCTCTGCTTAAATTTACTATTTACTTATTAATAATAATAGATTCAGTCTACTTTGTAGTTTTGCCGCCGCGCCGGGGCACGCAATTGTTGTCAGTGCGATTAGAATGTAAATAACTACTTCACATAGTCGGTAGGTAAATACGTAAAGTATGCGGCGGCCTTACTAAATCAGATCACGTCTCGTTCTCGTCTCTTCAATATGTGAAGAGAACTACTAAAAGAGACCTGTCAAACTTGTCAGACACAGCATTTTCTATGGATTTGGATAATCACCTTTATATCTGTGGCCATAAGATAATAGTTTGATCAGATAAAAAAAATAAAACTCATCGTAGTGTTTACTTCATGTTTATTTATATTTTGTGTGAGTTAGACAAAAACAATGAGTTCTTGCATTATTGTAGTTTCGCTGAAAATAGTGTAATTTACGTATTGTAAGTAAACCTATACGTCTTAAAAAAAGCTTATTCATTTGGGCAGTCATTCATCGACTGTTCATTACGTTGGACGGTCGCGTAGTGAAACTATCTCGCGCGTCATTTCGCGATATATTTTGCGCACTTCCCGTGGTATAAATAACTCGTTGACTTTGTGATTGCGAATTTTACATACATTGTATGTGATTTTTTATTTGGTAGCGTAAAGTTGGTAATTAAAGGTAATTTGTTATTTAAATTGTGGTTACAGCAACATAAGTGCTGTCTAATTTATGAATTATTATGAAAGCGATAGTGTAGCAGGTAACTTTGTAATTATCTTTATCGGTAGCACATTGTTTTGTTTGCATTAAATACGAATTATCAGGGCTAATTCGTTATTAGGCACCCCAGATTAATTAAAATGTAACACTTTATTTAAATTAATAATTAGGTAAATAATTAATAATGGTGATTGATTAAGTTAGTTAATTTAAGTTCAAAAACTTTTTTTATCACTTATCATTCATTATGATATACTAGCTATAATTAAATGGCTAATTATTTTCAAGGTTCCAAAACAATGAAGTGGGTAATATTTTTATACGCGACGGTTTGTCTGACGAGTTGCTACGTGGAAGGCAAGTGGAAGCGGGAGTCGAACCATGAGTACCACCGCAAGGAGTGGAGGCGGGGGCACGCCAACGACATCTCCACGCACCGGCCGCAACGCACCCTGGTGGACCCCCCGGACCACACCAAACTGATACCTATGGCGAGATACGTCCTGCATAATGCAGGTAAAATATGTTAATATCTTAAACTAGGTACTTAGTATTCTGTGTTTCGCCATTTACTTAAATGCTTTACCAAAAATCAGAGTTACTTAATCGGTTAGTAAATGACGGAGTTATGACGTAACAAATATAAAAAAAAACATTCGAATTGAGAACCTCCTCCTTTTTTTGAAGTCGGTTAATAAAATATTTCGCTGACTTCAAAAGTGTCAGATTACAGTTATTTCATACTTTTTAGTGTAACTACTTTTGGTGAGTAAGTCGGTAAACAAGCATACGGCCCGCCTGATGGTAAGCGGTTACCGCAGCCATATGGACGCTTGCAACACACGAAGCATCGCTCACGCGTTACCGACCTCTGGCGCCAATGAGCTCTGGTGACCTTACTCACGCGCAGGAAAACAACTTTACACAACATAAAGTTATTTGGCTGCTGTATTCTGTAAGGTACTTCCCCAGTCGAGCTGTTCTTTAAAGGCGGTTTATTTTTTTGTTACAATATTTATTTATTTTTCAATTTCATATGATAATAATAAATAAATATGATAATTTAATATGCATATCATTGATAATTTGTCGACAATATTGAATAAAATGCTCCAATCGCTATGGTTGTGCTCTTTGCCGTTGAGGAATTCCATCATATCTTCAATGTCCATAAAAAATTATATGGGACCACCTCTGAATTTACCGAGATATAAATACCTGAAGTTTAAACCATCCATATCGCATAAGCAGTTTCCCATTGTCTCTATTTAACAGACTAAAAAGGAGCAGGTTCTATATTCGACGCGTACCAATGTTTTTTTTCTAAATAGATTTATATGGGCTATTCAAAAGTGCCCTTGTTGTTAAGATATAATACTGACGTGGCCAAATCCTAGCTTATTGCGGCAAAATATATATTGTCGAGCCCGGAAATTGTCACTAGAGAACTTTTTTCAACAAAGTGTGTTATGGCTATCAATGGTTGAGGCCTTAGTTTACATGATGATAGCGTATAAGGATTTACCCAAAGTCAATATGTTATCTGTTAATTACTTCAATTATCCGTATTGAGTAGTAGGTAGGTATCATAGTATCTGGTAGTTATATTATACCTAATTCTATATCCGTCCGGACATAAATAAATAAACATCGTTTTGCTTGCAGCTTGGGCTTCATTAGCCACTATATCGATATTGCCGGCCATCGAAGGGTTTCCGTTCTCGAACGTCAAGTCCATCGTAGACGGATCCCTGGCCAACTCTACTGGTGTGCCTTACTTCTACATGTCACCATTAGACTTCAGCGCCCGCGATTTGACGGTGAGTGGATGAAACTGAGTCGTATCGTAGGTATACTTCTTGCACTAAACGAATGGAAACTGCAGCTAGGTATAAGCCTAGGCTCAGTGATTTGATACTGGCATTGAATGACGTCACGAAGGTTCAAATCCTGCAACAGAGCTTGAGTTACCATGGCCTAGCTATAGATGCTTACAACGCTATCTGTACCATGAGTTTCCTACGCTAACGTAATCTACACTCGCTAGCGACTACGGTGAATATTTTGTATGACTAGCACCGCCTCTAGTGGGCACTTTTGGAAGCATTTCGCTGCCAGCACCGCGACCACATGGAGATCTGGCAATTTTACACGCCTCAGGAACTTTTTTGCGATAGTACCTATACCATTTGCCTGCGATCTTCTGTAAATTGTTGGTGTACTGTACTGACACAGTCGGGGTATTCCGAATTTAGAACGTTAGATATGCCCTACCTCTCTTAGCAGTGGGCATTATTATTATGAATTTTGAAATACTTATGAATATGCCAATTCTGAAAATGTATTTCGCTAGTTTTCCTGTTTACAAAAAGAAAACATTGTGCAATTCAATCATTATAACCGCAACAACACTGCATCATTGCACGTTTATCCGGATTGAACCCACGACTGCAGTGCCACATCAATCTGTTAGGTATTAACACCAAATTGGATGGTTTTAATATTTGCATTGCGACCTAGCGAAATTGCTTCTTCGCATTTGACATCTTCAAGTGTCAAGGACATTATGATAATGATAACATTACATGCTAGGTATACCTACTGCTAATTTATTAATTTGGAGACTTATTCATTATTTGCAAATAGCCTTGAATTTATTATCAGAGGTTATTTTAAAAATTAAGTGCCTACGTACTCCTGAGTAGGTAGGTACGTACATAATTTTAAGATTCAGAAGTACCAGCTTCAATTTAGTTTGTGCAAGCCTTAAACTGAGCTTCAGGTTTCGGTGAACGTGAGAAAATCATAGCCAGGTAGGTACTTCAAAGTACCCTACTTTGTACCTACCCGCCTGGCTGGCTTCCACCTTCTAGTTGAAAATCTGTCGCCAAGCACCTAGCGCTGTGTTTCGGCTGCACTTGTAAAGCCAGTTTTTCTTCTAGGCTTTGTGTGCTTACCACTTCGGCCTCATCATTTACCTACCTAGTGAGCTTGTATTCTAAAATATCTTCAATCATCATTGTAAGTTAATATCATACAATTGATTAACAGAAAAACAGTCGCGCCACGGTGATGGTATCTCTTGAAGAGACGAGGTACTGCGAGCAGCAGAAATACGATCCCGAAGACCCGCGATGCACCAGACTTATGCTGTCAGGGAAAATGAAGATAGTATGTTATCATAATCTATTACTCACCATAACAATTAGGGGTATATACGATGACCTACCATAGCCAACTGGTCGCGTAAAATATTGTATCTCGTAAAGCACTTTAACACTAACCCCCTTATTAATAAATAAGGTGTGTAAGTCAAGTATAGTAATACCTAGGTTTTAAATATATCCGTCACTTTCTAATGTCATATAAACAACAAACGGCTGGGGCTATCTTAATACCTGGGTTACAAGACTGACTTAAACCTTATTTATTAATAAAGGGGTAAGAGATGAACAAAGATCTATACTTTCCCGGATTAAAAAGTAGTTAGGTTAGTTAGGCCTTTATGGCGTGTGTTGCTTTTCTATGTAATAAACTTCATCCAAATGGGTTCAGCTATTATACGGTGTGATTGAGTAAGAAACATCCACACAATCTACCTAGACTAATATAATAAAGCGGAACAGATTTTTTGTTTGTTTATACGGGCTAATCTCCGGAACGTTTGGAATGTTTTCACTATACATTATCACCGAGTATTATAAGCTACTTTTTATCTCGCGAACGTAAGTGAAACCTCGGGATTAATATATGTATGCCATATAGGAACAGAGATTAGGTTCATAGATCTAACATAAACTAGTGTCAATTCTAACTAAACATTTACAACAATAATTCTGTGTGATGTAATATTATACTTTTGGAGCACAAAGAAATTAGTTATTAAAATAGTTAAGATAACAAGATCATTGGTTCTAGAATACTTCTTGTCAATCAATGACTGATAATACATTATCAAGGGAAATAAACTAGGCTTAATAGACGTTTGTGAAAGCATGTCTTTATATACGATGCCGTTCATTACAGATCAAAGAGAACACAACAGAATACACATTCGCAAAGGCTGCCTTGTTCGAGAGGCATCCAGCTATGGCTAACTTCCCTACAGGTTTGTATATAATATCTACAAGTCTATTTATTCGGTTTTTTCATTTCTTCCATCAAGACGGGGTTGGTGGGTATTTTAATGGTATTTTTTCGTACAGACTTATTTATAAGCTCGTAGTTATTTTCGGCCTATCTTAATACCGAAGTACGTGCAAGTTATCACATTGTTTGTAGATATTGTATTTAAAATAATCCTACCTTAATCGCAGGTTTTGATTAATGATGTATCGTGTAATTAAATAGCATTACGTAAAAGTGTTCATATTAAGATATATCTGGAAAAATCGATGAGAAATCTATACCTACTAATAATAATATTATATATATAGTTTGTTTGTAAGTTTTGATATAGAAGGTCATCCAGAACTATTGCACCAATTCTAAAAATTATTTCACTAATAGGAAGCTATATTATCTCTGAGTACTAAATGCTACTTTACTAGTAATAAATATATGAGCTCCTGAAACTTCTTAGGCGAGTGAGAGAGATAACATACGTAGCTGATTGCCAACCTTCACTAGTGTGAGAGGAAGAAGTATATTTGAATCAGTATGTACTAAAACAAACGTTTTATTTTCAGATCATGACTGGTTTGTGGCTAAGCTGAAGATTGCTCAGATCGCAATGATCGATTGGTTCGGTGGAGCCAAGTATATTCCAGTTCGAGATTACCTCGCGTACAATTACACTGGCACAGAAATGCTTCAACATCACAATAGAGTCGTCGAAAGAGCCCAAACTATGAACTAAACATAATATAATTGTGTATTAAAATGTGATAAGTATAGTTAAGTATACGGTAATAATAGTCATGTTAACAATATTTTTAGAATTGTTTATTGATTTTTAAATAAAAACAAATTTTAAACGATTTATCTATTACATGTTTTTTTATTAACAGATGTGTTTCTACAAAAACGTGTCAGTTGACCTGCAGTTTCTGGTTTTAGTTATATATGTAGTTTTAGAACAGGGAGCCAACGGGTTAACTGCGGTCTTTGATGCAATTATCTAGCCTATTGCTCTGTCTTTACTATAAAGTTTTTGTACAAACGCAAATATTTTTTTTAATTAAATTTGAATACAACGTAAATTATTCTAAAACTTCATATTACTTATTACTAATAAGTTATGAGGTTCCTTTCACACAAATAGTTTACTAGTCCTAGCCCTGCGGTTTTATCAGAGTTCCCGCGGGATCTAGATCTCCAGGATATAAACTATCCTCTATTTTAATCCAATTTAGATTTATACTTGTGCCAAATCTATTCAGACATTACCTACGCCGTGATAAAGTTACAAACATACACACAAACTTTCAAATGTTTAATTTGTATAGGTAGGATTATCATAAAACTTTTGTTATTTTACTACAGTTTACAGATTTATAATATCACCTTTTACGTAAAAGGTACAAGGTAGCCTTCCTGATTCTTACATATCCTCATAATACAGACAATATGACATACTCAATATCCTACATATAGCTATCAAGGTTAACAGCTAAGATGTGTTTACAAAATATATTATTTACCTTCATTTTTAATACCAAATACAATTATTACCTTAATTGAGACGAAATATTACCTCTTGTCAATATTGAATTGGTAATTCAGCAATATTTGCAATAGTAATAATATAAGCACCAATATTTGTATTTTATTAATAAAATATTTCATGACCATGCATGTATGCACTGGTTTAAATATTATTTTTGTGTCAGCACAAAAATAGGGCACTGGCCATAAGTATTATCTATTGTATTGGTAAATCAAAAAGTAATTTAAAAAAATACGACTTACACTCAGCTTTTAAATTGCATCATATCTGATTATTCACATTTTATCTTCCCTATGGAAAACTGCAGGTAAAACGCTAACTTTATCCATGAAACATGATGCGCAGCGAATAGGAACCAGATATCCATATGCAAAAAATTCCAATTGACTGCTCTGTTTCGACGTGAGAACAGAGTAAGTATTAATTAATAATATTGCCAAATAAAATTATTTGCTATAATATTGGCTATATGACATAAACAATATAATAAAACTTAGACAGTCAGTCACAGTATTAACACAACCTTAGTTCTATGATAAAACAAATTAATATAAAGAATATAAAATTATAGTAATTGAACACTACCGTTGCAATGCACGCACGATGCAACCGGCCTCACTGTATTTCCGCTGCTGTTGTAGGCGTGGTGTACAAGAGCATTCACTGGTGCTTCATTGCCTCTTTTCACTTCTATAGGTGTAGCCATAACCTGGTAATAGTAATTAGCAAAATTAGTTGTGGCGGGTCTTTAACATATGTGTCAGGATGAACAAATACAAATACATAGCCATTTATTGCTGCATAAAGTAAAAATGTTAACATGACATTAAATTCATATTAAAAATTTATATTAAATTTATTTGTTTCTATTTATTATATTTATTCAGCGGCCCGAGTATGGGCAAAGGCCTCCAAAATGAACAACCAGGTGGAAATAAGAGGATGAGAAACAATTTGATTTGTCAATATCTTGCTATAATCATCATAATTGCTTTATCTTTATATATATTCTTTTATCTATACTAATATAATAAAGCTGAAGTTTTTTTGTTTGATTGTTTAAACGCACTAATCTCTGGAACAAGATTCGAAATTCTTTCACTAATAGGAAACTACATTATGCCTGTGTGATAAAGTCTGCAGAGGACAGATAAAAACATTAACTTACATTTTCAGCATTTTTCTCTCCATCTGTGATAGTAGACAAATTATTCAGATGACTAATATCTTGTTTTTCAACTGAACTTCCAATGTTTTCTGACAACTTTAAGTTAACCGATGACATATCCAGTATATTTGTAGAATGTGGCATTGTGGCATTGAAATTTAAATTACCTATGGTTCTATTGTAAACTTTACTATTTCCTACATATTCTGTTATTGCAATGTTCTCAAGCCATTTCTCATGAAGGCTGTATAAATTTTTATATGTGCATAACATCATGTCTCTTGCTCTGCATCTTTCGTCCAATAATTGCTTTATTGCTTGCTGTAAATTTTCAGTCTTTTCAGTCAATAATTTCTTGCATGCTGCTAGCTCTTCAACCATTAGACTGTTGAAAAATATTTTTTTTAATAAATTGTTATTTTTAGTATGCAAACTATGTAAAACTAGATTAATCACCTGCTTGCAAGAAATTTACTTCTCCATACTTCACACTGACCGGCAAGCCATTCAGTTTGCTCCTAGAAAAAAGTTTGTAAAATTAAATGTGACCCAGGTGATAGTTTGTAATGAAACAGTGCACTCAAACAAAAATTACATAGTTGTTGTTACCTGATGTGTAGACAAATGTTGTGCTGAATTTATCAAGGCATTTGCCAAATGTTTCTTATCTTCATTCAGTGATTGCACTTGAGTTTCAAGGTCCTCACCCATTGATGCCACTAACATGGTTTTTAATTCCTTGTTGACCTGCAGATAACAGTAACTAAACAAACCGTACAAAATGATGAAATATCTAATCTAATCAATCAATGGAAAACACAAGAATCTTCTGTAATGACAAGATATAACTGTGATAGCAAACAACTATACCGTTCCTGATGCAAATACAATTTCATTTTATAATTGTCAAAAACATAACATGTAGACACAAAATTAATAACTCCTACAGCAACAATGAAAGCAAAAATATGAATACCTGAACTTGTTGTTTCAGTTGTTCCTTCAGTAATTCAGTTTCTAGAACCAAATCATCAATTCTTTTCTGCATTACTACTTGCTCTGGACATGGGTCTGGCACTGCCTTATCACTTGTGGAAGTAAGTTTAGGCCTTGGCTTAAACACATTAAGGTCTGTTTTCATTTGTGACATCTGAGATATTAGTGTATTTATGTCCATGTTGTTTTTAGACTTTTTCACCCCTTTAGATTTTGCTTGAGGAGTCATAGGTTTAACTGCTGCTGCATAAGGTTCATATGGAACAAACTTTGGTGTCTTGGAGCTGATATGGGACTTTTTATCTGAACTAATGATGTTTGTAGGGTAAACCTGAATAAGACGTCCAGGTAGAAGTGACTCCTTTCTAATGGGTTTAATGTTTGATTTTACTTCAGTAGGTTGTACTGTTTCAGTATTACTCACATCGGATTCCATTCCGTCACCGGCAGTTCTTGTTTTGCTCATTATTTCTACAATTAATTATGGAAATTAGGTTATTGTTTCATTGCAGCAAATTAATTGAAATGGAAAAATATAGGTACACGATTACGACGAATAAAAAACTGCTTACTTGGATGGAATGGAGACAGTTTTTCCATATTTAATGAGTTCAGGAAAGTATTATTGTACTGTTGAGTTTTAAAAATACAAAACAAGACTATTACAATTTGATGACACCAATTTTTTTTATAAATATAAACTTTACAAATTACAATAGGTACAAAACAAACTTCATCAATCACTACTACTTAGGGATGTCAACGATACATCGATGTTTTTAAAACATCGATATTTTTGTTAAATGATGATTGCCATCGATGTTAAAAATCTAAAAACATCGATGTAATTACTAGTGCTAGTAATGACAATACACCGATGCTTGACATCGATGTTTTTGGCCGCTACGGTGCGGCTACAGCGCCATTTATTACTCGGTAATTCATCAGATAACTGAAACTGTCACTAGAATAATTGAAACAAGGAAATTATATACTATATACTAATATACATATAAACGTTATAACGTAACTGGAATGTGCACTTCCGATCAAAACCCAGTCCGAGGGAGCTAGCGACGCGGGTGAAGTCTGTCTTTCTCGGTCCTTAGTAATATAAAGTCAATGGTTGGACCTGCCTCATAGGTTGACATTAGAGTGAAAGTGTGAAAGGGATAAAGTGCTCCCGCGCTCTATCTCCCTCGGACCGCATTTCTTTCCAGACAAGACATGGTCGAATATCGACTTTATAGGTCTCAACTTTAAGTTTAGTTTTGTATAAAGTACAATACCAAGAATGCATTCCAGTTACAGTATTACCCAACTTATATGGCGTGTCGTTAATCTTCGTTAGCACAGAAAAGAAAGTATGGCCCCGAAGTTTAACGAAAGAATGCATAAAACTTAAAATCAAACTTAGATCACTACTATAAGGTTCATATATATACACACTGCAGCTGTTAGTTCCGTCTCACTCGCAAGTCACGACCCTCCGCACGGCGCGCGCTAACATGACGGCAGCTGTCGGCCAATAGCGTTTCCCGCGCTTTGAAAATGTATCTTCTGCGCAGGTACATCGGTAAGCCATATTAATTAGGTACTACTGTACGTTAGTATATAATTTCCTTGGATTGAAAAGAACGTAACCTACCAAAGAGTTGATCAGATTGCTCACCCACCGAAGATTCAGGGGCCTTTTTTTTTTAAATATCGTTACATCGAACTATCGATGTTTTTTCTACCACTACCTACCTACTCCTTTCACAGTCTGTGGTCTACACCGTCCACAGAACTGTGACAGAACCTCAGTGCAGTGTTACCGCTGGCATGGCTTTATTTAAGGATACCGTACTTACACAAGAGAAAATTGCCGTATTTGACCAATAATTACCGTACTATTATACCTACTTGTCGAGATCTAAGAGGCCTTGTGACAAGAGGGTGTCTCTTCTTGTCGCACTATGGTTGCATTCCGCATTGAAGCTATAATCGCTGTAATCGATTTGAGCGTGCCTAAACCCGTACCGAATTGGCGTGAGCCCGCTAGCGAGGTCATAGATGACGTCATGACATGCGCCATATTGCGCTCACACCGACCACGACCATGCTCTAAAGTCTTAACTAATATCACCGTGAGCGCTTTCAAAAGTGACGGTTAAATATTGTTTTCGGCAAAAATCTAATAAGATACTATGGTTTTCTGTTTAGCAAAGATACTTTTTATGATATTATGAGAGAAAAACGATAAAAAAGCGGATATTTCTTTTTGCGAGTCCAATTATAAAAGGTAAAAGGAGTCCTAGCGCATTGTTAATTCAGATTTTAATTAAATTCTCAAATGTTTTGTTTGGAATACTGTGAGCGCGTTTACGAGCGTTCCGAATTGTTGACAGTTCTCGGCTGTCATAAACGTGATATCTAAATCGGTACGCAAATTATTGATGTGAGCGCTATGAGCGATTATAACCAATTCGGAATTTACCCTAAATCGGTACAACAGGCTACCGAGGCTTCGTCTACCGCATATCCTTAATCTAAGCGTCTACCTCTTTAAGCGATTCGTCATACGACGTTTTTCAACACACTTGCGAGGAAAAAAACAGACTTGTATTTTGCAATAAGTAAATGTCACTTGATGAATCGCTCGTGGTGTAGCATGATTAGCCGTTCTTAATCGATCGGCAAAGTTAAGCTACGGCTGTCGTGGTCGGTACCTGGATGGGTGACCGCCTAGTGGTTTTTCAAATTGAGCGTTTCTGTGCTTCGGAACGCACGTAAAGCCGTTGGTCTCGGTTATCACTTAATTGTGATAGTCGTTAAGCTAGTTGGATGCCTCCTAGGCGGCTTGAAAAATTCCAACAGTAGGTTGACCACTAGCCTACCTCCACCGATCTGCAGTGGGCACGCGTAGTGGAGTATTGCCCATTCCCTTTCACCTTTTTTTTTTTTTTTTTTTATACCACTAATTTGGCAAACAAGCATACGGCCTGCCTGATGGTAAGCAGTTACCGTAGCCTATGGACGCTTGCAACACCAGGGGCATTACTCGCGCGTTGCCGACCCTGAAGAAATCTCTTCACGCCCTTTTTGAAGAACCCCATGCTGTACTCCATTGGGAAAACCACGGCGGGGAGCTCATTCCACAATCTGAGCGTCCGCGGAAGAAAGCTCCTTTGGGCCCGCACAGTTCGAAACAATTCTGGTTTCAATATGTGAGGATGGACTCCCCGTCGATGGCGAGAGTTGCGATGGTAGAAGGTAGCAGTGGGCAACAAGTCGAACAATTCTTTAGAACACTCTCCGTTGTACAAGCGGTAGAACACACATAAGGAGGCAAAGTCTCTCCTTAGACTAAGGGGCTCTAAACCGCTTGTGAGCTCGGGACCTTCATTTGTGAAAGGAGGCCTGTGCTCAGCAGTGGAACATTATAGGCTGATGATGATGAAATGTCACTTTACGAGCGAGTGTGTTGAAAAATATATTTCTGTTACTTCGCCAACCTGCACTGTTTATATTACAGCTCGGCATATTAAAATATATTATCGAGAAATATATTCGACGGGCCAGTTGGTGCAGTTGGTTGACTCCACCTATTGCGCCGCAGGTCGTGGATTCGATTCCCGTACAGGTCATGCATATGTGCATGTCTGTATGTCCTGAGTCTGGTCGTAATTATGTATTTACAAACAAAAAGTAGTAGGTATAATGTAATATATCAGTTAACTGGTTTCCATAGTACAAGCTCTGTACGTGGATTACGTAACATTATTGCAATGAAATTCAGATTGAAATAACCTCTGAATCGGTAGAAATATTACAAAATCGGAAATGGTTCCATTTCTAGTGAACCACTGTTTGTATTTGCAGTTATCAGAAAACCGCTATATTGAACAATTTCAATTCGAAAATGATTGAAACTTAGTTACGTAATCGCCCAACTGCTTAGTTTGGGATCAGATGACCGTGTGTGAGGAATGTCCCAGGATATTTATTATAACTACTTCTGTGATGGGCTTATTGAGACATGGTTCCAGCACATTAGCAATTTGCATAAATAACATGCGACAATAGGTACCTATTGTTGCCCTTGAATACCTAGTTCCATTTATAAGTCCGCATTATTATAACATGTAACGTAAAAATAATTTTTACAGCTCATTCGCAATATCTAGAAACTTTTGCACACACGTCTCTTATAATATAAATATCCTGGGACTACTTAACTATGCTATGATAATAATATGACACTTACATAGGGCATCCATCATTCCTCTCCCTAAATGGTTAGTCTGTTGGTACACATGGTTACACACAAGGGCGGATCCAGCCTTCGGGTCGGGGGGGGGGGTCGCACACTTATATCCAGCTTGCTTGGGTTTCAAAATACACCATACTATAGCAGTTAGCCACAGATTCACTGAAACGGCCGAGCCCCTTCGCTACACATCAAGCTATACATTTCTAGTATAAGCTGATTATATAGGATTTCCGTACAGTGAGAGGTCAGTTTATATTGGAAATATACCTTGTTATATACCTTGATCTGTAGCTGTGCATACCTACACCAAAACTTTGGCAGGCAAAATCCGCGTAAGTTAAGTTTAAAAGAGATATTGAAACAATAGTCTAAAACAGTCCAAAGCCTTTATTGCAAATAAATTAGGTTACCTATCACTAATTAAGCACTCAATGTGGACTCTAATTCTCCATTTGCTTGAAGTTCCTTGATTATATCTAACCCACCAACTAATTCTCCTTGGACATATAATTGGGGATATGTAGGCCAATCTGAATATTCTTTGAGACCTTGACGAACTTCTTCATCGGTCAAGATATCAAATGTGTCATATTGTACTCTGCAACAATACAAAATAAAAATAGCATAAAAATATCTATATTATATGCAAAAGCAGAATTTGCCCAAGTAAAAAAATATTAAATAGAAAATTATTATTTGCTTGAAACAAAGTTAATACCAAGATAGTTCTTAATTATGTATTGTAATTTTTCATATTTCGCCATAACAGCAGCCATTTTTTAAAATTTATTGTTAAAAAATTTATATCTCTTACCCAGTTCCATTAAGAATCTGAATAAGGGTCCGGCTGAATCCACATCTTGGCGTATCCCTATTGCCTTTCATGAAAACCATGACTTTGTGCTTATTGATCAAGGCCTTCAGTCTATCCTCCAATTTCACGGGACTAGCATTCAGAGTTGCACCTTTCACTAAACTTTGGGACTTTACTTTGGATGTAATTTGAGCTGCATCTGCCCCATCAACCCTATCTACTTGAGCACCATTTTTGAATAGAATTACAGTTGGTACTGAATCAACCTGGAAGAAATAGAGCAGTCGTGCTACACATAATAAATGTGAATAAAGTTTTATGTTATCATAATTTCCAAGAACAATGTGGTTAATAATACTAAATGTACATGTATACTGATTTGAAAAAAGTTATACATTCTTATGACAACATGTCATTGTTTTATTAAAAACATTTGTATTCAGTAAAGCCGTAGAATTTTCTTACCATGAAGCACTGATATCAGTAGTTTCATGTAATATGGTCATAAATTCCATTGCTATGCTTGAAAAATTATTATTACACTGATAAACTTACCTTGTACTGCAAAGAGATTTCAGACAGGCTTTCGGCATCACAAATAGCAAATTTACTACCACTATTTTGAATTTCTGGAAGTTTCAACAGTTCTTTCAGTACTTCTGTAACTTGACCACACTGGGCTGCCCAATCAGCACAAAAATGTACTACATTCAATGTAGGTGATCTGTAATTGAAATGCTTGATTTTGTGAATCCAACCCTATGGATTTTTTTATATCTCCTACAATACATGCAAAATAACATATTTATAATAGTTGTTTACATTATTCCTTGACCTATTATAAGGAAAGGTTATAAAATAGATATAGAATGATAGTAAAAATACCTAATTTAACTCGATTTTGACATGAAATAATGTAAACAAAATACTTGGTCAGCAACTAAATTGATTGTATAATTTCGATTCGTTTGAACATTACCAACAAGAAACCAATTTTATTATGATTTTATTATTACAACGAAATATATTACACAGATAAGTAGGTATATCTCAGACGTAAAAGAAATTATCCTGTGTTTCTAAATCTTGTACCTATATAGTCGCGAACGAAAAGTATTTTATGATAAATAAACTAACATCCAGGATAATGTTTATAAAACGATTACATTATAATTACGCCCATGAATATAACTTACCTAATAAAATAGCCAAAATTTTCAGCGGTGTCTATATTGGTAACAGACATTTCGAAACTAGGTTATCTTTATATTATAAACTTGTTATAAACGGATAACTATTCTTTATTGTACAGATGCGAGACTCGTTTGTTGTGCAACAGCGACACTTTCTTTCAAACACAATGATTTAATCAAGGAAATTCATCATTTTATGAATAAAATGAAATAATAATAACTTTCAACAAGAATCGTATTTTTTTTTGTTAATTTTTTCGTGACTATGGATACAAAACAAAGTCCTTCAGTCGCATACATTTTCATTTTAATATCACTTTCATATAGTCCGCACATTAACTTTCACATAGTCCGCATGATCAGTCACCGTCCAGTTATGTTTTAGTAAAATGATGATCATTGTACTAAAACTTTACACGGACATTTTGAGACAACTTGTAAAGTCACGATACACATAATTAATTTCATTTCACTTCACTGGTGCACATGGATTGATCTTTATTGGATAAAATACCACCAATAATATGCAATAAAACTCAAAATACACGAATTTATGAAATAAAAATGAAAACACAACGTCACTCTGCAAGTTCCCGCTATAAGGCGTATTTTTTTTGTTGTGTTGCAGGGTTGCCAACTCACAAAAATTCTTACCCCTAAAGCTAAACTCTGAAGTCAATTATTTGTGCAAAATGGTTTATATTTTATTTTTTCTATTTCAAATAATTTTTATTATATAGGTAACAGACAAATCAAAAAAATTGGTGGCTAATTTGACCTGTGATAGCTACTTCCATAATGGGAAGGCAGTAGGGTTTCAGAATAAGGCAAGCCAAACATCAGTACCGAGGCGGGAAATTTGATTTTTTTCGAGTTTTTATTGTTTTTTTACCTTCGTAGTACAATATGGATAGATATTTCAGTGATTGGCGACCGTAGCATATTGTAGTTCATTTAGCATATTGTGGAATTGATACCTACTTTTTGTTTAAGATTAACTATGTACGTAACACGTACATAATACATAACACGTACGTCCCATAATTGACAGTTTTACGGTTTTTAGAAAAAATACGGTACGGTAATACCAAAAAATTACACTTTTTAATTTGATGAATTTAGATCGGTATTTTACAAACCTTTAGTACCGTTTACCTGCCAAAACCAGGGTAACCTAAACTTCATAAGGGTACATCGTTCTTACCTGTGTTGGGAGCATGCGCTGACAAACTTCCAGGTTTTATAAAATAAAGAAGGTCTGGAGTTCACGGGCTCTTAGACCATATGGAAAGAAAACGTCTCATTGTAGGTGTGTTGTGACTTGCGCGCCACCTATTTATTTTGTGTACTGGCCACAGACATAGTTCTAGCTGTTTGAGTTTACTTTTTATAAAGACTAATATTATTTATTGTTTTGTGTTAGGGACGCGACATACTGTCATTCTGTTCTAGACGCTGTTCAGCTACAGGCTATTGGGAGAGTTTGTCAAGTAAAGAAGTAGTTTCCTCATGAGTTGATTTTGATAAATTGTAGTGAATTATTCAATCACTATGAGTCAACAACTTGTGGCGAACGAGTTACTCTTGTTCTAAATGTTGAACAAGACAGACCAGATGGTGTCCCGCCGGCGTGATGGGACAAAGAAAAGCGTGCAGGATATCTTATCGCTACTATATCAGTGTTGTCAATCAATTAGCCAATAGAATTGGTCAAAATTTACGTCAGTTTTGCTGCAGTTCTATTGGTTAATATTTGACAACGATCATCGGCCTATCGTGTATCGTTTTTCGTAGTAGGCCCTCAGATCCTTCGCCACAAACGTGGGCACGTCGTCCGGGTCGGCGTTATTAAATAGCGCGACCCGCTGACCCACTACCCGTGTCCAAATACAAATTCAAATTCAAAAAGCATTTATTCAATTTAGGCCCTGATAAGGCACTTATGAACGTAAACAAATGGCTTTACACCGGTTCCAAATACAACTTGAACTGAGAAGACTCCGGCAAGAAACTTAACAAGTCTTTTTTTTAAATATGTAAATAGAAGTATTACAATTACAAAATATATATAACAATAGCCTGCGAAGCGAACAATAATTCATTCAAATGCATTCTTGTCATCTACAAAATCAGAAACTTTATAGTACCCTTTCGTGTATAACTTCTGTATTACTATCTTTTTGAATCTATGTATAGGTATAGTCTGGCATACGAAAGTAGAACCTGAAAAAGCGCGGCAAATTTGAAAAAACTAGATGTGGTATCACTAAGTATAGTAGGAATAAATTGTTTTGATACTTTATTAAAAAAATATATATAAAATATTAAGTTATGTTTGATTTTCCTAAACAATATTTGCATGTAAATGAGTTAAAATTGTACATAAACTCGTTATATTCTATTTTATATAGAATGCTTTTAAATATATAAACAAATATCCAGGGATATTCCTCACAAATGGTTATCTGATCCCGAACTAAGCGGACTATATTTATCAAATTCTCTCTATATATCCAAATTCAAAAATTGTGGAAATTTGATTTTTTTACCCGACTGACCCGGAAGGAGGGTTATGTTTTTCGAGTGTATGTATGTATGTATGTCTATTTCTTTGTGCCGCTCTGCAGCCTAAACGGCTCGATGGATTTAAGCATATGAGGTGTCTTTAGATTCGTCTTGACTGGGGGAGTGTCATAGGGTATATTATTTTAACCTTATACAATGCGCTAGTTAGGAGTCAACTCGAAGGTAACGCAGCCATTTGGGCCCCACATGAGACTAAATATAGTCTCATGCTGGAGAGGGTACAAAATAAATTTGCTAGATTTTTATACATGAGACAGTATGGTGTATACTAGGGAATGCAAACCGGTTTCACCGAAAATCGAAAAACCGGTTATTCGGTACGGTTTTGACCAACAAAAAAACCGGTTTTACATAAAACCAAAACCGGTTTTTCGGTTATTTTCGGTTTTTATTTCAATGTTTGGAAATACTAAAAAAAGGAAGATTTGCCGCCGTTTTGTAAACTGAGTGCAAAACAGTGAGTATTTTTGTGATGAACTGAAGTGTATTGATGTGTAGTGTGTTGAGCTGGTAAGAAAATAACTTATAATGATTATTGTTTTTATGATATAAAATATGTTAAACTTTGTTTTACAATACATATGCAAACTAGCGTACGGCCCGCCTGATGATAACCAGTTACCGTAGCCTATGGATGCTTGCACTGGCAACATAACGGTTATAACTCGCACGTTGCCAACCCTCAACCTTTTTGAAGCGGGGAGCTCATTCCACAGCCTGAGCGTCCACGATAGGAAGCTTCTTTGAAACCGCACAGTACGAGACCATTTTGGTTCCAATGTGTGTGGATGGACTCCCCGTCGGTGACTACGATGGTAGAAGGTAACTGGGCCTGATGGTCAAACAATTCTTCAGACCACTGCCCGTTGGAAAAGTGGTATAACACACATAAGAAGGCAGTGTCTCCTCAGACTAAGGGGCTTTAAAACACTTGTGAGCGCGGGATCGTCGACAATTCTAACGGCACGTCGCTGAACTGAGTTTAAATACCCAAGCTGGTATCCAGGTGCCCACAGAAGTCAGAAATACTCCATTTGGGCCAGACTTGCGACTTATATAGTTGCTGTCTTTGTCTCGATAAGAAGTACTGCTTCGCTCTATTAATCACACCGAGTTTTTTGGATACCTTGTAGATGACTTTGGAACAGAACGTCTCGCTATAAATATTAATGCGAAGGATCCCAATGCTTTTCGTGATATGTTCTAGAAATTAAGAGCCACAGAAAATGGACTTTTCTAAACGGTGAATGCGCAGGCTTGTGTGTGACTTAGTGGTGTTGAAATAGACTAGGTTTAGTCGACCCCAATCGAATCCACTAGTTTGTGTACTCTCGTTTTAAGACGTAAGTTCTTCGCGCCTTTTCTCCAATATAGAACGAGGGATATTTGCACGGCTCGTGTAATGAGCTTCCCCTGTAATTTCATCTGCATAGCAATTAATGCTGGCAATCGAGAGTATATCATTGATATGCTGGAGGAATAGTGTTGGGGATAATTCAGAGCCTTGCGGGACGCCAGCATTAATGTCATGCTATCGGAGCAACTACTGTCAATGAAGGCTCTTATGTATCTGCCAGAAAGCAAGCTGATTGATTGGTGTTATTTTTTACCCGTCTGCACGACAACAAAGAATGGGTAGTGTTTTTTTTTATCTAACGACAACATTCGTATAGTAATATACACGTTTTTGTGTACACGCAAGTTGCTGTGCCGCTATAATAAGCCATGTTCATAATATTACGTGTGAAATGAATATTATAACGTACGAAACATAATTTAATAAATGTTTAAATAAGTACTTCTTAATTACTGATCTATTTTTTAACATAAAGTCATCATATCTCATAGCAATTAAAAACCAAGCAAACGTGATATGTTTTTATGATTTCATTCGTATAAAATAAAATCAAAAGCAACGAACCGAGTAGTCTATATAAACGAGTCTCTGATGAAAACGAATCTACAGAGTTAAATAAACTATTATCCAGTATTAACTAGAGTCCATCAGTTTGATGAAAAAGAGATGGATGAATTGTATGAAAGATGATAATGGATAGAAGGGATGAATGGAAGAAGCGTACATATTGCGCCGATCCCAAATGATTGGAAACAGGGCAGGCAGATGGTGATGATGTTTCTTTTATACCCACTTCATTACCTTTAACTGATAATAATTCCTCAGTTTGCGATTTTTACATCTTAAGCACGGTTAGTATCTATAATTCAAGCTATAGAAATAACGTCCCGAGCTCACAAGCGGTTTAGAGTCACTCAGTCTGAGGAGAGACTTTGCCTCGTTATGTGTGTTCTACCGCTTGTACAACGGAGAGTGTTCTAAGGAATTATTCGACTTGATGCCCACAGCTACCTTTCACCATCGCAACTCTCGCCATCGACAGGGAGTCCATTCACACACATTGAAACCAGAATTGTTTCGAACTGTGCGGGCTAAAAGGAGTTTTCTTCCGCGGACGCTCGGACTGTGGAATGAGCTCCCTGCCGTGGTTTTCCCAATGGAGTACAGCATGGGGTTCTTCAAAAAGGGTGTGAAGTGGTTTCTTCAGGGTCGGCAACGCGCGAGTGATACCCTTGGTGTTGCAAGCGTCCATAGGCTACGGTAACTGTTTACCATCAGGCGGGCCGTATGCTTGTTTGCCACCTAAGTGGTATAAAAGAAAAAAAAAAAAGTGAAAAAAAAACGAGCGAACATTAAAAAAACCGGTTTAAAACCGGTTAACCGGTTTTTACATCTCAACCGAAATAAAAACCGGTTTTCATTTTGCCACGGTTTTGCATTCCCTAGTGTATACCCGTTTTATCCACTTATGTACCCGACCTTATTCATTTTGGGTATGGTCGGATACAACGAATTAAGGGTTAGGAGGGACCTGGCACTCGTGTCATATTTATTTAAGGTACTGATAGGCAGAATAGATAACGGTGACATATTAGGGCAGATAGGATTATGTGCCCCGGACAAGTTCGTGTGGCGGCGACGGCGACCGCAGCTGGTTGCAGTGCCCCGAGCGCGTACCAACCTACTGAAAGAGGCGCCGCTGACGCGCGCTCTTCGCACCCTCAATCTCATTGCTGAGGAAACCGACATATTCTACTGTACTCTGAGTGAATTCACAAGGATAGCACTTAAAATTTTATGTTATATGGAAATGTTATAAGTTTTGAAGTAAGTTCGACACTACTGTATTAGGGTATCCCTGTAAAAGTAGATGTAAGTAGGTAAATAAATAAATAAAATAAATAAATTTTTATATAGCGCCAAAGAATAAAAAAATAGGGGGGGTATTAAAAATAAAAGTTTCGTTATTATAACAATATGGGTATCAAATGAAAGCTTATAAATAGACCATTCCATATATGTATATATTGTAATACTTTTATGCTACCATTTTGACATAAACTGCAAAAAACCACGTTTAATGCAAGGACAGTAGGTACTGAGCCGTTACCATACGTAAATCACAGAGTTGCGATGGTTGTTGTTGTTAGCGTTCCTTTACCGTACCGCTCATTTACTTACTAATACATACAGCTCTTTCTGTATAAAACTAAAAAGTCTGAAATAAATTAAATTATTAAAAGAAACAAAAAACCCGACTGCGTAAAACATAATATATTGTTTCTTTTAATAATTCTTTTATATTTTTTTTTACCTTCATAGAAAAATATGGATATATGTTTCAGTGATTAGCGACCGTAGAAGTTCATTTAGCAAATTGTAGAACATTAAGGTGATCGAAAGAATGAGAAGGTGGACACTATAACACTGATTTAGCTATAAAGCCATTATGAATAAAGGGTTAGTATCAAAACTGGTTATGGTGAACTAGTTGACACTTTTTATGCCAGGTGACGAAATAGAATGTTGCCATGTAAAGAGTTTCAATTACAGCCAGGCTCAACTTTCGTTTGCCAGACTCTAGCTCTTGGATATCTTTGGGTACTTTATTATAGAAACGTATACATTGCCCCTTGAAAGAGTTAAGGAAACCACCACTACGTCAGCACCTTCTACGAAGCCCGAGCCTAAAAGGAATCGAAGCGGGCTTGTGATAATTATGGTTTTGACACAGTGCAAAACAGGAAGCACCGTCAGAAATCGAATAAGAACCGACGCGGAACCCAAGCAAACTATACGTGCTGCGAAGCCAAATACTCCGGTGTATATTTCCCGTCTACACTACGCCAATAAGACGGAGGACATCGTGGAGTATGTGTGCCAAAGAATCAAGTTACACGCTGATGGTGCAGCTGTTGAAATCGAGCCGCAACGTCAACTTCAAGGCGTTCGTGGTGCGAGTACCAACATGTTTTCTGAACCTCGTCATAAAAGAGGACTTTTGGCTGCAGGACGTGGTGTTTCGTCGCTTTCGCGGACAAGTGCCACACGATCGCACGAAGACATAGTGCAGTAGTGTTAACTAACATAGGCTTAAGTGTTTTACACTAACAAAAATGTTTGTATATTATAATATTTATGTTACTTTGTAAGGTATTTATCTATGGGCCACAGTAGCCTGATAATAAAGATTTATTATTATTATTCCATTTATTTCATTTTTTAACATATTAATGACAATTTCAAATATACATATTATTATTATTAAAAAGCTGTGAAAATATTCTAAAGTAATGTGACCTAAAAGCCTGGAAATGCCCAAAAGACTTTCTGCAGTTTCATTTTTATGAATCCTTAACCCTTTCGCACCTGAATAATACGATAGTGAGTTAATTTTTTCTAAAATTCTATAACGTAGTCTACACACCTGGATGTCACGAACGTGCTATGCACTTTCTAGAAGTTGTGTAAATGGTATATTTTCTAAATATGTTTTCCTATGTTACTTACCGTACATAATAAGATTTTAAAGAAAAGAAAAAGATTTGGACGGAAAAAATCTCAGGTGCGATGTGAAAGGGTTAAAGAAGAAGTAACCAAGAATTCCCTCAGATGGATAGGCAATATTAAAGATAGACAAGGTGCGCTCGACACTTGCCTTTGAAATTGAAACCGTGACAAATGCTAGCTTGAATTTTGCTGCAATACTGAAAACTATCGTCTTAGGCGCCGATCCCACAGAGATAGTTCAAGAGTTCTGTGTTCCGCATTCACTATTGTGCAAATAGCAATCAGTCTAGGGTTCTAGAGTTCTGCAATACCGATCACACGTCATACACTTCGTTTTAGTTATAAAGGCGCCGCATAGATTACAGGGAACGCAAACCACCGAACTCTGAACGCAGAACTCTAGAACCCTTTCTGTAGGATCGGGGTGCCTTATTCCTACTTCCTAAAGTTTTACAGCTAACGTTCTTCGTAATGAGCTTCTGTTCTAGAGGTCTCTATTTAATGAAACGATAAATAAAAGTCCCTATAATACCCATATTAAACCCAAAAAAAAAAACCCATCCCACTTGTTTACTCCCTAAATTTAGGGGGAACACCCCTAAGTTGGGAACCCTGTAGTGTTGTTCCTTTCCCATTTGAAACTACTTTGCGTCAATCGAGTGTAGTAACTGGCCAATGAGGAGTTATAAGATACCTCTATGGTCAAAATACCTGTCAAATCGTGCAAATGGTTCAAAGTTCGAATTATCAATAGTTTGACGGGTATTTTGAGCAAAGCGGCACGTAATAGTATAGAGGTATCATAAGAAAACTCCTATTCTATATATATGTTTAATACACTGTATGTTTTAGATTTTCTTTTATATTATTTCGATGTCTGATTTTGTTTAGTTCGCCATATTTATAGTTCAGTGATCTCATATGTCAAAAGTTAAAAGTTCTTGTGGCCTAGAAATTGAAAAAGTGCTCAAATCCTTTGTTAACTTCATATAAAATATATTTTCAAAATATGTTTTGAACAAAAGTGCTTATATTGATATTATAAAATAATGTCGCTATCGTAGGATTGGGACTTTTGGAATAAGGCTGTATGGGCTAAACCTTTTGCCTACCTAGAATTGGGAAAATTATAAGCAAAAAAACTAAAAATTTCTGTGGTTAAAATGGTTAGATAGATTGAGGTTAACTTTACGTTCGTATTATAAATAGCTTTTAAAATAATAAAACTCGGGGTAATTCGTACATTTATTGATCAAAAGCACATTTTTGTGTAAAATGGCTACAGTATCTACAGCCCCGGCTCCAGGCATGCATCAAATAGATTTATCGAAGCTTAATCTACAACAGTTGGCTCAGTTAAAACAGCGACTGGATCAGGTATTTCACTCCTTTTAAAATCAGATAAAATCGTTCTCTTTTGCACCTGCGATAATCGTTTATATTTTTATGGATAGTAAATTTCAGTCAGAGTGATGTGGTCCCGATTCAGGTGTCGAACCGATTAGGTAGTCTTCCGAATCGAATTGCCCGTATTTTCTAATTTCAGACTTCCATCCGTAAATTATAGTTTATTCTATTGGCATCAGCATCTACGACAGCACACGTTTTCATTATCTGCCTACATGCCCTGTTTCTTCTACATTTTATGCACTTATTACACTTTTTTATTTGTAGAAAATCTAATTAGGAAAGAGGAAGGTATTAAATGAAGTTAGGACAGTTAGATTTCGATTTAGTAAGATAGGAAGGGTCCGAATGCTCTACTTTCTAAATTGTTTACGATTTAGGTTCATCATCATCATATCAGCCCATTCGATGTCCACTGCTGAACATAGGCCTCCCCCATTGATTTCCACTTCGAACGGTTCTGGGCCGCTTGCATCCAGCGGCGCCCAGCGACTCTGACCAGGTCGTCGGTCCACCTGGTGGGAGGTCGTCCCGCTCGGCGCTTTCCAGTACGTGGTCGCCACTCTAGAACCTTTCTTCCCCAGCGGTTATCAGCTCTTCGAGTGATGTGGCCTGCCC
This sequence comes from Polyploca ridens, assembly GCA_951394255.1. Lineage (NCBI taxonomy): Eukaryota > Metazoa > Arthropoda > Insecta > Lepidoptera > Drepanidae > Polyploca > Polyploca ridens. Next base: position 5,756,764 of record OX596255.1, read on the forward strand.
ATTGCCACTTCAGCTTACTAACTCTACGAGCTATGTCGGTCATTTTCGTTCTACTACGAATGTCCTCATTTCGGACCCTGTCACGTAGAGATATTCCGAGCATAGCTCGTTCCATAGCTCGCTGAGTGACTCTGAGTTTATTTATACGGCCAGTAGTGAAAGACCACGTCTCTGTCCCGTATGTCATCACTGGTAACACGCACTGATTGAAGACCTTTGTCTTCAGACTCTGAGGTATTTTGGACGTGAAGATATGCCGTAGCTTCCCGAACGCTGCCCAGCCGAGTTGGATTCTTCGATTGACCTCTTTGTCAAAGTTGGACCTACCTAGTTGGACAATTTGTCCTAGGTAAACATACTCGTCTACAACTTCGAGGACAGTGCTCCCAACAATTACCGGCATTGGCGGAATATGAACATTAGACATAATTTTTGTCTTGTCCATATTCATTTTGAGGCCTACCTGTTGAGAAACTTTGTTGAGGTCATTGAGCATGATGTTCAAAGCTTCCAGCGATTCTGCCATTATGACTATATCGTCGGCAAATCGAAGGTGAGTGATGTGTTCGCCATTGATGTTGATGCCATATCCCTTCCAGTCCAAGAGCTTGAATACATCCTCCATTGCAGTGGTGAAGAGTTAGAGTTGAGTTTACGATTTAGGTTAGTTTAAAGCCATGTATTCACTGAGAAACAATTGTTTATAAACACTGTTTCAGAAATAAAATCTACGTGTTTCTGATATGTTTCTGAAACATGTGAAACTGTTGCAGTAAACACTATGTGTTTCTAGCATGTTTCTGTGCTCCTCGATGGAATTGGAGAGCACCGAAACAAATCAGTTTCGCAATATCTGTATACAAGTGTGAATGTGTGTTTCAGTTGTTTATAAACATGGCGGTAATGTGGGACAACAATAGCATTTTTAAATTTTAATTATTTGTGGACGGCTGAGACCCCGAAACATTGTTTCTGTAAGCATCTACAGGTTGTTCCAGAAACATTGTATCTGAAACATGTTTCTCAGTGAATACATGGCTTTATCGCATCACTTCATTAATCCTACTTCCTAATTAGAGTGATACTTCATACAGTTTCAAATTAAAGGCATAAATTATCTAGTACTGTGCTAGTACTACACTATCTAATTAACTACCTAGAAACAGTGATTTTTTAAATAGTTATTTATTTAATTTGCTATCACAGCAGACAATCTGTCTTTTAAAGAATATAATATAATATATTATTATGTTGAATATATGTTTCAAATGATAATAAATTATACATTCACATTACAGGAACTAGGTGTATTTCAAGATTCTCTGCAAACTCTAAAGATGGCTCAGGGAAAATTTGTTGAATCTGGTGATAGTGTTGAAAAGCTGACGCCAAAAACAAAGGGCAAAACCATTCTTGTTCCACTCACTGGCTCCATGTATGTTCCTGGCACAATTATAGACACAGAAAATGTACTCATTGATATAGGTACTGGATATTATGCACAAAAAGTAAGTTTAAAATTGTTTTGGATTTTATATGATGTCTTGAATATTCAATTGTCAGACCATTCAGTGTGGAGGATTGATATTTGACTGCCACCACTTTCTATGCCTATCCAGAACAAATATTTGTGGACATGACATAAACATGTCTGTTTACACTGTCAGATGAAAGAGTGTAGAATGTCCCAGAAACAAAAAATACAAAAATTGATGAGGTATTTTATTTTATTTATTTCAGGATGTGGAAGGTGCCAAAGATTACTTCAAAAGAAAAGTGCAGTTTGTAACGGAACAAATGGAAAAAATACAATACATTGGCAGGGAGAAGTCTATGGTTCATGAAGCTGTTTGCTCTATGATAGAGATTAAACTGCAAGCACAGGGACAGGGCACAAAAGCAGCCACTTCATAACACTAGTCTACAGAAATATATTTTAATTGCTTACTCACTGTTTCGAAGTATGAATTAACATTTTTATTGCATTTAGAATGTCTGGATTGAATTTTTTGTACTAGTTCTGTTTGATTTACTTACACAGAATATGGTGTTTATTGTAAAACTTGTAAGCATTTGCTTTATATTTAATTAATACATCTATGACTCAAAATTTTCAAATAAACAAATACTTTAACATATCCTCTGAAGTGGAATTTTTTATAGCATTACATTGATTTGACCATAAATAGAACTGCAATTGGATATGCAGCTCAAACCTTCAGACACACAAGTAAATAAACTCTTGAGTGAATCAAGCAAGCAATTGATTCTTTAAAAACTATGGTCAGTATATATAACTAAATAAAAGAATTTCTCGTTTATTATGTAAGCAATCAATAAATAAAAAATAACTTAGCTTTAGTTATTTTATGCAGACTGGTAATCATAAGTGCCTCCTAGGGCCTGTGACTTTTGCTTGTTTTAGAAAATCGTGTGATTAAAAAAAAACGTGTGACCTGGACTGTCCCCCAGTGCACATACACATGAATATAGGTTAAATTCAATATTATTTTTTAAATACCTTACAGGCACTTAAGATAGTTTGACTAATACCGGTTCAGCGTTGCATTTTCTGAGAAGAGCCGGCAATAAACTCGGCATTTACTCTTTTCAAAACAAGCTTAGATGCATTACATAACACTAACATTCTGATCTCACCTACCTAAACGTAAAGTACCTATCTCTTCGTCTGCCAGTTTAAAGCGTTTTTATTACTTAAAGTAATAAAATCTCTTCATCATTATAATTATTGAAAAATAAGTTATTGTCAGTATATAATACTTTCTATTGCATGTTGTTTAAAGTTCCAAATAAACAACATAATAACCAAATATCATCTTTTTGTTTATTTTAATAGGCACCTACACAATTTGTAATTTTTTATGGTCAGTGATGACGTCGCCGAAGGTAGTAAGCATACAAAGCCTGGGAGCCATGAGCTAGCAATATTTGTCTCTATCTCAACTGTTTAATTTTTAATAATTTTGTATTGTCTCATAATACCATTCCTTGAAGGCTTGAAGCCGTAGTTAAATACATAACACTTGACACGGTGGCTTAAACAAAAGGACCCCTGCCTCGCCCTGCTATAGGCACTCATTCCAGGGTAGTAAGCGAAACAAGCGAAGCTATTAAAACAGCGCCAAGTAGATGGCGCTATTTTAATAACGCTCTCGACACGGATGGTGGATGTAGATCCAGCATAGGTGTCGATAGCGTATTCTAATGTCGCTATTACTTCTATCCCAGAGTAAATAACATGCTACGTATAACTTCTATCATAAAAGAAACATTTTTTTTTTTACTGTTTATAGGCCTGTGTTTGACCGCAATCTCACCATGGTAAGTGACGATGCGGCCGAAGGTGGTAAGCACACAAAGCCTAGAAGGAACTGCGGCTCTCAAGTGCAGTTATCGGAACACACCGAAAGGTGCTTGGCGACAGATTTTCAACTTGAGGGTGGTAGCCAGCCAGGCGGGTACTACAAAGTACCCTACCACCGTGCTATGGTTTCCTCACGATGTTTTCCTTCACCGAAAGCTCAAGCTCATTGTAGGAATCGAACCCGGGACCTTCATCTCGGTATAAAGAAAAAAGAAATTTGAAAGTCGATCAGTACGTGAATTACATAACTTTGTTGCAATCAGTTTCATTGCGTTAAATAATAATAAAAAAGCAAGGCAATGATATTATAAGTAAAGAGGAATCACGGTTATTTTTATTTTATATGATATTAAATTAACTATCGAATATAGATGGAGTAAGTAGGTAAAGTAACGAGTAGGTATTTTTTATGAGTAGGTACTCATCTTAAAATGTATCTGACAGATACTGACACGACAATGAGGAGTTTTCTTATGACTTACCTCCGTGCCCAAAATACCTGTTAAGCTGCTGATAATTCGAACCAATTTGAACCTTAAATTCACACGATTTGCCAGGTATTTTGAGCATAGAGGTATTATAAGAAAACTCCTCATTACAGAATTATTACTAATATGTAGCTAGTTTGGCGTCTAGTGCTAGTGTGGCTGCTAGTGCCAGTACTGTAGCCAGTTACGGTGGCTAGTGCCAGTGCGGTGGCTAGTGCTAGTACGCTGGCTAGTGCCAGTGCGGCGGCTAGTGCTATTTCGACAGATATTAGGCCCGTAGTGCTGCCATCTGAATCTCTATAACTGAGGACTTGAAAGAAGCCGCACTAACCAAAGCTCGCCAAACTACCTTCCTCTGGCATTATTGAATTTATCAGCCTTTTGATATCAGTTTGAGGAATTGCCAGCCATTGCTCTTGCATGGCTTATTGCAGCTCACGCAGCGTAGGTAAATTTTGGTCTTGGTAGTGAGAACCCATGTGGCCATGTATATTATTCGATAGTTATATGGGATTTGAGGGTAGGTATAGTAGGCATAATAAGTAACACAGTAAACATGTGACACCAAATGATTTATTTTTTTAATAGGCCAAAATGATAGCGCAGATATCTACAATATAATGACTTATTGTAAACTATTTTATAATGTATCTACAATATTTCTTATAGTCACAAAACAATATTAACTAAATAAGGCAACGACTATTCCTTAAGTTTGTAAACAATTAAATATTATATAATGTCGTAAAACAAATATTTAATTTTAATCAATTATTTCTTACCATGAACACGTGAAAAGGTGTTTGGATATAAGATTTATAAACTTTTAAATATTTACTAATAAGAAATGTACAGTGATACCAGTTTCAATTAAAATTATATTTATATTGATAAATCGTATTTAAACTGGAATAATTGATACAATAAGACGCTGACAACAGGCAAAAAAGGTATTATTTTTTTGTTTAGCAAATCTATTCAGTTTGTGGCAGTTGGTGGCAATGCAAAAATGATAATTTTGAGAGCTTGATTTATTAAAAAAAAAATCATTTTAACCGACTAAAAAGGCCGAGAGGGTTCTATGTTCGACGCGTATGTTTTTACCAATAATGACCTACTAATATTTGATTTCTGATTTTCATTTGAGCCAGATGGCGGACTATATCTAACAGCTTAGTGCCATAGAAAATGGACTCGACATTTGTCAGCGTCTTATTTGGAAGATGGCTATGAACTATGGATCAAGATTTTTGTAATTTAATTTGCTCGGTAATAACACAGATCGAAACACGTAACTGTATTATCATTCGTATCTCATGGCTATATGTCAAATTGTTATCAGCACCTATTTTCTTTACTCATGTAGCTATGTATCTTATCAATGAAAATAAAACCTAGGAATAAGTATTTACAGTTTATTACAGAATTCATAATATAACCTTAATATTACGATAACTTATTCGTAAATAGGTATGAGTCAGGGTTACCAATGTGTCAAGGCTTCGGGCGTAACCATGAGTTCACTTTCAACACCATAACCCTACGTTTATCATCCTTCATACGCAATATTAAATTACATATTACGTTTACACGAACAGATCACTCGCCTGCTCGGCGAAGTCCTTATCTCAAATGGTGTAATATTCGGGTGCAAAATCGTTCGCGAGATTGCTCAAGAAGTGGAAGTCAGAGGAGGAGTTGGAGTTGTCACCAGCGCCGGCGCCGGCGGGGGTGGCGTGCGTCGCCTCGTAGAACTGCTGGAAGGAGCCGTATCCGTCGGCGCACTCGCCGCCGTTGTACGCCTCCGCCGCCGCCGCCGCCGTCGTCGCCCCGCTCTGACTGCCGCCGGCTGCGTATCCCGCCGCTGCTGTCACTTGTTGTGCTCCGTATGCACTTGCATCATAGTAAGCGTTTTTCACATACTCGTTGCTATGTGCATTTTTCTGCCCATCATTACCGTAATAGTTATGCGCGTGGTCGTGTTGTGCACCCTCGTGATAATGGTAGCCGTAGTGGCTGTTCGGGTAACCCATGTGCTCACTCGCGTAGCCCTGTGGCTGATCGTAGCCGGGATGACCGTACGCTATTTGGTCTTTTGTGTACGTTGGATACCCATAATTTTGATACATCTCGTGCGGATAGTTCTGCCTCGATCCTATTCCATTAGCCGGCCTCGTTGAAGGAGATCCCTCCTGTCTCGGATGCTGCTGATTACGTGAGTAAGAGTGCTGATCGGCGCCTTGGAGTGGAGTTCCATAACCTTCGTAGGATCTGTTGCTTTGCGGGTATTGGGCTAGTTTCCCGACAAATTGTTTTGAATCCATACGAAAGTCAGGGTGTGGGACAAATTGACCGGGAGGCGCGTTACCTCTTATCACGTAGGGAGGCATCGCGTTAGGTACGGCTTGAGGATGCGGCGGGCCGGGCGGCACGTTCGGAGGTGACGGTCTTGGATAGTGGCCTAACGGGCTCGGATGCATGCTGGACGGAGTCCCGGGTGTCGACGACGGTGTAAGACTAACCGATGAAAACTTAGCACCGTCGGGTAAGCCGGCCACTGGCCCGAGCCCGTCCTTTGAGGAAGACGGAGACACTTTACATGTAGCGTCTAGCGAAGGTGAACGTTTTCTAGATTCTTGTTTGATTCTCTTCGCTAGGTTTCTAGGTGCAGTGACCACTGTGGAAGCGGGAAGTTGTGCATCTCGAGAGTCGTCTTCTGCAAGTTTATCGAGAGAAGATGATGAAGCGACGCTAGAAGCGCCATCGCTAGCAAAGCTGTTGTTGTTAGTGGCACTCGGAGTGTTGTTGTTTCGAGTGCGTGACGCCAGTTCTGGCAGGTCTTCAGTGGGGGAACACAGAGCACCTGGCGGTAGTTCACAGCCTTGACAACTTTTCTTGCCCGATAGAGGACCATCGTCTTCAAGGAATTTATCGAGCCCGGTCTTGGAGCTTTTACCGCCTTCTGATGTCGTCGAATCTTTGTCGTCACCATCTTCACTTTTTGTAAGGGTCTGCCTCTTATGTTTCATGCGCCTATTTTGAAACCAAACCTTTACCTGTAAAAGAGAAATAAGTTATTTACCATCAGTTTACCAAAATCTTTTTTTGTTAGTGTTAATATTTTTCATGTTAGACCGACAAATAATAATAAAAAAAAAAATTACCTGTCGTTCCGTAAGGTCAAGGGATGCAGCAATTTCGATTCTTCGCGGTCGACACAAGTACTTGTTGAAATGAAACTCCTTCTCCAACTCCAATAACTGCGTGTTCGTATATGCCGTCCGTAGTCTCCGTGGCAGCCCATTCTCTAAAACAAAAACCATCGGTTAATTGTTGCGTAGAGGTACCTAGAATTGCCCATACCTCTACTTTCCATATGCTAGTCCATTAGTAGTTACTGTTTAAAACCGTGTCCTATAAAATATGAACAGCACGTTTCAAATTAACGCTATAGAATGCTATTCCTGGAAGCTTTCAATAACAGGGTTGTGAGGCGGACTCGCGGGTGCGCTTTCCTTTAATGTAATAACTTGATCGCATGTCAGAGCACCGCCCTTGACGCCATTGTGTCGAAACGTTGTTCTTTTTATTTTACCACAAAATACGAATTGGAATTCGAAATTCAAATTACAAAAGGGAGGCGAATAATGGTGCGATCGCGTTCGCGTGATAGCTCGGCCGCAGGGCTTGAGAACGTTCGCAATGACACGGGTGCAGTTGTCGCGGACCCTAATGTCAATAAGATAGGGACTACAATGCGTCGCATGTATTTTTACCATAAAGTTGGGAAAGCTAGTAGTGGTGGTGCTTGATTGACGTGCCTCGTCAGTTCTCTTCGCCATTGGACAAGGGCTGCTGTCAATCAAATGGAAAGCGCGTCCCTCGGTTCCGCACGGTTGCACTGGCCCGGCCTGTGTACAAAGACAAGCTCTAATTTGCTCAAAGGGAAGTTAACCCTCTATTTATTTACATAGACTTTATGTCCAAATAAATTAAGTAGGAACCGAATTTACTGTATTATAATTGTAATTGTACGAGGCTATGTAATGTTACACATAAATGTGATGTGTAATGTGAGACATAAAGTTAGATACTTAATCCTAAACATAACTAAATCATCAGTTAACTGGACCCGAAACTCGATAGCCCTTGGCCAGCCACTAGAACTGTTTTATGCGTTGGTATTATTGGCAACAAAAGTGTTATATTCGTTGCATGTAGGTTTTATTGTCAATAACTTACTTATAGGTTAAACTAAATTAAGATTTGTTAATTGTTTTTGATTATATTAATGTAATTGTTATTGTAAAAAAAAACATTTTATTGTATAATTATTTTATTTTAATAATCATATTTACCTAAATGTTACTTTGATTTTCTTAGATAAATAATGATTAATTTATTTCTATCGCTACCTAACGATTTTTTTACCGTAAAATAACGCATGCCTATGCTGTTAGCGTTACGTGCTCGCTTGTACCCGGAGGACAAATGTTCCAAAGATGCAAGTTGGCGGTAAGTTTTTGCGAGGCATAATAGGCGCGATTATGCAGAGTGGAGAGGAACCGCGTATAATGTTCGCATTATCACGATGTACACACTTCCGCGCCAGTGAGCACCGCGCTTTGTGCACAAGTTCCCCCGATTTCCTTTGCTCTTTTAAAAACATCGTCAACTAACACCGAATCTGATGTTGAGTTGAGTATATTGGAATCATATCTTAAATAAGAATGTATATTTTTGTATAATTAGCTCATTTATTTACAAAAAAAAAGTTATTAACATGGAATGTAAAATGGGAGAGGGCAGTGACTTCCGTAACTTGCTAACTAGTTCGGAAGCCAGAATTTTTATAAATATATTTACTTTTGTTGTATGTCTATAATGTCTTCAATGGTTGTGCTATCTAACGCTAAAATATTTTTCTAAATTCTGAGAAATTCAGATTAAGAGTTCCTGGGCGCTATTACGTTCAAACATACAAATCTTCAGCTGTAAACAATTCTGATTACCAATTCCAATTTATTTAAAGAATATCTTGCTCGTATTCAGGCGTAAAAAAACTTTATTTTATAAGACAAAAAAGTGTACCGAAAACGTATTTTTTCTTTGAAATAAAACTACACTTAAACACCCTGCACAAATTACCTAACTTGAAAACGGTGAAATATGAAGGAACTGTAATAACACATCCCCTGTCTTGTTATACAGCGTGTAGGTAATAAATTATTGCAAAGTAGGTTGTTTAACCCTCCAGCGGCTGGGCTGTGGACAAGGCCCGCTCGGGGTAGCTACGGCCGAAGATTTACAGCGGATTAGGGGTCACTTACATCGGTCAAGTCAAGAGTCGCCTTGTCCGCACTTAATTTGATAATATCACCATACCCCGGTGTTTCATTGAATTATGAGCTTTTAAATGGGCCTTTTTTGTTTTAATGTTCATAGATTTTCTAGATAGGCGATGGTACCTCATGCGTTAGTGACGAAGAATGTTGCAGCGAGAGGTGAAGGAAAAATTCATGAGTAAGCAAAAACCCGAGGTTACTTTGTAATTCTCGCTTGGCTGGCTAAAACACTCAAGTTGAAAATCTGTCCAAAACACTAGCGGCGTGATTGTGGAAGCTGCACTTGAGAATTAGTTCCCTTCTGGATTTTGTGTTTATCTTACGTTAAATCAACCTTTTTTCTATCATGGTTTGAATAACTTATAGCTATCCCCTGCGGTCTCATCCGCGTTCCCGGGATGAAAAGTAGCTTATAGCACTCTGGGATAATGCAGCTTCCTATCAGTGAAAGAATTTTTCGAATGGGACTGATAGTTCAAGAGATTAGCCCGTTTAAACAAACAAAAAAATCTTATTTATTATATAATTATATGTAAAATATAAGTATGGATCAGAAATATCCTAATCCTAACTTTAATATTATAAATGCGAAAGTGAGTTTGTTTGTTACTCAACTACTCAACGGATCATCATGAAATTTAGCATGCAGATAGCCTATGGTATGGAGAAGATGGTAATACTGTGACATATGCTACTTTTTATGCTGGGCACGTGGGTGAAACCGCGGGGCAAAGCTAGTCTTCAATAATTTCAATACATAATATCGTTGATGTCTTTTATCAAGGAATATTTTTTTAAGATTAGCGTTGTATACTATACCTACTGCAGTATGCTGTTTATTTTTTATCGTAAAATTTTCAAAGTAATTTATGCCTACAAAATCATTAATACATCAGTTAAGAAGTACCATTAGCTATTAATTAGTTACCATTTTAACGAGTCTCTTAACTGAAGTGTTGGTAAGTAGCGAGCAATACAAGTAGGTAGGTAGTTGTAAACAGTTTGCTGACGATATGTGCGGAGTGCGAGCCCCTTCGGGCAACTTTAAATAATTAATCAAGAGCCGGTAAAGGATTAATGCGGTGGCCAGTTGGCGGTTGGATGCCATTAGAGATCGTTCGATGCCCCTCTGAGGGCCTGCGCCTTCGACTAAATACTGTGGTCACATTATTTGTGTCGGGAACAGGATGAGAACGCATACGGCATGGGGTGTTGTAGACGCTGTTTTAATTGATTTTCTTAGCTGTTTACATGTATGTACTGATCAAATTGCTACATATGTAATAACTTTAGAAAAGTATACATATTCTATAGACAAACTAAAGGAGAATCGACAATTTATCAAACTATTATTGTAATAGGAACCTAGCACAATTCGGATGATGGCTTTTTTAGTCTCGTTGCTAAGGGAAGTTATTGTACCTATCCAGATCTCAGCGGTAGGGACATATAAGAGCCAGTGCAAAAGCACAATACTAGGTTTGTAGGTACATTTTATAAATATTTATTAAAAACTCAGGCAATAAGCTGGTATAGGAGCGGGTGTGCGTGCCATACACTGACTCCGGCGTGATAAAGTACCAAACATTTATTTTGAATGTTGCCACTGCAACGGAAAAGTTACCGCGCGGGGGAGTTTCCTCCAAGAAATATTACGTTATGAGGTGTGAAAGGCATAAATGTAAAAATTCAATATTTCAACAGCAAAAAAGTGAATTTTCCTCAATTTCATGTCGGTAACAATGTCGTTTGGGGGCTCTACGAGTATTTAAGTGATTCTTTTACTTATAGAGTTTGCATACAAAATTTTGTTCATTTCATAATAAAACCTACTTATCTTATCAAAACAAATCACAGTCAGATTGTGTGTTTATCAATTTGTACTCAATTGTAGGATGGCAACAATCGATCATGCTGCGGCGGATTTGTATTTTTCCGATTAGGTAAGTTGTATTGGGGGCCGATTTGACATTGTCGCATCAATTATAAGCGTGGATTACAAGGAGACAGATCTAAGACGGTTCAATTTCGTTTCAGTGCGGGGTGAAACGATACTCCGAGCCTACCTCGAAGGGGCGACGTATCAGGAAGTGACTTGAGATCGCCTTATCAGGGTTTGATGAAGGCCCGATGTTCCCCATTATGCGCGCTCTGAAACGTTCCGCTTTAAGATTTTGTTGTATCAAGTACTTTACAAAAAAGTTTGGGGTAATGTGTTTGAGATTTGTTCCAAGTATAAGGTTTTAAGGATACATTGGTGTTATGGCTTTTCGGTTGTCTTTATGTTTCTTAATATACAAAAGTAAGAGATTTTTTTTATGACACTGTGAAGGCACGAAATATGTAACAAAACTTACATAACAAAACGTTTGACGATATCGCGCCATCTTCAGAGGATTGTTCCAGTATGATCCATATGAACTCAATAGGCTGATTAGATATTAATAATAACGGACAATACGTAATAAAACTTTTGAATAAACATCTGACTACTTTGCAGGAATTTAAGTTTATTCAGTTTAGCCCCTCTTCTCTTGTATAAGGGGTACCTAGATATACACTTTTTCAATATGTGTATAAAGTTTGCAGTTTGTTGAAAATGTGACTAGTGTCGGATCGTGTTGGGTCCCAAATCCATTTGGCTGATACAGAAGGTTATTAAAAGTTGTCGCGGCACAGATAGACGGTGCGAGTTCGGAGCAGTTTGACAGCCTGTCCCAGGGGGCCCCGGTTCGATTCCGTCAACGAGGAAATTTCATTAATCCCATTATTAAGAAGTTTGCATTTTCGTAATCGTTTTCTGAGTGCTACCTCTAATATAAGCTTCCTATCCTTTACTGTAGATAGGCTTGTGTGCGTTGAAGCAAGATATCCACGTGGTAAGTAGATGAGGTCGAAGGTGGCAAGCAAACAAAGCCTAGAAGGAAACTGCTCTGAAGTGCAGGTGACAAAACATATGGGGTCAGTGCTTGGCGACAGATTTCAACTTCTATTACCATGCACTGTTCTATGATTTGTCTAACAAGCACGCTATATTTGTATACAACTTTACAACTAACCTTTACTATATAGGTTGATAATAAAGACGCCACTCCACTCCGCTCCACCGTCCACGGAATATGCAAAGCGTTTTAAGACTGGCGGTATTTAATTGCCCTTGAAAGGGGCGACAAAAAATAAATGGCTGTGGGATATAAATAACGGTGCACTTTTCATAATCGCAATTGTCGCCGGGAGAATATTTAGTGCGTAGTAAAAGCGTCCCGATTGCGATCCTGGATGAGGGGGTACCGGGGGGGCGGTTAATAGTTCAGGGGTGAGGTGACGCTGCACTCAAGACGTCTAACGAACCAGTTTAATGTAGGTCTCTGAATAAGTGTGCAAAATGTTGAACTAAAAAATTAAAATTTATATTTAGGCGATATTTTAGTTTAGTATGACGGATAGAAGAGACGAATGGAAGAAGCATACATATTGTGCCGACCCCAAATGAATGGGAACAGGGCAGGCAGATGATGATGATGATGGTGGTGAATCTAATAAGTTGAGATAAAACTGCTTAATTATTATTTTTTATGCTAATCTACATTCATGGTATCATCATTATCTCATTATAAAATTATAGTAATTTGCACCAAATTAGAAAATTACTTAGATACCTGCCTAGATCAAATCTTTGAATTGAAGAGAAAGGATACATCTCCAATATCTTCGGCTTAAAATTAAAACAAAGGAAGTTAAAACCCACAAGAAGCAGGAAAGGCATAGCGTTGGCGAATAAATTTTATTTATCAAATAAAAAGGATGGCTTGCTCGTTTTTCACCGCGTCGGGGACATTATCGCTTCTTTTAATTATTATCCCGCCGATATTTTATGCAATGTTCACTATGCCTCCTCTGTATTTCCGTTAGCACCAACTGGAACAATTTGCTTTGATATAATGTACTTTTACTTTATGAACACAACTTTGCTCAAGAACTATCAGCTGAAGAGCTTTGCCAATTTGTAATTAAATTTTAGGATAGATGTTTTCGAAGACTAATTTGCTTTTGAAACGGAGTTTTCAGTTTTGTAAGCTTTCGAACAAAATGTTTAATCCACCTCAGTATGAAACATCATGAAACAATAAAAAATACGCAAAGTTAATTACGTGCAGTATAAATTTTATTTTTACTCTATTCCATGTTTACATAATTACATTTGAAAAAAACAAACAAACGTTTTAATTCCGCTGGCTACGGTGGGGCGGCGCGCCCTAGCCACGCGGCCTCAAGGAAATGAAGGAAAAAAGCGGCGGAAGCTGCAGGCCCCGTACCCCGCACCCCGCGCACCCCCCGCGCCTGCTTGCGGCTTTTTAAATGGAAATTTATTGTTAAACACTTCGTCAATGCGCCGAGTTAGGCGCTTAAGAAATGTTACCTAGTTTCGACCTGCGTTGTTAGCTTTATAAGCCTTTATCATATTTGTTGTTGAATAGCGAGAAAACTTAATTAAAGTTTTATCTTCCAGTTGATAAAATTATTTACTAATAGCACGAGTAAGTTTTTCGCTGTAAAGAATGGATACGCTTGCTTAGCTTAATGAATTTATCGTTACTGGGGTAAGTGGACTCATTCAAAAGTCAGAACTCTTTGCGAGTTCATAAAATTCACTCGAACCGAAAAGCTGGTCGCGTTCCCCACAATTGAAAAGCGCGGGGGAGCGCCGCGCCGCCCCGCCGACCAGATAGGGCACTTACTGTAAAAGTTAAAGCTAATTGCCCTTAAGACATATTTTTAATTTCATTGCCCATTCCTTCTTTCTTAGTGTTTGTCGGAGTTCACTAACTCGTGGTCCCACTGAGATTGCAAGGGTAGCCGAGTAATTGCCATTTTTTACGAGATAAGGTCGCAACTTTTGAATGTCAAACATATTTTATGGTGCATTAGGGACACGGTCACAACATAAATTAAAAGAGAAACAGAAAATATTTTTTGTTATATTTTCACAGTTGAATAAAAACTGCTGACATGAAATTCTACACGAAGTTTTATAAATATCGTAAAACCTTTTTCGAAACATATTTTTAGGTTGAAGCCCTCGTGGCAAGTTAAGCTTCCACCGGTATGGCCGGTACCTGGATTGGTGACCGCCTACTGGTATTTCAAATCGAGCGTTTCCGTGCTTCGGAAGGCACGTAAATCAGTTGGTTATGGTTATCACTTAATTGTGATAGTTGTTAAGCTAGTTGGAGGCCTCCTAGGCGGTTTAAAAAATTCCAACAGGAGGTTGACCACTAGCCTATCTCCACCAATCCGCAGTGGGCATGCGTGATGGAGTATTGCACATTCCCTTTCACCTTCATTTGTGAAAGGAGGCCTGTGCTCAACAGTAGACATTATGGGCTGATGATGATGATGAAGGTTAGATTAGAATGTGTTGGAAATATTTTAAGTAACGAACGTAGGTACATGTTCTTGGCAGATTTGCGTACACTGGCGTATACAAATCCCAGGAGGTTTGTGGGAGCACGTGGCACAAAGGCACAAAGCAGTGGCCAGTAGCCGCAGTCTCTTTTGTAAGCATCTCCACATTCATTCAATCTGTCATTTCATTTTCATAAATGAATCATTCTTCATTTGAATTCGGCTCGGAATTGTGAGGTTTTTTCTTGGTCGCCGCTGACCTGCCCACCGCGGGGGTCGCAGCGATGACTGATGATATTTTAATGGTTTATTTTTCTTTAACATTTCTTATCACTAACTATTGTAGTTGGTAGCTGGCGGCGAGTATGTACATTTACAAAGAAGAATATTTTTTGAATAGTTGTGTGTATTTTTTAGTTCGTTTTGTGAGCACATCGACAAAATTTGAAGGCTGTTTTATTTTGGTGAGTAATTTTAATATTTAGATAGATGGTATTATTGAAACCCGAACAAATGTGGTTATTTAAGGTAAATTCAAATAGATTTTAAATGAAGTAGACAGAAACAACTAAATGTAGCTTCTAATCCACTGCAATTATTATAACAGCAATATATGACCTATGAACGAATATATTATCAATGCACGAATTGACTTGCATTTAACAAATAAGTATATCTTGCAAAACTTAAATATACGATTACTTAAGTTTAGCTGTAATAATTTAAAATTAACTAAACATTAATAGCTTAACAACACTAAAGTGTGGCACAGAAGCAAACTGTCAATAGATGTCACTGACAGGCCTGATGAATGAGTTGTACGATCGACCGTTAGATGCGCTTGCGCACCGCTCATCATTAGCTCCATTCACAGGCCGCAGAGGAGATTAAAAGAAACAATCCGACCGCTGTCCCGAGACAACGGAACGGAAGTTCATACAAGAGACGTTAAGCGGTGTTTTAACAATTTTCACTTGGTTTTCTATTATGCGACAGACATTGTTCAGAAAAGGTATAAAAACTGATAAGTTTTTTTTAATTAAAAGTTAATCAACATTTTTATTTGGTATACCCGTTGTCATTATAATGCAACAATATTAGATTTAATATAACCACCAATATATTAAAGAGAAATATCAAATGTAACAAACGTGAAGACAAAAAAAAGCATCGAAAAAAGACACCAAAATTATTTTAAAACAATGTGACATTTGTCGACACACAAGTCAACTATATCCGATCTTTTGTTTTATCTATACGAAAATGCTATTTTTGTGTCTGCTTCAGCGAGGTGTCGAATGATGTGTCAGTGACGACTTTCCGGGCGTCACACTTGTGGACAAGAATCTCTACTAAAGTACCTATTGCTACTGAATATTGATGTGAGGAAATGATGTATCTAACAATTCTGAGGCTCTTCTCATTTTTCCGTTAAGTCCTAGGCTATATAGGGCTAAAAGGGACACGATAGTCCGATCATCATTGACAACGATGATCTGTATTGTTTTCCGTAGGAGATCGAGTGTAAAGAATTGACGTTTAGTAAACGGTTATTAACGCGTTTGCATTTACAATAATGTAGTATAGGTAGTTCCATAAGTATTCCGCGAGAGACTTGTGCCCATAGAGTTAGAATATTAATAGAGCAACTGTACTAGAGTACGGTTAGTGATGGGTACGGTCTAAATGCAAAATGAAATGAAGTGCGCGTACATAGTTTGAACGACTAAAATACATATATGAATGCCTATTTCTCGTCTTTTATCGATACTGAGAACAAATTAAAAGGTATCTATATCGACATTTCGTCTGACTGTAAATCAACAAGAGAACATATCGTTCTCTTGTTGATTTACACTCACGCTTCACACATCTCTATAATATTCTAACTCAATGCTTGTGCCAGTTTCTATAGAGAAATATTGTAAAAGCAAACGCCATTGTAAGCATTTGCTAACGTAAATTTATTTACACTCACGTTGTTAGTGATCGATGTATGCGCTTAGCGATGGAACTAAGAAAAAATATGATAACACATGTTGTCCACATATGTATTGTCGTATCACTGCTATCAGCAGCATAGTGACATGTTTTTATTTGTTTAGTATAAAGAGCTAAAATAAATGTAGAGACATATCCGCCAACGCAAACGTCGCGTCGGACGCTCCGACGAAAGACGCGGGCGGCACCGTTGTCATACACGCGACAGAAACGCCATGTGAACTCGAAAACATTGTTTGTTTTTTTTTTCTGTTGACTGAAATTGTATATTGAATGTTGTTAATATGTATCTATCTACTAGGGAACGTCGATGTTTTTCGGAATAATACAAATTTTAAGGTATTTTAGTTAATATATAAATAGTTTTCGTATTATTGGCAAGCAAAATCGTTTGATGTATTGTAGGATTTTTTCACATTTCATTTCATGTGGACTATTTAATTAATTTATTGAAAAAAATTAGAGAAGCTGATACATATATAGGTATTGCATCCAGCGTCGCCCAGCGACCCTGACCAGGTCGTTGGTCCACCTGATGGGAGATCGTCCCGCTTGGCGCTTGCCAGTACGTGGTCGCTACTCGAGAACCTTTCTTCCCCATCGGTTATCGGCTCTTCGAGCGATGTGGTCTGCCCATTGCCACTTTAGCTTACTAACCCTACGAGATATGTCCATCGATTTCGTTCTCCTACGGCCTCTTATGGTTTCGTAATCTCTCTCACTTTAATTTAATTAGTAACAAACAGGTTGTGCAGACTATTGAATAGGAATTATGGTACGTTAGGGTATTACAACATTTAAATGACTTTCAATGCCCGTAGATTGAGTAACAGCGTTACATACATACATGCGTAATAGCCTTTGCTATTCACATGGTGAGAGGTCTGCCTCGCCCTCAATGTGTTACAAAGGAAACTTTTTATTGAAGCAAATAATAGGATTCATATTCGCAGTTGGGTCGTTTTCCCGAAGTTTTGTCGCGTGGCCGCACGTTGCCGCGTTTGGATAGAGTGTGGAAGTTTCCAACATTCTGTTATAACTGCGGAAACTTGCGTCCTCTATGTTTGCGTATCTCTAAAGCACTATTTGTACCAAATGTAGCTGTATGCTTGGAGAAAAAATGGTTACAAGATCTCTATGTAGTTTTTTTAGAGGACTCTCCCATTTGCGACGACAAAAACTATAGTGTCAGCAGGTAGTAGGCTCAACTCAATCGATTAGGGTTTTTTATACCAGAAGGTGACAAACAGACAGTTATTCTACATGATAAGTGGCTACCATTGCCACCATACCAGTTTGACGGCAGATCAGCAGACGGCTAGCCAGGCGAGTCCTATAAAATACCCTACGATTATGCAAAGACAAGATGCGATGCTTAGATATACTACTCATTATCTATACTTCACTTTGCTCAACAGATTTTGTAAGTATAGCTATCACTAAATCTCTACAGTTTATAATGGCGAAAGTTACCGGACTATTAAGTGTGGCAGCAACATTAAAGTGGCCATCAAAACACGTTCAGATCGCAATAAGTTATCGCATCGTCTCGCAAACTTGTTTAGGGGAAGGCTTCATTAAGGGGACAATGCATGCGGCGTGACGTATAGTGTCCAAACTCGGCCCGTTACATGCAAGTGTCGCCTATTGAGTGGACTCGGGCTAACTGGACCAACTTTCCTCTTGAATATTCCTCGCGCGCCGCTGCCACTTGTTTATGGACGTTGTGTAGATATTTTACCCCCAGTTCTGTGGTTTTGCAAGTTTTGTGTGAACGTACAGTAATCTAACTATGTAACTGTATATAGGTACCAAACTCAGATATAATTTGGATAATAGGGTTGTGGCTAGCCTTTTCTGTTATTTATGGTTAGTTAGGTCGTTCAACGTTCTTTTGTTTTTCATTATAATGCATTATGATGCAAGACAAGGCAAGCATGCTGATTAGTGAACACCGTATCTTTTTTTAAATAAATGGGCTTGCGTTTGGCTACTGACCCGCTCATAAGGGACGAAGACGAAGCCTAAGATGGAACACGCTTACCCAGAAGGAACCTATTCACTCTGGCCTTGAAAGTCCCTAAGTTGTTTTAGTTTAGAGCACTAAATGAAACTACAATAAATATGAATCGTGTCGATTCGTGTCACATTTCTAGTAAACTATCAATATTGACATCAAACACGCATTATTCCCACACTTAACTAAGATTACGACGTAAGTATAACGTTTGTAGCGACAGTGTTTGTTAGACAAACAGTTAGATTGTAGGGGAGCGGGCTGGGGTAGTTGTCCATAACATCGGTGTACCGATAAAGGGAGGTAAGTGCAAGTCACTCATATCAATATCAGGCGGGTCTCGTGCCCCCGGGGCAGAGGCCGGGGGCAACGTTGCTCGTTTTGTTTCAACACTTTTTGCGTAACTTGCAGTGGTGACTGTTAGTTTGGCTTTAAACTACATAGGATACTATTATCGTTACAAATGCTTGTTGGAAAATTTTCTCAGCATTTCGCTTTAAAAAGTTTTGAGAGGTTTTCAAACATTGAGCTATTATTACTACGTATATAGACGCCACACATCACAACTATGTTCCGTTCAATTGAGGCCTTCCGGCCATACTAAGACTTGCTGTTGTAGAACGATGAATGAAGTGCCGTGAAAATCACGGTGTTTGCGAGAAAAATACTCCTAAAAGCTTTCTGATAGCGCTACGTGTTTCTACTCTCTGCTTAGATGACTAATTATTGCTTCAGCGCTAAAGATAACATTAGTTAACTCTAAAAAAATGGGACATAACCTTTGCTTATCTATACGTAGCAATAATAGCTCAATGTTTTTTTCTTTTATAATATAATGGACATAAAAAAGTTATAAATATGTATTATCTCTCACGAAGCCTTTATCATGATAACCGGCTCAGGCACTATATGATTTTCTATTATGTATTCATCTTTATGGTCAAGTTTGTCGAATATTATTAAATGGTCACTAGCATTTAAACATTTGCAAAATATTTAATTATTACTTGTCATTTTGAAAAGATGGACATAATATTTGTATTTATCAATGCCTCTGACCCACAATTGGGAAAACATAACTTAAAATTGGTCTTTAGTTTTTCACTTTCCCCATCCGTCACTTTTACCCAATCATCATCATCATCATCAGCCTGTGGTCGTCCACTGCTGAACATTCCCAGCCTTTCCCAGTAGTCGCCACATCTTCCGGTCCTCCACTTTTCGCATCCACCTACCGCCCGCCAAGGTTCGCAGGTCATCGGTCCATCTAGCGGGGGGGGGCGTCCCACGCTTCGCTTGCCTGTGCGTGATCAATAAAGTATTCATACTCAAAGTAAATATTTGATATGTGTGCTATTAAATAAAATTTGTAACTCATCTTTTTTATCTAGTAGATACCAAATTTTACGTAATATCAATTGCCTACATTGCAATATCTAAAAGAGAAATCAGACTGAACAAAAATAATACTGAACCAATCAAATGTTTTTATAAGTTACCGATACGCGCACAGTCAGCGACTATAAACATGTAAAGAGGTTTTTTTTTTTTTTTTTTTTATTCTTTATTTTTTTAAGAGGGTTTACTCATATTTGAGCATGCCACCCTCATTGATGCTACAGTACAACATTTCAAAAATCAACATTGTTTACTATAATTACCGCCGATTTATACCCTTTTTAACCATTTGGTACAAGATTTTGGCCCTGCCTGACAGCGGGAATGCCAGGATACTGTTACACAATCCTATATTGAACAAATTCATATTAAATTTTTGAACTAATGCATTTCTCTCCACCTCGTTCCGAACACACTCCATTAATATGTGGTAAACATCTTCCACCTTACAACATTCAGTGCAACTAGGAGATTCAGTTTTTCTCATCAAGTAACCAAAACTATTTAATGGGATGTGTCCAGAACGAAGTCTTAGGGCTATCACAATTTCATCCCGACTCATGTTAGCATCACTAATCCAAGACTTACATGTTATGTTAGGTTGTATTGTACGATACCAAATACCTTTGCTTAGAGACCTCTCGTCAAAGTACTCCTTCCACTGTTCTACACACTGTTTCTTAACTATTTGTAGTGTATCTGATAAGTAAGGTAAACAAGTGAAAGGAATACCCCCACCAGAAGCCTCCCCAGCAAGTTGATCTACGTGCTCATTTTCTTTCAGGCCGATATGAGAGGGCACCCACTGAAGTCTAACGCGTTTGTTACTGGCTGTAAGCTTACAAATGGATTTAATAATATCGTATGCTATCGGTGTTCCTCGACAATTCGAGGTACACCGAGCTACATGTTGGAGGGCGCTCCTCGAATCCGTCAGAACCACAAAGTCACTGAACTCTAAAGATTCTATATATGACAGCGCTTCCGCTATAGCAATAAGTTCGATACGCATAATAGAAGTTTCACACAGAATATTCAATTCAACAAAATTGCCCCCCTGAGGATCGAAAAAAGCCGCTCCATTTCCCTGCTCAGTTTTCGAACCATCAGTGTAAATTTTATAACAGTTGGAATAATTAACTACTAAATATTCGTTACACAATACAACCAACTCGTCAACATTGTAACCTCTTTTAGCTTTATCAACACCAGCTATGAATGGCTTTACAATGCTAGATAAATCCACACCGCTGACCCATATGTCCAATGAAAATATTTCTATTCGCGGACTAGAATGTATAGGTGTTGATCCAAGGCGCTCATGCACTATTACCAATAAAGGTCTCCTTTTACGCCTCCAATATGCAGTCCGACAAGAATTACTAAGACTTTCTAAGCTGGCTATAATGTCACTGTTTTGAAATGATTTTAATTTTAAATAAAACTTCCCTGCTAGATAATACCTGCGTATGTGCAAAGGTTGAATTTGTAGTTCATGTTCCATGACGTGTATAGGTGTACTCTTTATAAAACCTCCGATAACTCTCATGCATTGGTTTTGTATCCTTTCTATTTTTTTTAAGTGTGACTGGCAACTGGAGTCGTACAAGAAACTGGCATAATCAACTCTGCTTCGAATTATTGAAACAAATAAGCGCCTCAAATGTCTTGGGTGCACCCCCCAACCTGGACCAGCAAGAATTCTAAAAATATTTAAAAACTTATCAATTTTCTCTCTCAATTCATTTATATGTTTCGACCACTTTAGGGACCTATCTAGCCATAAGCCCAAATACTTAACGCAATCTACTACCTGTAAAGAAATATTATTTATTCTCAAATCAATGGATTCCCTACTAAAACCAGATTTAAAAATGCAAACTTTACTTTTCAATGATGAAATATCCAATCCTATATTTGAGAGTAACTTATTGAGAGTGTCTAATGCCATCTGTATTTTTTGCGTAGCTTCCACTATATTGGGGCTTGTTACATACATCACAAAATCATCCGCATATTGTGATATAGAAACATTTTTTATTATATTACAAATCTGGGCAGTGGCTAAATTAAAAAGGAGTGGGGATAAAGGATCTCCTTGTGCTAATCCTCGGCCAGTATATCTACATATGTAAGAGTTGTTAATTATAATTTTAAGATTTCTTTGTCTTAGAAAGTTCCATAAATATGCGCACATTTTCGTTCCTATGCCGATACTATCCATACTATATAATAAGCTTCTCACATCCACATTATTATACGCATTATCTATATCGACAAAACATCCTATTGTTACTTGTTTTTTAGAAAAACCGAATTGAATTCTGGTAACTAGGTCTGTCAGATTATTCAATGTCGACTGACATTTTCTGAAACCTGTCGTATAACTTGACAGGATCTTATTT
This sequence comes from Polyploca ridens, assembly GCA_951394255.1. NCBI lineage: Eukaryota > Metazoa > Arthropoda > Insecta > Lepidoptera > Drepanidae > Polyploca > Polyploca ridens. Next base: position 5,779,209 of record OX596255.1, read on the forward strand.
GTTTCAATAAACCATTCCAATCTATTAACCAAGATACAGTGGAAAATTTTACATATACATGACATCATAGAAATAGGACGAAGAGCGCCTGAATCACCACCAGCTTTTGGGATCGGAATAATATTGATATCTCGCCATTGAGTGGGGACAAATGAAGTTGCATAAAATTTATTATATAGTAAGAGTAATAATAGCTTTCCATTTCTAGGGAGGTTTTTAATCATACTGTATGAGATGTTATCACCTCCAGGCGAAGTATCTTTAGATCGAATACAGTTGTCTAATTCGTGTAATGTAATTTTAGTTTCTAGCTTTGAGTTATTCGATAGAAAGATTGGGTCACTAAGAGGTACGAAGTCCGGGGTTAGACTACGCAATAGTTTAAATGCTAGAATCTCATCAATGTGGGATGTCGATGCCTTATATCCCTTCAACCATCGCATCCTTCGCCAGACTTCCCTCGGTGACGATGATTTATCGAGCGAAGAACAAAAAGAGTACCAGGCCTTACTTTTGGCAATACGGATTAATTTTTGAGCATTATGTATTTTCTCTTGCAACTTAAGTAAATTATCAGGCGAGGGATTTCGTCGAAACTTGGATAAGGCTAAACGTCGCTCTCCTACGGCTTTCGAAAGAGATAACTCCCAGTAAGGTTTCGGTGAAAATTTTGATTCCGGATTCAAATTAGTTTTAATACAAGGGATATGAAGGTCTGCAGCTATATTAATATATTCTAAGAAAGTATCGTAACATTTTTGTAAATCAGCGACGGGTGGAATATTATGAAAGTTAGCAAACAGTTTTTCTAAAAGATTTTTATAAGAAACCCAATCTGCCCCTTTATAATTTCTTCGAAAAATATTAGTTGAGATAGATTGTGAATTAATAGAAATCTTAATGACTCGATGGTCGCTACCCAAGGTTTCATTTAAAATGCCCCAGTCAAATTTCAATGCTATGTCGCTTGACGCCATAGATATATCAGGAGAAGACTGCTGAAATATACCATTTACCAGCTTTATACGTGTCGGTTCAGTATTGTTTAATGTAACAAAATGACAATCCATCAAAGCATTAAATATTTGGTTGCCTCTCTGATTAGACTTTTGCGACCAGTTTGTATGGTGTCCATTAAAATCACCTAACAATAAAGTATTACTCCTACAGATAGAAAATAAATGTTCCCAGTCAAGTTGGCTAGTACTTATATTAGGAGGACAGTAGATAGATATTAAATTCTCAATTTCACCACAGTTAAAAACTTTTACATGGACCATTTCAATACCTGCATTAGAACATCGACTGTCATAAATATGGGCTTTAATTGTTTTATGAGTCAAAATGGCCACACCGCCATAGTTGTCATCTCTGTCTTTACGAAAGATGTTGTATCCACTTACTTTCATTGGGCTACCGGGTTCCAACCAAGTTTCACAAAGGGCAGCGATGTGAATTTTTTCCTGTGCTAATAAACTCTCAAATGCAACTAATTTAGGCCTTACACTTTGAGCGTTCCACTGAAGGATGTTTAACTTAATACTTTTTTTATTATTCACTTGTGACATAATCCAAAAATAATTTTAACAATGGCCAATCTGCTATATTATCGACTGCTAATAATATTATCCATTCTAGAACACATTTGATCACATTTTTAATTTTTTGTTGTGTTGTATACTCTCCTAAAAATATAATCTCTCGTAGTCTTGATAATAGCTCACTGAAATTAATTCCTTTTTCTGGAATTGATTCTTGTTTAGATGTTTCCGAAGGCTCTGGTTTAGAAAATTCTGTCTCGTAGAATGTATCAGGTTCAAAGTTTTTATCCTTATTACGAGATTTCTTTAAATTATGCCTAGGTTTCTTTTCATCAGTGTGTACGGTTGCCTTTGTCTGTATAATTTCCACAAAAGTAGGTGTTGCGCTAGACTGAGTGATAGGATCAACAGTGTCCATTGGTTCTGTCATCATCTTTTGTGGAAAAAAATCCTCAAACGACTTCTCCTCCTTAGTTGGGGGAGAGGGTTCTACATATATAGTGAGAGCTCTCCTGTATGGGCAGTTAAACTCGGACATGATCTCTCTTAGTCTTTTTTCTTTTTTAAATGCTGGGCAATTAGTTTTGTTTAAAGCCATATGATTTCCGCTGCAGTTCACACATTTAAAAACTGTTGCTTCGCAATTCGCATGTCCTTTCCCACATTTAGGGCATGTAACTTTTAGACTGGGACATCGTTTTAATGTATGTCCAAATTTCCAACAACGTGAACATTGGGAAACAGGAAATACATATGGCTCCACTTTAATACTTAAATTTTCGACATAAATATACGGAGGTAAGTAATTGCCCTTGAAACAGAGACGTATTGTCTCACTAGGACACCAGCCATCCTCTTTTACTTTTCTTCGGTTTAGGCGGGATAAGGAAACTAATTTGGCTGAGTTTGGACATACTACGTTCTTAAGAATATCTTCTTCTGTCAGTTCCAAATCTACATCCTTTATTATGCCATACGAATAACTATTTTCCATTGCTCTTTGGCATCTCCATCCCTTATCAGCCAGATATTTGGATTCCTCAAGTTAAGTTGCACTCAACTCATTCCCAACCTCAATGCGCACTTTGTACGGATTAAGATATTTAACCTTTGATATATCAGGTATAATCAAATGTTTTTATAAGTTACCGATACGCGCACAGTCAGCGACTATAAACATGTAAAGAGGTTTACTATCGTACTTTCACCACGTTCTCAATATTTGTGGAGTAATGATGTTGATGTGGCATAGAAAACGGTTCGTGGAGACCAGTGGCATATTATCTCTGAATATTTTTATGTTTTCCCCTCTACCGTTTGTTTGTCATTGCTGCATGGGTACTGTCGTGAACAAAAAGTTTCCCGGTTACTTGGTGTTTGTCGAATGATTGCAATAATATAGGAAGAGAGTAAGCGCCCTCGATGCGGTGACGGAGCAGCCCGTTTCATTTGCATTGCATCATTGTACGGTTAGAAAAAAAAAATATGGTAGATAATAATTAAAATACTTTATCTGGTTAAAATATATAATTGTGCACTTACCCCTAATTTAAAATGGAGCTTAGTGATACACCACAACGAAAAAAGCAAGACAAATAAAAAATAACTGTACTAAATTATGATTAATGATAACAATATACTATAGCATAAAAGAATTAGCTCAAAAATTCAAATGATAAAACTCAGTTCGTCATCGTTACTTAATTTTTTTAATACTTTGATCACAATACATACGAGTAATTTATGGGTATCGTCTGTATTAGGTATAGTGCACTTAGATTTTTAATTATTATTTAAACAAGAAATTAGCATATATTAATGTACCAAGGTAACAAACAACAGCTGGTAAACCTAAATAAATAAAACTAAGTTAATTTGTTATAATTACATTTTAAGTAACTTTTATGCTAGCTTTACTCAGTTAACAGTGAGTGTGCACATTCGTCCCCACTGCATCGCACTATACCACGATTTCTGTCTATTGCCAAATAAAAACCTACTTGTGGTCTTACTTGGCACTGTAAAATACGAAAGCAAGAAAAAATACCTACATCTTTCTTAATAATAATAGTGCTATGTAATACAAGCTTAAAGTAGGTAACTTTACTATCATTATAATATGTATTGGGCACAGAATCAATTTTTATAAAATACTGAGGAACTTTTTTATGAGCGACTTTATATTGCATTTTCTCATATTATATACTATCTTGGACTACAGGAATCTGGTAGGCTTTGTACCATAAAGTATGAAGTTAAAACAAAAAAAAATACATTGTTTAAGGTAAGTAACATTCTTCTTGCAATTAATTAAGTGATGGATCAAAATATTTACAGAAAATTAAGAAACTATAAGGCATAGCGCAGAACTGAGTAGGTTTCTGCAGTAGTGGAGCGGTGCGGGAGGGTGTGTTTTCATTACGTCAAATGACAATAAGACCCTAAATGAACTCAATTGTATAGATACAGTTCTGATACGTCACATATTACCCCCTCCACTACCGCAGAAACCTACTCAGTTATGCGCTACGCCTTATAGCCATGATTTGATTTGATAAACTAAATATCAGATAAAATTGTATGTCCTCTCTTTAAAGTTTGATATAGTATTGTTTATTTCAGATTCCATTTTATTTTAAAAACAAATGTAACAAGCATAAAAACGGATCTTAAATCATTTGTGATTAACGTCCTCCATATTTTCTTTTTATGACTTATGTCTGCGAGTGCCAGCTTTTAATTTCGCCCAGTGAACGACTTTGATTTTCCTGCAGTTTAAAAAAGTAACTTATCAGTTAAGTGGAAAGGGACAGAGCTAGTTACACCGCAAGTTGGAACGAGACAGTAAAGTGCAGAAGAGGGAACGAAAAATAAAACAGGGGAAGAAAGTTAAGCGTCCGTGACTTTTCAAGATTTTTTCGGCATTTATTTTTTAAAGTTTACGTTCGGCGCCGCTCTGTAGCGAGTATATAAAAGCGAGCGTTTTCTGATTTGTCTTTTGTTTACTTCTTTTGTTTATTCCGTTCCATTTCTTTTTATAGACACTTACACACGGACAATATTCTCGTGCAAACGTATACATATTTTTGTAATTACTGATACATTTACATCGCTATCTAACCCATACTATACAAAATGAATGGTGTTGTTGATTTATTGTAACTTGAATATATACATTAATTCAAACAAAAACCATTTGAGCTCTCACGCTTCAAAACAATAAGACAAAAACGATAGCAAATGAAATCTATATTAGAAACAGTAATAGGTTCATAAGCAATAATGAAAGTAAACTTCCGAACCCCCTAATTACTGTGGAACGGAACGAAGGTAAATAGTAAGAAGGCGCCGTTCGATCATCCATCACCGATAGAGACCCGGCTCTTTGTGGCCACCGACCAATTACTGGCATGAAAATTAAATTCACGAAATCTAATTAAGAACAAATTGTTTTATTTATTATGATGCGTCGGGGTCATTTGTTATTGTCGCGGCGCGGCTGCGGCGGGCGCCCGGGGCGGTTCCTTGGCTGCCCGCGCCGACTGCGCCGAGCCGCTCGTCAAACTTCTCGTAGCATTTTTTAGTCCGCAATCGTGTGATGCATCGGAGACACCACCGACTTGTAACGTAATCAAATTCAAGACATTGAACTTACAATTACCAATAACAAAATACTGCGATCGAATTCGTAAAAATATTGTATGATGTGTTCCAACTTCCTCATGGGGGATGTGGGCTAGTATGACGTATGTAGTGCGGGATGGCAGGCCACTCGTAATGTGCCCTCATTTGTTATGTTTGTGAAATGGCCGTATTACAGGCCCCGCCGACAGCCGACACAAAGACTCACCGTTTTATTGTCGAGATTGCCTACAAATGGATCGCATATATTTCGCGTTCGGAATCACATCGTAGCATCTTTATATTTAACTCATTTATGAAGTTTGGAGGTTCCTATATTCAAAACCTCATCATATCAGCCTAAGGATGTCCACTGCTGAACATAGGCCTCTCCAATTCAAAAACTATGGGCTTAATTTTATCTTGAATAATAAATTGTGTATTTTTCAGAAATGACTTAGTAATAGGACATATTTTCGAACAGTAGCTCGGTATCCGCTTCAGAGGTGTCTGTGTTCCGTCATGGGTCGGGACACGGGACGTCATCTATCATGTCGCTGGCGCGGGGTGAGACCTGTAGACGAGATTATGCGTGACCGGTCAGGCCGACCATCGTCATGCTATTTATCTGTTCTGGAGACTATTCTTTAGTACTAAAGTACGATTAATAAGTAGCCCCACACATTATGTGGAAAAAAAAACGCATTTAGGTCTATTTGCTGCGCTGCCGCGCTAACTGTTCTTATTGAATACTCGATATGTTTGATTTTTATATTATTATTTTGACGGAGGCTAAGAAAAATAAAAATTATTATCAGCACCACAGATCACGAATGCTACTTAGAAAAATACATTGATAAGTTTATTTTAAATATAAAACTAACATTTACATAATAAACTGTAACAATAAAATAAATTACAGTATCCATGATAGCAGTGCTCATGTCCCGCCATCTATCATCCGCATAGAGGCCGGGTCAGCATTGCCCTCGCCCGCGCCGAGATCCTGAGATACGGACCCACTGACCTCATGATCACCGTGTACCTATCAACACACTGCTCTGTTTAACAAAGGGGGACCTCAGCTGAGTTATTAAAATCCATTGTCTACCGCTTCCCAACCAAAAGTTGAATGCAAAAACTGCTTCCTTGCGTGCACAGTGACCTAATTCGGCATGAAATTATACTAAGATTGAAACAGTGGCCCCGGGCCGATGTCGTGTTCACATTCTGCTCCGGACAGTTCATTTTTAATAATAAATGAGACGAAATCAAGACATGACGAATAAATGAATCCAGAACTTGACGAATAAATGAATATGGAATATGATAAATGGAAGGCTCGGATCCCTCGCAAAGATTTTTTCTTTGGCTCCGGCCGAACGGAAGACGCTGGCTTTTTCCTTTTGTAGCGGGACAAGTTAAGCGTTTTTTGGACGACACTGACGTGCGGTGTGATATTTATCATTTCATATAAAAGTTGGATCTCCAATTGTTACTTTGATTTCAGTAGCTTGGCTATGAATTGAACTCTGGACCTATTTATTGGTTTTGCCTGTGGTCATGTTGGATATAACATATTTAATCACTACATTCAAATTACTACGAAAACATCGTTCACTTTATTTAGAATTTGAAAGTACACGAGTGATTCAAACGACCTCGTATCAGAGAAGTGCCGATTTAAATCCGGGCCCACGTAATCCATGACTGCACTAGTCACTGCCACGTGGTTCTATGATAAAGTACCCGAGCAGATTATGCAAATTCAAGAAATTTGATCTTTGTCCCTTTCTCTCGCATGACAAACGTGCTCTACCCGTCTCAGTTTGCACGAACGCTGTAGTCACCCCACTGACGGGCGCAACGTCTGATGGATGATGCGTTATTCCAATAACAATTTTGATATCATATGTTATTTTAAATAGTGATACGAGTGTTATATGGGCCCAATCTTTGAGGTATATCTTGAAACATGATATGAAGATACTTTGCATTCACTACACATATGATAGATACTTTGGATTCAAATCTTCTCCGAGAAGTCTTTGAAACGTACCTAATATATTTTTTGTTTCTGAAATTAGTTTGACTAGGTTGTGTCCCGTGGTTTTAGCCTCGTTAAAATGATATAGCCTCAAATATTTTTCAATAAATGGGCTATCTAACGCATAAAGATTTTTCAAATTAGTTTGGTAGTTCCTTATATGTATTACGTGCTACGTACAAACATACAAACTCTTTAGCTTCATTATATTAGTATAAAACAAAATAAACTATAATTGGAATATATAATAAAATAACAGTAAACTATAAAAAAAATATCCAGTTTCTTATTTCAATGTAGAGTTCTTAAAAATCCACGCCATGTGAATAGTGAAAGAAATATCTAGCAGAGCCTGAAATTACTTTACGTCGGCAAGACACAATCTGTATAATAAAGGGGTACATAGATGTTAGTTCTAGGTACATTCTGCAGTTGTCTGAGTTCAGGTACAGTAATCAAGAGGCCGGCGTAAGTGCAGGTCGTGAGTACTCGTGGGCAGCGCCGCCGCCGTCCTCTGTAATCATTCTACGTTCCGTGCGAACGGATATTTCAGAGCTGTCACATGTTTACTACTAACAGAAGTATCCGTTATACTGTATATTATTGCTTTTACTCTGTAATAATATGCTTATATCGTCATTAAATTATAAAGCTAAAATTAAATTTATATGATTTTTTTATAATTTTACGTTCCAAATACACATAATCTTATTCGTAATAGGATATATGGTATTATAGCAATGGTAATTATTATCAGGTCATATTTTTTATGATGTGATAATAATGATAAGGTATGAATTTTATTTCAGAGTTCAATAGCACATTTGAATGGCAGGTTTCTAGTTATATTTCATGAAAACTTTTCAACAATTTTAAAACAAAAACATAGCGAAGTTCGGATTTCAAAAATTCTACACATGTGCTGAACACCGGCTTGACTTGTGTCCATTGAGATTTGACACAGGGTCGATGAGTCGGCACTTTGCCATCAGCGCCGACTTTTGCCAGCAAACGTTATACATGCACGGAACATGACTTGCTGAAAACTGTGACAGGCATTTTTAATTGCTTTCAAGGCTTACAATTCAATTAAGCTAACAACTCAATTAGTTATAAGAAAATCGATACTTATCACCTACTAATAGATAGCCAATAGAATCTATAGCTTGTGTAGCCTTGAAGAATAGTCGTAAAAACGGAAAGAACTTCATCTCTAACGTGAATAAATCACAATTTAAAATTTCGCCATTTTTTGCACACATTTCCTTATTTATGAAACTGACATGCTCCGTATAACCAACCACAAGTAACGCCGGCGGCGGTCAAAAAGAAAATAGTGCACGTCGGAATAATAACTAAAAAAAAAACAAACCTCGCTGGGGTCTATGTGTGTGTGGCAGTGTGGGTAGGCAGCCTGCTAAACGCAATATAAAGTGTGGTTGTCGTGGTGAGATAGGTATAGGTAGGTAGAAGCCTCTCCCCGCGCGGTCATTAGTACCGCGAACCCCGCACGCCCGCCAGGAGAAAGTATGATTTTACTCCCATAAAGCCGTATTTCTACTCCATACAGGAATTCTAATACGCGCCGAGAAGTTCCCGGGTATAGAAAGGACATGTGGTGTGGCAGTTGCTTGTACATAATTCTAAAGTTTAAACAATCTCAATACGGAGGGGCGCGTTAATTTTCTCGTTCTAAAAGTTACATGTAAAGTTGTAGACGTCTTTTCGACGCAGGAGACATGTTGTCACAGTATGTTGGGATGGATTTTTAATTGTATAAAGCTCTTTACTTTAATTAAAATTCAATTTGAAAACAAAATATCGCTTTCTTTCAAATCATAAATAAAAATCATTAGAAAAGCGTCATCGATATGTTCCTTACAATCTATTTATAAAATTCATAGACAAAATAGATGTATGTGTGTAATATTCAATGAGTTTATTTATTTAAGTGGAAAACTCATTGGAAAGCGTAGGGTGTCCCAGCTGAGCAATTAGTGACCACCACGTGGCCGAGGGGAATAACCGCCGATGACAGAAAAAACGCACGTTCGTGCTTTCGGCCTCTCGGAATTATAGTGGCCACTATATCTACTTATATACGTATCACTGTGGGAATTGAACAAATGTACAGAACTATCATTCCATACCTACGCTACCTTATGTCACTTACCCATACCCTGGTTCAATCGGATGTCATGAAAGAACACGAAATGAAATTTTAATATTAAAAGTGTAGGTAGGTAACTAATTAATTGGATTTTGCATAATCATCTCTAGAAAGAGTTCAACGACATTCTATCAACAAAAACTTTTTTGTTATAGCACTTTTTTAATTTAACTGTAACTGTTCGTATGATGTAAGGAACTTGGAGTGATCCGGTGAGACAGGATGGGCGCGGGAGTTGGCACGCCGACATCGGCATAAAAGGTCGTTGGCACATCGATTTTCGATTTGCTCCCGGTGCAGTAGGAAATGGGTCAAGTGCTAGTCGACAGGGATTATACCGATCCGATCATTTTACACTATGATAACATACACGATGAATATAAAATTAGAGAAAAAATGTTAAAATTCCTCATCAATGATTAATCCTAAATCCTTTATTTTGAAATAAGTACTTTACCATCGTTTAGAACAGTATTACTGACGTTATACAATTTAATTAACTAACGCAGCTGTATACAGTTTATCTAATAAATTAAAGTTTTCAAAAATGTTAAATTCAGAGAGTTATTACAGCAATTTCAGTTGAAATAGAAAGTTATTGATACAGAAATGAAGAGTTTTCGAGTTTTCATTAGGGTGCGATCGAAGCAGTTAGAGCCCTTTTATTATCTGCTCGCCTCTAAATTGCTGAAAAGAAATTCCTCCCCAGGAAAAAAGGGGAACAGGGGACAAAACCTTGTCCTCAACTTAGCTAGCAATGGCACGGCGTTATTTAAGAATCGAACACGATAAGGGCTGAAATGTTTTTATTTTTGTAAATGGAAAGAATTTATGTTTGCTTTTAAAGTAAATATTGCAATCGATGGCAGTTTACAATGGCGACTTGACGATAAGGAGTTTTTATTAGATTTGGGGACAGTTAGGTTTCGGACTGTGCGTGCCTAATGTACCATTCGATTTTCGGTAATGGTCAGCTGATAAGCAAATGATGTCGTTATTGGGCCTGCTTTAGTTTGATTTTTTTGCATTTCGTTTCTCAAACATTTTACAAAAAATTTAGAGTAAATATTTTAATTATCATTGAAGCATGTCTCGTCTTGCGATCTCATTTGTAGTTTTTATGATGAATCTTTTGAATTTCGAACACAAATTCAAAATTGATTCTTTTTCGACGTGTGATAGTGATACTATACGAGTACAGAATATACAATAGACATGAATTACCTACATCGATAATATTGATTTAATTTTGAATTATTTGAGAAGATAATCAGATAGCTTTCGTCAGGCTATACATTAGAGCGGTCGGGGGTGAACTCGGCGCTCGGCGCGGGTACCTACACCCCACGCACTGATAAAGAATTGAGGGTATTAAACGATTACAAATGCTTCGCGGTTCAATAAACAACCCACTGGCGAAACCAACGTTTTAGATGAATTACTTAAAGTGTGACGTAGACATTTTAAAGACTTTATGGAAAGCATAAAATGTTATGAATTCTAAACGTCTACAAACTTGATCAATAGTTTGGCAATTAATACTAATATAATAAACCTGAAGAGATTTTTTTCTTAATCGCGCTAATCTTAGGAACTACCAGTCGGATTCGAAAAATTCTTTCACTAATAGGAACTTTTTATCGCGTGAACACTGGTGATACCGCGGGGGCAGCTGTCATTAGATATTAAAAAACTACCTAAATTAAACACGGAGTAGTTTTGGTTTAAAAGTATTTCATTTTAATAAAACCCTACGCCAGCTCATATGCGCTGGTAAATGTACTATCACTACAGCATATCAAAAGAACATAAAGTCAAAGAGTAACTTTTGAGGGACACGTTTCAACAACACATTCAAAGTAAGAAGTAAGACGACGACTCAGATAAGCGAGGGCATCTGAGCACCTTCACCCAGCTTTATTTATGTAGCCGGCATCCGATTGAGAACTCCAGGCCCTCGCCACGAGTGAGGCCGGCACATTTGCACGCTCACTTATCTACCCTCCGAACCTACATTTATTTCCGGACCAACTTCCCATCGTGTGATTGTACTCACCTTTTAAAGCATTCTTTAGAATCTTCAAACATAAATATCGCAAACTATATGTTCACGGGTTGCCTTACCCAGTGCCTCGTTTAATCCAAAGATTTGATAAATAAATTAAATGTATCGTAAAAGGAGGACACTGGAAACAATAAAATCGAAACAGGGAAATATTTAAAGCAGAATTTTAAAGCAGGGAGCTTCGTAAAGTTAAATGAGTTTGTTGCCACCGAAGTAATCGGCTTTTGTAGCGTTACTGGATCAGATAAAAATTTCGGATTCGCTCGGCGTGGCATTAAAACTTATTTATTTATTTTGGGAAAGTGTCCTTTATCCGCCACATCCAATGATCGTCCGATTTGATGAGATTATCGATCGATCCCAACAATATCTAGTGTAAAGGATTTTCTCTTTTAACTTTCTTTCTTTTGCTCATTATAATACTATAGCTTACTAATATTATTATTTTTAGTATTTTGGATTTTCTCAAAATTTTAAGACCAAGTGAAAATCCAAAAAATATTATTATTATTATTTCTATTTATTTCATCTTTACAGACATATACATTTTATGCTAGTAAAAAAAGACTTATGAACTAATCAATGTTAGTGATGGGAAAAGGTACTGCTATCTATATACAGGTGAATTTTTTTTTCTAGCCAGTGAGGGCAACTTCTGAACTACAGGTCTTAGAGAAAAACGTTGAAAGGAACCCCGAGCTAAATTTTGAAGAAAATAAAAATGCCATTAAAATTTTTTCTTTTACTGCTTCTACTTCACAATACGAACAAAATTATGTATGACAATCTTGGTCTGACGTTGCTAGAAGTTATCAAAATTGACCTCAAATTTTTTGTCAGAATGCTAAGAGCCAATTCTTTATGGATAAACATAGTGAAGTCCCTGCGAGATCTACTCCATCTCGTCAAACTTTACGCAGCATAAAACCATGGTCAAGGAAAATATAAAATAATATTTTGGATTACTTCTAGAAACTTGAGAGCAAGATTGTTTTACATAATTTTGTTCATATTGTGACGAAGAAGCAGAATTTCGGAAAAAATTTTTTTTTGAAAAAATTCAATATTTTAACCAGTTTAATGGATGGAAAATACTAATTTTTTAATTTTCTTCAAAATTCAGCTCGGGGTTCTTTTCAGCGTTTTTCTCTAAGACCTGTAGTTCAGAAGTTGCCCACACTGGCTAGAAATAAAAATTCGCCCTGTATATAAAATTCAAAGTCCTGACTGACTGATTGACTGATATATCAACGCACAGCCTAAACCACTGGTCCTAGAGACATGAAATTTAGAGAGATTTATATTCTTTGGGAAGAGTAGGTATCCACTAGGAAAGGGTTTTTCGAAATTCTACCCCTAAGGGGGTAAAATAGGGGATGAAAGTTTGTGTGAAAGTCCGTCAGTTCCGAAGTAAGGATCTTCAATTTTGTGTTTGGGCTGAAGATTGAAAATTATTGTATACGTGTCTCAGCGTTTTTAATAACTCCACCCTCGAAGCGGGATGAAGTTGTTTTATTGTTGTAAAAATATGTCATTTGTTTCCAGAACATAATAAAAACTAAGTCACCCCCACAACATGAGCGCTGACCCAGTGCCTTAATAGAGAACTGTCCGGTTTCACACTTGTCGTTTTCAGGATGCTATTGGGACTACACCAAACCCTGTGCATCATGGAAGCTATCCTTTTTCGGATTATGGCATGAAAGCCGTCGACACGTGCCTCCGCAAACATACCAGATGCACTGCAATGGCGACGGAGCCCCATCAGCATCCTGAAAGCGTTATTATACTGGACACGCAGAGAGTTGAAGGCTCTTTGTGTGTAATTGGTCCACAGGCTGCACGTATAAAATGAAACACCTATACTGTTTTAAAATCAACAAATGGGATCATGCAAATGAAATATACTTTGTGTTAAACTAATAATCTTAAGTGTTTCGTATGGTGAACGTACATTTGAAACCCCCGTGTAGGTTTTTCACGACGATTTTTACACTTCCGTGTTTCCATAGATAAGCAAATACGGGGACGCGTGTGATGGATATTAAGGGCACACCTTAGATCATTTGCGTTATTACCAGCCGCCGCCGCGCCGCCCGCGCCCGCGCCGCACCGCGCCGCGAAGGGTGGGACCACAAGACGCGCTCCTTATATCTAGATGTTACACCCCCCTTAATATGCTAAAATCAAATTAGTTCCAAAGCGGAGTGATTCCCTCGCGTCAATCGATAGCCCACTCTCAATATTACGATCCCGAGGGTGAAACCTGCTTTATATGAATAGCTTGCATGTCTCAAGATTGCATTTTTTAACTATCTATGGTTATAATAGCTTAGAGATATTATCGTGAGTTTACGAACAAGTTAGAGTTGGTTCAAAGCGTCAATTTCCTGTGGGATTCTTGTGAGCGTTTATCGGGGCAGGGATCGGGCGAGACGTCAACGGTCGCGGGTTTCATTAGCACGGGGTCTTAGCAAATTAACACCCTCGTGACGAGACGAACGAGCCCTGCAACTACCTACTTAATGCGGACAACGTGCCCTTACATCGCTTACATTATTGCTGTCGTTAAGGCGCGGACTGACTACGATTTTGACAGCACTCGTTCTTCACTGGAATAAGGTTGAAAATGGAAAATCATAAATGTGTCGACTCTATGAAATGGACTATTATTTACGGGTTTTCTTTAGATTATACAAAATATACACATTAAATTGAATAAGTGTCCGGTTAACATTCTAATATAACTCTGTATCTTATATATTCTTAAAAATAAAATTGTTGTCATCGCTGAAAATACGGAGAATTTCGACGCGAAAGATTTTTTTAGACGTAACTTACGAATTTTTTATTGGGAATATCAAAGCACTTTTTAATATTCTATTCGGTTAACATTTTTCTCAAAACCCTCTTCTGTCCACATTATTTTTTGTGTTGGGTATTTTCATTGCGTTACGTCATACTCGACTCTCAAAGAAACCCATTTTTGTGCATTTGAGCTTAGACCCCCCCTTAATGGCCTTAGTAAGTACAGTAAAGTATGTAGATAGACATTTCCTTTTGAGACAATAATATTATGATGAAGAGATATCAACATATCAATTTGTTGATCTAATTTAAAGGTTAGTTTTAATGTATCCTCTATTGAATGCGTACATTTGCAAACATTAGTGTATCTCGTATCAACAACACACATTCAGCTGAAAGATGACGCAAACATTTTGCCATTGACAGAGACGAAGCAAGTTAAGAGCCCCCGGAGACGAGATGTAGTTGTTTATGCAGCGAGTGGGGTCCGCGGCAGTCGCGGCTAAACGTTGCGTTGACGGTGACTAATGACGGATGCACTAATAGTTGTGTCGCATTCGCCACCGCCGCTCCCACCATATATCATGCGTGGGTAATGGGGAGAAAGCGTTACTATCACCCTCAGACGTGATAAGGTCAAGAATCGTTTGTCTGGACAGTTGTTTTGTCAGGGAACATTTTTACTGAATTTCTGTTCGATTTGTTTTGTTAACTGATGATTTACCATACAATTCGGATTTAACCAATGTTTTTCTTCAATTGTTTATGTCACCTATATAAAGAAGCTACTAATATGATGTAAATAAAGTACGGGAATCTTTAAATAAATGACAACCCATCAGTCAAAATAATATTTTGAAATGAATTTATGTGAGTGTCACTCATAAGCTACATAATTAAAACACATGAGATTTTAAAGTAGGTATATTTAAGATATATTACAAGAAAATAAATTAAATTATCATGATGTTAAGACAATGTGTTCAGTTCGTGTCATCATAAAGTGAGCTTGCAGCAGGGAGCTCGTAGCGGAGCGGAGGGGCTACGAGCTCCGCTACGAGCCACGTCTAAGATTAATACATCGTAGAGGCCGTGTTAGTGGTGCAACAATTTGTCTCTATAAATGTTGACTCAGCGAGCGGTTGGCTTGCGGTCGCCTCGCGCGATTAGCCCCGCTAAATTTATTGTTTAATTTCAAAGGCGTTATTAATAACTTGCGAGATGATTAAACGGATTTTGCGGCTTAGCTTTAAGATGTTCCTGTTTGATTTATGCTATTTAGGTTTCATGAGTGGAGTTTATATGTTGGTATGAATATGTAATTTCATATGTTTACGTTGCAAAATAGTTGAACCTTTATTCTGTTATTAAGTTTATATCCCTTGATATTCATTGTAACTGATATCTATAGAAAAACAAAGATATATGTAGTATGTTATATGTACAGGAGTATCTTAATAAATATTAAAGGCTCATATCATATGGTGTCAGAGTCAGTTTTATCAATAAGTACCTACTACTTACGTATAGTGTTCAGAAACTTAGTTAATTACCGGCGAGCTGTCGAACTCCTGTCCGGAAACCGGACAACACGATACGTCGCACATCGCACCCTCGTCTCAGACATGATTCTGCACGTCGACTACGACCCTATCAGTAATGTAATAACTCTAAAGAACGTACATGTTAATATTGACTCTATTGTATCGAAGGAGCGTCGAAATTGGTATGCTACAGTCTAGTCTCTCGTAACATTCTTCCTCTCTATATTTCGTGAAGATGATCTAACCACGTTAACCAAATATGTGCTTCAAGGTTTAGTACATATTGTTGAAAATGTTTTGTTGCGCTCCACAATAGTTGCGGTCCGCGATACGAGGGTTTATGCTTGTAAGATGATGCTTGTTTGGCGAACTCTCGCTGATATGATAAATCAGTTTACAGCCACCAAACAGCTCACTTGAGAGCCGTATGGAGGGGTGCGAAATGCTAAACAATCTAGCGTTAAATGAGCGAATTGATATTTTAAATTGATAGTTCCATTGTTTTATACTTCCTTGGGTAACTTTGAATATATGATGTAGAGAATTGACTAAGTAGCGTTGCTATTACTTTTAGGAGTGTACTGCTGGAGCAGTTCTACAAGTTTTAATTAATGTATTTTTCTATATTACAAAAATGGGATTATGAAAACAAATCCGTAGACCGGTTTAAAAATGAATAGTTCATCACACCATCCATTCAAACTGTTGGACGTATTAAGGATAAAAAAAAATGCTGAGCAATTCTCTGTCTCACGCTGACCGCCCACGCGGTCGCGCCTCTGTCTCGCTCACCAATCTCCTAATAGGATTACCGCAGACCGTGGCAGGTAAGTGTCTCTAATTGCTGTAAAAATCGGCGCCGACAATAGTGAGGACAAAGGCCGGCGCCCAGTGCGCAGCCGACCTTAGTGAAAGTGATTTATTGATTGGTGGCGCGTTCTTTATGTCGGCTTAGTCGGCAGATTACGCTTTGTTTGTTTGTTTGCTTGCAGGTGAGCGGCTCCCGTTCGGTTTTGTTGATATTTATGAAGGTTTCTTCCGCTGCAGTCATTCCTTTGGCTGAATATAGAGACAACTAGGAGTTATGATGACTCTAGATCAGATGAATTTATTTATTTCTTCCGACAAATTACACTATTTCAAAAATTTTCATTGACAAAGGAAATATCAGATATATTAAGTATTATCATGAAATGGAGGTAATAGTATCAGCTAGATAGAACGTTTAATTCGATGACATCATCAAATTTAATCACAGCAATCAGAAAGCTCACAATCAAACATATCAGGTTAACCGTATTTAACCTTGGAAGGGCGTCAGAATTATTTGAAATCGTCGATAAAATGCCACAAAGGGCCAGTCGTCGTCCGGGCCGCATTGATTTATGTCCCAGAGATGATATAGCCAGTGGCAGCAGTGAAAGTGTTACCGCGGTCAGAGGCCCGCGCGTAAATCAAAACCGACGATGTATTGACAGCCAATGAATACCGTTATTATCAGCCAAGAATTATTTTTAGCGTGTTAGCTGGATTTGCTACTGTTAATTGTTTCTTTTTTATATGAGTAGTATATGAACTTGTGTTACTTTATGAAGTAGATGGTCACTAAGAAATCTGCACGGTGGTTATAAGTACTTTTTTAGCTAGTTAGGAAGTCGGTTTCTCTCCTCTCATTTTAAATATATATTGAAATAACTGTATAACTAGATCCTACCAAGAGGGGGAGCCAGGAGACTCATAGCACAGGGTAACCTAGTTTGAGCTCCTGTCTCCCACAGTTAAATGTACCTGCCTAGTTACAAATTAAAAAATGTTCTTTGTTTTATGTGGGAGTGAAACATTTCTGTAATAAAAATATTGTTTAGATTATATTCTTTAATAATTTGGTACTTAGGTACTTACATTCTTTTTTATGACTTTATGCTAAAACTATTAAAGTGCTTTATTTTATAGTTACAATATTTAGGATACAAAATGAAGTCTACGTAGGCTGTAATTATAAAAGTTTATAAGTTTATTCCCAAATTGGTTTTGGTTACAATAATAGGTGAGAGCCATGTAGGAGGTGCCTTTTGAACATGCTAACCTAAAATTTACGATCATTTTTCACATAAATCAAAGAGAGCCGGCCAAAAAGATTTATAGCTATATTTGCGGATATCTATGGGCAAACTTTGGTCATAGACAAAATACTACCTGAGACTATTTAATATTTTTGCCATTGATATTTTTTGCTTGCACAAGAAATTGCAAGTGTAAACACTTTAAATTTAACAATACAACGTTGACGTAGACAACGACAGGTGAATTCACTTTCTCCGATTCAATAGTCACTATTTTAATTATAACAATATAAAAATATGGAATTAAATTAAAAGGTATTATCCCCTCTCGATAACTTGAATAATTGATGGAAAAATTACCGTCTGTCAAAGACGCAAAATGACAAAGTTCTCATGCCATCATCATTATATGTAATAGGTTTGAATTACAGCGAACATTTCAGTAGTTTATTTATAGAACACGAACCGCCGCGGCGCTGCGGCGCACGCAAATCCAACCCATTGTCTCTACCTCGTATACCTTTGAATAAAGTTTGCGATATTATTTTGTTCACACGAATATTAGAAGAAAATACTGCAAAACTACTTTGCAGATAAAGATGGAATAAAAAAAAGAAAATGGAATAGTTCTCCGGTATCTGCACATCCGAAGACTGTCAGTATTTTCCAGCGATGCTTTTTTGCTGCCTACGGTTAGCCTGATGGTAAGCGGGCATCACTCACGCGTACCCGACTGAGCTTTGGCGAACTTACTAATGCGCAGGAACTCAAAATAGTACTATAGTTCTTTGGCTGCGGTATTCTGTATACTTTCCCAGTCGAGCTGCTCATTGACCGATAGGTACTCCACCTTTTTCAAAATATCGAATTTTGAATTCTAATTCTCGATTCAAATCATTGTCTTATAATGTAAATGGATCTCTTATCTTGCTGAAATTATTCAAAGTAAATCAATGTAAAATAAAGTATTTTAGAGAGCCACCTTGCATGATAACAGCCAACATATAAATTGTTGTTATTGCAAAAGTCATTTAGTTCGACAATGGACTTATAAATTGAGTGTTCGTATCACACGTCAGTCAAGCGCGCTCCTTTGAACAAATTGAGACAGTGCAAAAATAATACGGCATTGTATTAAAGGTGAATTGGAATGATCGATCGTGTCAGGGCGTTCATTTTAATTTCGATCTCTGGAGAAACGGCCCGGAGGCGTGGTTGCGCGAACAATTTGTTTCATGTCCCTACTATCTACGTAAGTATAACTATCTGCCAATAGATGAGGGAATGTGGAATGAAAAAATTGGCTCACTTTGGGACGCTTATTTTCGGAAACAATGCTTAGTCTACTTCTAACGAAATAGAAAAATATTGAATTAGAGAATCTCTTTCGTAATATTTAATTATGAGTGTAATATTACAACTTAAGCGTAGCAATGTAGCAGATATGAGAAAGCCGTAAGACATCATCAATACTTCCGGTAACCCATTTGATCAGCAACAGCGGAAACACAGACGATTCGAAATAGACGTCGAGCCGTCACTTAAGGAATCCGTCAAAGTTGGTAAACCCAATATCTAAGTTTAGAGCGGGCACAAAACCGTCGAGTGGCACAACTCGCACGTCTGAGCGGAGTTGCATAGAGCGGCGCGGGTGAACGCCGCGGGTGCGGCGGCGGCGGCGGCGGCGGCGGGCGTGCATCGCTCGATAGCGCTGACAGTGACGGATTACCCCGGTAGCGCCGGTTCACGGCCGGCCCGGCGCGGCATCGCGGCAGCGGCAGCGGCAGCCCCTGCACCTAGGGCTGACACTATTTCGTTACAAGAGTGTGTCTTGTGAGCAAATTGATGGTGCAGCTTGCTATTTGCGTGTTTGCTATTTTCGATATGTAGTTCTTAAAATTAAATAATCTTTCGATCGATTTCTGGCGGCAAGAGTGAGACTTTTGCCGAGCGGTTACTGGAGGTGCATGCCGAGACACAAAGGTCGGCCTACGTGATGCCGTGATGCGCTATCAGGCAGCGGTCCTACAGATGTAGGTAAGCTTACTGTACCGTACCGAGTATACTGAGCATACTGATGCTGCGACGATGTCGTATCGACGCAGCAAGTCTGGAAAAGACCTTAATGAGATAAAATTTTGTGAAATTAATTTTCTTTTTTGGTAATTACTCATGTAATAAAATCCGTTTTGCCCATTTCTTTCATTCAATATGTTTAACTTTACAATTTCATTTTTTTACTGTGTCATTGGATTCTCATCAAACAAGTATCTTTATTATTATTGGAATTAAAAGATGAGGAAGATGACAACCCTGGTATTTGTGTCAGCGCAAACCTATAGTTGGAGCGGTATCATCTGAGTATCCAAGTTTACTTTAAATAATACGTTGAATTGAAGAGCTCGTGAAAGATAAAAGTCATCAACATTTAAATACCTTGTTATTTTTCCAAATTACAAATATTTCCGACCCCTGTTCGAATTATTTCTCATCGTACATAATTGGGAAATATTAAATATGGGCTATTCTTTTGGCTTGATAATATTACATAGATAAATATAAGAAACTGAAAAAGAGATATGCTCGTAGTAACTAGGGACATACGTTATTTTGTAGCTTTGCAGAGAAAATTGACATTACTAATGATAATTAATTGTTTTGATCGTGTAATTTATATAAAATTTTTATTATTTGATTTTTTTGACATTGTATACTTATTATTATTTTTTGGATTTTGGATTTTTATCCTATTTTTGCATACTAATAATTTTGGTGACATGTGTAAGCTCTAATGTTTTTAATTAGAGACCCTGTAATACCATGTGTTTTTGCAAAATAAATGATTTGATTTGATTTGAAAAATTCCATAATATTTTACACGTGATATTTTTCAATATTATAGCTCGACTCTAAAAACCTTTTTTTGCCTTCACTTTGCACATAGAAGTGCACTCTATAGAAATAAAAAATTATATGTTTATATTTGGTGTAGGAGAAAAGAAGAAAGAGAGAATAAAGAAGTACAAGTTAATACTACCTCTAAGTAGTCTTAAGAAGTTATCAGGTCTCTAATTGGTATTTTAAAACGCGGTAATCACATAATCAAGTCAAAATAATCAAATAAGTCAAAGTCAAAGTCAAAGCCATTTATTCAATTTAGGCCCCAGAAGGGCACTTATGAAGGTCACATTTACTGAAGTTACCAACTCGGACCAACGGTTCGGAACTCGGCCTTCAACTGAGAAGAATCCGGCAAGAAACTCAGCAAGGTTACATTTTTTATATATTTTTTGGACAAATAGAAAAATAAATCATAGTGTATATATTTTTTATACTTTTCAGGTCCATCTCAAGATTGTATAGTGGTGTTATAAAGAACCAGCGGTCGGCAAACTGAGTTAACTCGATGTACATTTTGTAGACCCCCCGGCGAGCCCCGCGGGAGGCCGCTTCTGTTCGCCAACAAGCGTTAATCGTGTTCAAATATGAAAATATTATCTATGACACGCTTGAAAAATGTTCAAGTTTTCTTCAAGGCGCTTCCCACTCGCCGTGAAATTATTGACCGCAGTTTGGCCTAGCCAAATGTCGGTATTGCGGAATTTAATGTGTGCAATGAATGTACTAATCGCACTTATGAGGTAAACTTTTTTACGGTTAATTTATTTATGATTATTATTACCTTTAAAATAAATGTTCTTTTTTTGGTTTTTATGTTTGCATTTAGCTACCGTATTTATGCGCATTTATTTTAAACTAGCTGTTCCATGTGGTTTCACTCGTTATTGAATTTATTTTCTAGGTAGTGGGTGATATGTTACATAATCCTATAATGTTTTTAAATAAATGGGCTATCTATATCTACACTAATAATAAAGAGAGAAGATTTGGATTTTTGTATTTTTGTTTGTAATGAATAAACTCAATAACAACTGGCCTAATTTTAAAAATTCTTTCACCAGGAAAAAGCTAATCTATTACAGAGTAACATAGGTTATATAAGTATATAAATTTAACCCGGGCGACGCCGGACACGACAACTAGTCTAATATAAAAAGAATGTAGTCGGACTGGATGTTCCTGGGATTGACGCGTTCAAACGTACATTATTAGTACTTATTAATAAGCAGAGTTTCTGAGTTGTGTTGTGAGTGATTGGGAACAGGGCAGGTGGATGATGATGATAAGTCAAGTTTGTCACACACAACACTAGCTCGACTCTGACATGAGCGGATCTCGTCACTAATGCACTTGTAGAGACTTTTGACAGTTTAAAAAAAATATGGTTTCCCCATTGGAAAAGTTTATAATGGTTAAACGAATGTTTTGGACTTATTTCGTATAATTAATACTAATAGTAATTGTTTATATTAATCTAAAAGATTAATCTAACAACGATCGATTTCAAAATAAACATCAACCGAAAATCTAACTGTGTTGAATCCTCCTGAAATTCATGTACACATTACAACACCACCCTAAGGTTTTATAGGTAGACAATAAATAATTAAATTGTTACAATTATATCGTGTACGTTACATCTAGAACATGATGTATCGACACCACCAGGTGAGGTCGCGTTCCCACAGGCGCGCACGACGGATTATGATGGATCATCCAGGTCCGCTCTTTGTTCTGTGTAACTCAGCGTTTTGTCCCGGAGACAAATTTGGGGTCATTCTGTCTTTTAGCCTATTATATTTGATTGCGTAAAAATGCTGCTTCTTTTTGTTCTGTTGAAAGTTTTTGAGAACAATAGCTAGGATTTTTTTTTATTCTGTGCTATCGGTTATCTCGTATTGAATACAGGGTGTTATTTTGGTCGGCGACAAGCGACCCAGGAGCGGTAGTACAAAATATATATTCCCCAAAAATAGACTTAATTCCATTAAATACTGTAAATATGATGAGAAATACCTTATTCAATTTGAAATAAAATTACCGCAAAGTATGGTTACTAGGCACGTGCACAGACTAGAGCTAGGCGCAAGCCGCCATCGCCTCACCCCTTCACTCCCTCATATTCCCGTTGAGTATTATGTCTACACTTTAGCTCATTACATGATTTTCAAAAAAAAAAAAAAAATATTTTTATTATTTAAAAAAAATAAAGTATTTTTTTTATATTTTTTTTAGCACCAGTATCATTTGTATTATCGACCCTGAGTCGCTCGTCGCTGACCAAAACAACGACCTGTATATCTTTGAGTCACCTACAAGAGTTGTCAGCATGTAGGAATTATATTCTAAAATGTTCTCACTTATAATTTGTGCTTATAGTGCATGTCGAGTATTCCGTTCCGTTACACGGCACGTTGGCGGTGGTTGGCGGCGCGGGCGGGTCGGGGGCTCGCTCGGGCGATGCCTCACCATCGTCGACACCACTCCCACACACAACAGTTACAGACACAAAACGTCGTCGCACCATACAATTCAATATATTTCAGAGTAATTTGATGTTCATTAAAGAAACTCTGGGACCGTGAACCAGAACACAATGGTTGAATGGCCATTTGTTGTTGCCGTTGAAAGGCACAATAATAATTTCAAAGTAGTTATTCACTCGGCAGTTAGGCGCACTTACGAAACGAAATGTCGACTTTTTGATGGAGGAGTTATTTTATTGGTGACCGCTATGCGATTGCGAGGTACGATAAATATTTTAAGTTGCTAACGGCGACGCGGATGAAAGTAATCTAAAACTTTGTTTCTTTATGTAATGAAAGCAAAAACAACACTCACCTTGTTGGCTGCTCTTTCTGGTAGTTTTTTTCTCTTTCATCCACGGATATTCGGGTACGTTGAGCCCGCCACCAGGCGACGGCAAGTCGGGCGCATATCCGGGTGGCGTGTGCTGCGGACTCAGCTCCCCTCCGCCCAGTTGAGGAAGTGCCGTCATGAACTCTGCCATCGAGGGTTGGCTGTTAATGAAGCCGGTTTCTGTGCACGTCTCGAGCATCGGGTGCGGAGCTCCGGCGGCAGTGACGGCCGCCAGCCAGAACCCGTTGCCGCCATGCTCCATCCGCGGATGCTCCTGCCCCGGTGCGGGACCCATTGGCGGCGTGTTCCTCGTCTTCACAGCGAAGTCCTCTTCCATTTCATCGCGCACCCCCATGCCAACTCTCGCGGACTGCTTCCCTCTGATCGTGGGAAACTCTTCGCATTTTATCTTGCGCACCAGTGGGTTAGTGTCTAGCGGCAGAGCGGCGGTGTTGCATATCTCTTGCATCGCTGCCGGTGTGCGCCACCACCCTCTGATTCGTGATCATTCACGTGACGATTTGGTTCTCCGTTTGGCCGCATGCGTCAACATTTTCGTTTGCGCATGGAGGTATTTATCGTTATGATTTTTTTACTAATAGTAATTGCACACGATCCCGATAGATTTATCATGGTATCTGAAAAAAAAGATAACAAATTGTTACACAGGGTAATTTCCATACATAAATACCAATTAACATAGCATTGAAGGTTTGCCTAATTGTCATCAATTCGGTGGTATGTAGAGAGGCGCCAAATTAAACGTAACGGGAGGAGGTTGTCTCGTGGTTATTTCGTAATTATCTGCGGACGTTCGACATTACCGCGGCTTTGTGTCGAATAATTTGAACGCCTAACGTCGTGATGAACCCGCGAATAATGAGCGCACGAAATTGTTTATTGTAATTTAGCGAGCGTCATGAACTGTGTTGCACGTGACTACCGCTCAACAATAAAGTTATTAAAATTGTCATGACATGTTCTAAATACAGTAGGTGTACAATATACCTACCTAACGGAAAAATATAGAACCTTACATGAACCTTTTTTATATAAAAAAAAACATTTTCATGTAAAATGTTACCAAGACGAGACCATATGGCTCGCACTGTCAAAAAGTTATCAGATCTCATGTAGAGCCAAGCTTATAACTCTACACGCCCTAACTCTACAAGCCCTAACTTAACAAACTCTACACCTTAGGCTCTTCAAAATATGTGGCTTGGCCGTGTCGTATTATTTATAACAAGGAGTCCCTATATTAATTTCAGACCTCTAGCATCAACATTTTTCGGAAGCCTCGTACAAACTACAGAATTTTGAATATGGTCAGTGAGTCAGTGACGAAATCGGGGCTTTTTAGATATAAAAAATAAACAAAGTATAAGGGCTATGTAATTGAAACTTTATAAGTTTAATACTTTCACTATTGACATAATATCTCTAGATTTTTTTTATCTGGTATAATCCATACCCAAGTTATGAGGGTTCAGAAAAACGAAATGACATAGCTTCGAGAAAAGGTAGGTTGCCCTTGCGCTTCCCTTGGCTCGTCTTGGCGAGGGCACTCCCGTGCCCCCAGATATTTGTTTCATCAAGGTTACTTTACAGCAAATCATAACAATATAATTCAATCTGTATTTACCTCAAATAAAGATTAAAACTACTTAAAATGTTCTTGCATTAAAAACATGGTTTTTGTTACATGTAAATATTTGAAATGCATCTTAACATTTAGTACCTACATGACATCTTCACACCCTATTGGGGACGAGAGATCGAGGTTTGCGGACGTGTGGTGTCAGTTAAACAGTCCACAACTGGTGGACATCACATTGCAGACACATGTAAAGCGCACCCTATCGTACGAGATGTAAACTCGAAAATGTTCCCGATGCCCTCGCTGGATGACGGCTTCGATGCTGAATGTCAATTAAAATTCAAACCGCGTTCGAAATACGATTTTTTCCACTGGAATTTGCGGCGTGCACGGGAGAAATGGCGGGAACGCGCCTTTTTGTTTTATTTTATTTTTTTCAAAGTGGAACGGCTGGCGGTTAAACCTATTTTAATGCGTGTGGGTCGTTCTGTGTTTTGAATTAAAATTTTCTGTCTGTTTCCCGTATGCGGTCGGACAATGAAATGTAATTTCCTTTTGAGGAACGGTTTTTTTATATATACCTACCTACCGTGCGTGTGAGAAAAATTAGAGTTTGTATTGGTCAAACCTTTTTGTTCCAGCAGACATTATGCAAACTTTAACCAGAAGAAATGTATGTTATGTTATGTTGGACTAATTATGTCACACGTAGGTTTGAACGTTGTTTTTTCATTATAAAATTGTTTCTATTGAAAAATCGGATTGTAGTCAAAGCACAGTGAGCCCTTTCCCTCTTGTATCGCAGCAGGGTGCCGCAGGTTTTACGCCGCGTTTCACTTTTCCATGCTCCCTCAGGGGAGAGCCCCTTAAAAACACATAAAAAGGCGAACAGAGCCTACTTATGAATTTGTTTATGGCCCTATTTTTAGGAGACGTTGACTCTCGAATCTCGGGGCTTACGAAATAACAATATTCCTAATTTAATGCTTTTAAATCTTTATTGATATAGACGGTTTGCATGTGTTAGTCTTCTTTTCTGTTTTACTATTTTTTGTGTCTAGTATTTAGCCTGTTTGTCTGTTTATATTTTTTTATAAAAATATGATGACAATTTAATAAATTTTTATCTATATTATTAACATATAATTTCCATATATTATGTCCACTCATTCAAGAACTACAAAGCCTGCACACATGAAAGGCAAGTAGGTCCTCATCCATAGGAACACGGAACTTGATGTAAATATTGTTTAGAGCAGATAATTGCATTCATTTGTAAATGAAGAATACCAAAAAAAATATTTTTTAAGAGAAGTAGAGCGTAGCGTTTATTCGCTCAAAGAGCAGCTCGACTGGGGAATAACTCCTTATTGACTTTTTTTTTTGTGAAAAGGTAACCTATCCAAATACAAAACTTGGTGTAATATGAAACCACATTGTATACTTTCACATAATTTTTTATTTTATTTATTACTTACTAATCTTAAGTTAGACTACCAATTTGAAAAATGCGAAGTAATCTTTTCCGTTTCTTATTTTTATTTAAATCTGTTCTGAATCAAACTCTCAAATCCACGCGGATATGGTCGCGAGAAAAAGCGTTGCTTAAAAAATTACGTAGCATCAATGCAAGAGTTTTTCGCAATAAAAAGACCGGGTAAGCATACCTGTCTTTACATGAAATGAGGTCCTGATTATCGTCAATTTAGTTATTTATGTTATATACGGGGTAAATAATGTACCGGATAAATAACATAACATCTGCGTGTTGGGAACGGGCCGCGGCCCAAACTAGTGGTTAGGCTCCAATTTGCCGGCCGTAACGATTTCCTCTTCGGGGAATCGAATGGCGTGCGCCCGGATGCCGCCCACAACACAACCATACCATACATATACCTACGTATGTGCTCTATATATGTATGGGTAATACTACTTACAATTTCAAGTAGGTTGTACCCTGGAAGAAAAATTATCCCAATTATGTTACTTGAATTGCGTTGCTTTTTAGTTTGTTGTTGTTAGCGTTAGGGTGAATTCGTTCACATCTGTCATGTTCCCGTCACGTTTCCGGTCAGTCACGTCAAAAAATATAGAACAGTTCTGTAGATTTTCTAGGCCCTCACTGAACGGCGTCATGACGTTACGCGACTGAGGTAAGGTGGCACCTTTGTTCTACACTAGCTGTTCCCCGCGGTTTCACCCGCGTTCCCGGGATAAAAATATCATATAATACTCGGGGATAATGTAGCTTCCTATTAGTGAAATAATTTTTCGAATTCGACTGGCAGTTCCAGAGATTAGCCTCTTTAAACAAAAAATAACTTCCGCATTTTTATATTAGTACAGATAACTTATGAATTAGTATAAATTAACTTTTTAACAAAAAAATAAACCGCCTTCAAAGTACACTAAAAAGTTTTTTGTTAAAAAGTTAATTTATTTTTGAATTTTTAGTTTCATTATATAATGAATACATCTGCGTAACGTTTTCGAGCGTACAGGCCTGATGTTTTGTTGTGTGATTGCCTAAACAATGCATATTTATGCGATAGCGGCAATCGCGGCTAATTTGCTGTAATTTTTTTAAGAGTTTCGTTGTCTATCTCTGAAACTCATCATCAGATCTATATGAAATTTATATGGGACCATTTCGGAATATACCCCTTTCGAACAAAAAAAGAATTTTGCAAATCCGTCTATATATGACGGAGTTATGCCCGAACATACATAAAAAAAAAAAATATATAAACATCCGAATTGAGAACCTCCTCCTTTTCTTGAAGTCGGTTAAAAATAGTTTAATGTCTTTCTGATAGGCTGGAAATAAATATGTCTATGTGTAGAATCGCAATTTCCGATTTATGTACTTATAAACTCTGTACTAGGCAAAAGATCTCAGACACTAGCAAAACGTTAACAACATATTCTATCTTACAATAATGTGAACAATAGAAGTCGTGGATTCTGGTTTTTACGTTATTTTTCAGTCTTCTCATAAAATCCAGAAAGTAAATAAAGATTGCTACTAATGCTAGTAATTATCATAATCTGATTAAATCGCTTATATTTACTTTGTTTTAAAATTCACACTGATTATCTAGTAGTTAAAAACATATTTTAGTAGGAACTGCAGGATTGCAGTTCCTACTCGCATGACTTATTTATATCTTTTGACTAACTTAATCATGTGCTGGAAAGCACTGTTTAAAATTGAAACAATTCATCCAAGATATGTAAGCACTAAACCCAGCATTAAGTACCCAGGCAACATGATCCTATCAACATGCCAGCCAGCGTTATTGTCCATTATTAGTACATTCTCACGCGAGCCGCGCACGCACATACAATGACACGACATACTCTATGAACAATTCAACGCCAACACTACTTGTTTATTTATTCGTCAATCACTCTGTCTGAGGCAGCGACAATACTCTTTAACAGGATAAATTGCTGTGTTCTAGATGTTGGACATTCTAACATCTTATGAAATACTTGATGCTATATCTATTTGATTTGAAATAAAACTCAATGGATAAAAAGGCATGCAATATATCTCCAGGATGTATGAAATGATGTATCCTAAGTAAGATGCATCTTTTATTTGAGACAATTATCAATTACATGTAAATCCATCCAAATTATCCACATATTCAGGATAAAAAAATCTACGATGGGAGAGTCTTGCTTCAGTTATTTTACGTACAATTTAGAGAGTTAGAACAGATTCGTTTATATCGACATTATTCAATTATACAGAAATGCGCAATGGTAAAATTGATATATCCAATATTGACAAAGCCAATGAATCAGGCAAACGAGGTAGAAAGTAAGTAGGTATTAGATAAATGCTCGTATCTCTCGTCTGTGCACTGTCCGTGCAAGGTACATTACACAACTCTTTTATTAGTAAAGTAGTATTTTATAAAGCATAATTCATCCTAATAGAAGACGTCTATTTCTGAGACTCAGGAACATATATTTAGAAAGAAGTTGTTTATTTAGAAGATGACCATGATAACACTTACAATGCTTAGCGCCCAATACAATTGTTTGAACTCTGTCATAGATTAACATTATAAAATAGCTTAAATCGGTATAACAATATATAATTGTTTTATATATTTAGTTAGTAGATACAGGGTTTCCTGTCATTAATGGTACAAATTATAACCCTAGAAAGCTGAGATTATACCATATGAGAAAAAGTTAAATATTAACAAAAAATAAAATGGACAAGTATCTTAAATTTGGAAATAACATAAAAAATTAACCAATCAAATCGAAATTACAAATTTATCTGCTTACAGCAGGCAATGTTAGTGTTGAAAACGAAGTTTGATATTATTCATTGATCAAGAGGATAAATACTGGACCCAATATTGTTCCCTGTGGAACTCCTGAGTAAGCTATGATTTTGCAGTATGGTAACTATTTATACTGACTTTTTTTGCTTTTGTTAATTATGTATGAAGTAAACTCGCATTAGATTACCCTGGTACTATTAAATGGACTTATTGTTTGGGTGTAGGAGTTCATGATAGGCATTTTCGAAAGCTTTTCAAAAGTCTGTGTATACTGTATTTACCCCTAATACGAGGCGGTCTATATATATTTTCAAATGAATAATGGGAAATATCATAAGGTTAGAGCTGGTGGATCTATTTTTCACGAAACAATGTTGTTCTTTTATGATGAAAATGGGAATATAAGTAAAATAATAGCTATACAAAAAAAAATTTACAATGTATCAAAGATAACTAATCTAGCTAATTTTGTAGTATGTAATGTTATCATTATTAGTTATTATGTTGTTCTTTATTACGATTAAATAAGAATATTTTTCTAACATACAGTATTTTGTGTAAGAGCCTAGTAAAACCATAATATACATTATTTAAAAAAATTATGAATATAACGAAAGAAAAAAAAATTGAAGAAATCTTGATCAGAATATACTTGTGGACAAAACATTTACAGAGGTTTACTAAATCATATTCATAATCGTTCTCAAACCATACTTGGTTTACCTACTGGTAGTTGCAGTGAAACTGTATGTAAGAAATGCTCACCACTATTAGAAATTTGCTTATTTCATATGGAACTAACTTTCTATCTGTATCTCATGAAGCCATAGCTAATAGATAGTAGAATAATTGTTTGTCAGGTAGATAATTATGGTTGTTACGTAGTTATATAGACAATTCTGTGAGATGTTCGCAAAAAGTGATTGATCTGATCACCTCAACACAATTTATCAAGTCTTATTAAGAAGATATTTACTAAGTTTTACAAATGAAAAGTACCTATTGTAAGAACTGCATAGGAATAAAAGCAAAGAGTATGTAGGAAACTTCTTTATTTTCTCCGTGGTAGGTACCTATGCCAAAACATACAATAATTTTTGGTATGAAATGAAATTTTGTTACTTGATTTTCTTTAGCATTGGAAGAGAAACCAAAATTATCTTCAATATTTTAATATATATAATATTAATAATAAAGTAAGTAAGGGAGGTACCTACTTTATGTATCTATATGTCTATGATAAGCAGCAGTATGTACTATACTTTGAAATGCAATTTATTTATTCATCTCCAAAAGATTATTCACAAAATCAAAACCGTCACATTGCTACAACAAGTAGGCAGCAACTTGCAAATACATAGCAGGTACTTACGAGTAATAAATAAACTTTAACCATGTATAATATCACATATTGTGACAAAGTGGTGTAAGGCCGTGTACGGCGGAAAGTATACGTCATAATTCAGCTCGTAAACGTCTGGGGTACATCAGCGCGCTCCGGCGGCGGCGTTCGAGATTCGTGATGGATCGCCAGGGGTGAAAAAGCCTTGATTTCAAATAATGTGATACGGATTTTGGGGTAAACGATGCTGGTATTGTTGGTACTTGGATATAATTTATTTAATGAGAAATGTTTTTAATAATACTTAAATCAATATCCTGGGATACTCATCACACACCTGATAATAAACTAAGTAGAGGTCCTTTGAAAATCAGATAGCACCACTTTTTTGAATTTAGAAAAGATAATTCTATAGAAAATACTTTCTGAATTTATCTGGGGGGAGGTGATAGAGGATGAATAAATTGAACCATTAGCAGAAAAAGAAAGTGTATTATTATATATAATAATATTTTATGATAATATACTAGTTAATTATAGTCTGTATTAAAAATAATTAGTAAAGGTACTTTTGTGCTCTATAAATAATTATTTGGGGTTGTATTATGAAGACTGACATAACGACAAACTCTGCTCTTAGATCGAAGTTTGTGATGGATGACAAAAGGGGTGTGATTCAAGTGCGTTTATCCGTAAATAATCATTTTCAAACTTTTAGTAATATAATGATACATTATATTGTAGGATGGACGTCTCGTAATAAAAAACAGTGAATTTTAAATGTTTTGGATGTTGTGAATTTCAGTAGAAAAACGCAAACGTTCCTAATTACGTAAATTTTAAAATTATACTACTAAAAACACTGGGTTCTATTACAGTTAATAAAAGGCAAAACACGTGGAGTAAAAAGAGGTAAAAAGAATAAATTTAAAAAATACAAAGTAGCCTTCAAGATACATCCATAATAATTAGTAAGGGAGTAAACTAATTGTGAGTCTTTCTGTATGCATTTCTGTTTGATACGTTTCCAAGGCTAAGCTACCGAACTAATTTTGGTAAAAACTGTGTTTTAAGAGAGGTAGAGCATATCGTTGGACCTCGGGTTAAACATAGAATTCTTTTTATCTCGGAAATATGGGTGACACCGCGGGTACAATTAGTATCAGCAGCAGCAGGGACCTTTTAGGTACCTTAGGATATGAAATAATGAAAAAAAAAAAACTTACTATTTCTATTAAATTTCCCTTTTTAGAATTTAAATAGTTTAATGTAGGTATATTCTTTTTATATTCTGAATATAATTATTTGAATAAAGTTATTTTATGTGACGTGCTTCATTAGATTAGAAATAATCGTTTTTTAAGTCGATTAAAATATAGATAATTGGACAACCTGCAACGTATAGTAGTATTCGTCTTTTTTCATGGATTCCTATTAGGTTATATTCGGTCCTTACATGTGGTTGTGATCCTCCAGAACCACAGACAAAAGGAGGTGATGATTATCATGAAGCAATTGTCATCTGAACTGCTGCTACAGTTTCTGAGAAATGTACCAATTGTCAATAATGGTAGAATCTTTTAATATGGATTCGCTCGGGTTTGACAATCCCGAAGTAAGTGATGATGAAGCCGCAAGTGGCATACAAAGCCTTCATGGGAACTGGGTCTCAAGTGCAGCTGTCGGAGAACACCATAGTACGTTGGCGACTGATTCTTAGCTTGAGATTACATAAATTCAAAAGACAGATCCACTAAACAAAATGCCTTGTTGAGGTTCTCCTCTCAGTTTCTGTTTTCCGAAACGGTGGTGGTAGAGTCAATTTTAACGATAATAAGTTCTCTATCAGGGCCAATTAAATGATTTTTCAGTAAAAGTTGTAGAGCCAGCTAGGCAGTCACTGGCAAGCACCGTGCTAGGTTTTCCTACACGAAGACCATCACTACTGAAACGTCACTACCACTGGAGTTAGCATTCACTGAAAAAAGGTTCTACAAAACTATTTATGTAAGTTGACGTTTTGTGGTCGGGAAACTAATTTAGTTACATTTAATCAAATAATTTTGTAATGAACCAAAACTAGTTTTGTTACTGGTAAGTTTTAGTTCGCAAATCACTCTGTTTAGGTTATTGGTCGTCAAATATTGTGTTACTGTTAAATACATTTTTTTTTCAATGTTGTCTAATTATCGAATATATATTCTAGGTATATGAAGACTAAGTTCTATTTAGACTGAATATAAGAACTATTAGAAAGAGCCTAAATCTAGAAAATACCAACATAACAGATGCGAGGATGTTACATAATGTATGAGCATTCGTACTCTCATGGATTGTGTACCGCGAACATAGACCATGTGTGTTGTTTGTGACATATTATTTACATATGCTAAACATGCAAGTTTATGTTGAAATACCTACCTAGGTATAGGAATATGGGTGGTACCCAGTTCTCATATAAATGTTTCATGACATTTGAAAGATTTATCTAACTACTAAGTTTTTTATACTGACATCTAATAAGAATAATACTTTGCAAATATTTTTATTATGTAAGTCAATAGAGAATTAAAACAATTAAACACTACTAAATAATGAAGAAAACCTCACCCATGTGTGTGGTCAACTCTCAAGCGGTGTTTATGATAGTCTCTACAGTTTACAGGAACCATACTAACGTCAAGAAACTGTCTGGAAAATCCTCATGATTTCTATTTTTGAATCACACGTCACTGAATAAATTTCACACTTCAGCATTCACAACGAATATACAACAGTAACTTATTTACTTGGCAACATAACATTTATGCACAGAGCATATCAAGTAACCGCGAAACGTTATATGTTGATTGTAATATACCGTTATATCGTTTATGTGGCGACGTGGGACGCGTAGCATCGTCGGATGGGCGTGTCGGAGCCTCGAGCGACCGCCCAGCGACGGGAGCACCGCCCTACTAGCCTTTCTAATGTATTACTAGATAGTTGAATATTGATACTAGGAATAGTTGGTTACTATGCTTTGTTTGATAATCGGTTTATATGTGTGGAGCATTGGTTTGTATTGTTAGATGTCGAATTCAACTTAGTTATGTTGCACGATATAGATGTAAGAAGTGAAGAGAGGAAAAGAAGAAGAGATAATAATCTTATGGCGTTCTATAATCAGCCTCCCTAGACAAGATGGTTGTCGATAATCGTCATCGTTAGTAAACGATCAGCCTTTGTATGGGATTGACATAAGATATTGTTAAAAATAACGTGATACCTATCTGGATTTGAAATGTCAATCCCATACAAAGGTTGATCGTTCACTAAGGATAACGATTGTCGACAACCATCTTGTCTACTGGCCCCGATATTCTTGAAATTAAGCTTTCTAAAACAAAACTATTTTTTTTTGCAATATTTATCTAAATATGATCCAGTATCAGAGGGAGGCTTTTTAAAAGATACCCATTTGAATACAAACGGGCAAGTTAATTTTCAAAAGAAAAATTATCTTGGGACTCTTGTGGTGCCTAATTTTTAATAGTTAACTGAGCCTATAATATCAGGCTGTCTCCATGAAATCCTGCCCAAGGCATAAAGTAGGGTACACGTAACCCTTGGGGTGTGGTATGGTCGTAGGGTCGACAAGATTAACATGATGACGGTGAGTTGAACTGACTTTTGCTTCTAAAATTCACATAATTTGCGAGAGAAATAAGCTTATTCATCAAATAAATTAAAATCACATTTAATTTATCTTGTCTTATTAAAGCCTGTATTAAATGTCTATAGTTAGCATATACCTACCTAGTTCCTTTTATAGTTTACTGGGAAATTTAATGTTCATAAGGCTATAAGTTTGAGAGCCTCTGTCTTGTGTTTAAGACTGTAAGGTTAAACAAAGAAAAAACGAATGTCAACGTTCTGGAACATTAATATTTATAGTACCTATTTGTAATACCTTTTATTAGCAGTAAGTAGTGAAGTCTGTTGTGTGAGTTACATCCAACAGCATTTTAGGTAAGAATCTCACGTTAGTGGATTTTTCTTCGTGGGTTTATATCTTAATACGCTGAAAGAGATTTCGTTGATTGGCTTTTTCATAGCAGGCATCAAAATGGTTACCAAGGTACGTATAAACATAACTAAATGTATAGTCCTTAATCAAGACCTAGGTTTATTGATTAATAACTAAAATAGAACAACGGTATGTCAACCTGTATATATATATACTAATATAATAACGCAGAAGAGCTTTTTTGTTTGTTTGTTTAAACGGGCTAATCTCTGGAAATACCAGTCGGATTCAAAAAAATCTTTCACTAATACGTAGCTACATTATCCTTGAATATTATGGGCTACTTTTTATGCGCGTAAAACCGCGGGGAACGGCTAGTTATTTATATGTAATACCAACAAACCAAGTTTCATAATGGTAGACCGCGCGCAATATTTTATCAGTAGATTGAGATAATTTGTATCTATTATAAACCTAGTAGCTGATATAAAACTATAGGTGCTATATACCTACCTACTTATGCTAATATAAATACTCATATACCAATCCAGTGAGAAATAATTTGGTTCGAATCAGTTATTAACATGTTTAATTCAACTTTATACGAAAATGAGAGGGAGGTATATAATCATAGTACCTATATAGTAGTAGACTATATCTACTTAATATTTCTCAAACACGTTGGATCCGTAATAACTTCTAACAGTAACAATTCGATATGCAAATGATTGCACGCTAAAAATTATGAAAAGATTAAACTTACACAACAGAACATTCACGTAAAGTTGTTACGTTGGTACAGTCAACACCATACTTTAGTCATTAACAACAGAACAAACCACAACACTTCACTTTACACTTCCAAATAAGTTTATCTAACAAAAATGGGTCCCACAATAATATGCACTGTCCTTTAAATCTTCTTTTACATAGAAACACTGGTCACCGTGCGGGAGAGTCAGCAAAAAATATTCATCAATAGAAAATTGTTATCAGTGCTTCTATCGGAATGTCAGTGTGGCGTGGCGACTGTCAACTGTCTACTAAACGAATCGTCACTGCTCGCTTGCCGCCATGCCCACTTCCATACAACCACCGACATCGAAAACGTCTTAACTCACAAAATGCTACAATCCAAACCGATGCCTTATTCACATGGGCAAAGACTCAATTTTCATCTCACACCATCGATTACTTACGCCCACTACGCCGAATAGCACGTCTACAAAATATATCTTCTTTACTCTTTTTACAACAGCCCGCCTCGATTTTCCATCTCTTTCATTAGACGTTTGAATTTTTAGTTTGGTTACAGTTTATTATTTTGGTATACGTCATAATTTTTTGAGACTATAGTCATCGTTATTTTGTTCTGGATCCTATTTTTCTGAATCTATAAACATATTTTTGGTGAAATTTTAGTACTTCAGAACTCAAGATTAGTTCCCGTAACATATCTCCGCACCGGTTGAATAGCGCTATCTCATTTACTCTCATATTTCTTGTTTGTTTCACGTTGTGTGATTGGGCCAATAGCATTTACGGAGCAACCCACCTTACGGCATATAAACTACCGCTGAATATTGTGCTCTATCACTTGTGAATAAAGTTTAACTTTTTAGCATTTAATACGAAGTTACCGGCGTTTGTCACGCAAGAGTTCTAATTTTAAATCAAGTGTAGGCGGAGCTCTCGTGTTGGAGCTTTTATATTGAAAAACAAAATGTCTTTAACGAAAACCTGTTCTGAGAAACTTAAGCCTTTTATGTTTGGAAGCTTTAAGTTTAGCGTTGGAAGCGACATAGAACCTTTTGCATCGGAGGGACGCTTCGAGCTAGTCCCGGTGAAATAAAGTAAAAAAGTTTAGTAACCGGCTTGTCGGTATTTTCCTTTTGTTGCTTGATTTTTGTTTCGTGAACGGTACGGGACATTGCATGAGAAATGCAATGCTACAATATGGCGTCGTATTCCTCTATACCGTTCGTATGCAATTTTCATGGATTATTGAGCTTCGTGAAGGATGACTATCGAGGATAATGGGTGCAGGCAGACTATTTGCTATGGCTATAAAGCTATATGACAACTTTATAACTTGACTCTATTGTTGATAGGGTTTGGTGGTAGCATCCAGTCCACATGCCCAGTGTTTTGAAGGCAAACCCTGAGTGTCGTCTGCGAGCACCGTCTCCGAGTCGAGTGAACTCATTAGGGCTGTCGGTCAAGGCCTCGAGGTCGCTGCGGTGGGTGGTCCCCTTAATTACACCCTACGCCGATTTAGGACTTCTTTCTCTCGTACATTGTACCTACGAATCGTTAAATTGTTGAGATATCATGTTTTATTTAGCTGTGTCTGGTGGGAACATGAGTTGTTATAATAATTGTAGAGCAATATAATAATAGGTAATACTATGAATTTATACATTCTATACTAATATTATGAATTCAATGTTTTGTGTGTGGTGTGTGAGATACTCAATAACGCCGGAAGGTTGAACGGATTTGGGTGAAATTTGATGCTAAGATAGATCATACTTTGGAAAAGCATAAGATACTTTTTATCCCAGGAAAACTTTAGATAAGTACTTCGGGAATGCAGATAAACTTAAGCGGCAGAAATAATTATAGCCTCATATTTATATAAAAATTATTGTAATAAGTTTTTATGTGATTCTTGAGAGAATGAGCTGTGGAATGCATTTACCTGGCCAGTAGTCATATACTTAGATTGTGTTTCAGAAGTCTTCATTTGACACTCGTTTAACGGAAATTCAGCATATTCATTTAATATAATATATTAAATGAATATGCTGAATTTCCCGAATAATATATGTTTTTAGTATCGGTAATTATTTGGAAAAAAGGCCAAACATAGTCAGATTGTCCAAATAATATTTAAAACCATGCTGAGTTTCTTGCCGGATGCTTCTCAGTTGAAGGCAGAGTTCCGAACCGGTGGTAACTTCAGCATAAATCTTCTGGGGTCTAAATTAAATAAATGGCTTTGACTTTGATTTTGAATCATCAGCATAGGAATATCTGCTATTGATAATAGAACCCCTTGAAATTCTACAATGGTCCTGATTTTAATCCACCCATCAGTGGGTTTCCAGCAACTTTAAACAAAACTCATTTTTCGCCTCAGCAATGTCTGGTATGTGGTCATTACTTCTGAACCTTCCGCTTTGGTCAGAGCTCTTTGAGCGACACGTGTCTTA
Organism: Polyploca ridens; assembly: GCA_951394255.1. NCBI lineage: Eukaryota > Metazoa > Arthropoda > Insecta > Lepidoptera > Drepanidae > Polyploca > Polyploca ridens. The sequence continues at coordinate 5,817,301 of OX596255.1, forward strand.
TCCACTAACATCATCATCATCATCATCTGCCTGCCCTGTTCCCAATCATTTCGGTTGGGCACAATATGTACGCTTCTTTCATTAGTCTCTTCTATCCGTCATACCAGCATCCACTCCTTTCTTACCCATACCATCTTTCACACAATTCATGCATCTCTTTCTTCCACAGAATTAGCCAAAATGTCAGTGTGTTGTCCATTGACATTTTAGCAAATTGTATGAACTATATCCGAACATAATACCTAGGTTGATATGATTATCTATGATTGATAAATAATTCTCCATTATGAACCCGTCATCATGACTAATTCTGATCATCTTCAAGGTAAAAGAGAATATTAGTTATTCTCAGTTATCGCTCCAAAAAACGATATTCTTCGTGTTTTGTGCGCAATCAAAACGATATTCGGTCTATCGTGTATTGTTTTTATGGTTAGGTTGATGGTGGTGAATCTAATTGAATCATTGAATTGTGTGCCTAACTTGCTTAGCTATATATGCTGGTACATATTTACCGATATTCCCGAAAATTTATGATTTTAAGTATTATTTTTATTTTATGAAATGAGATTAATTTCACTCTAACTTTATCTTAGCTGCTCGAAAAGTCATTTCCTATATCAAGGTCCGCATTTCGAGCCCTCAGTCATGTGCACAGGTAGTTTTGTGCCCCAGCAGGACACGGTAATGATGATGATGATAAGCGTGTATGGTCACTCAATTAAAATAATGTTAATATCCAGTTAGTACCCTTTTACCATCGTCTCTGTGTACCGATGAATATTCAAGAGCTGACTTAAAAGGAATAAGTAATTAAATGAGGTTAAAAACTTATTTAAGTATTCCACGAAGCGGCGATCTGCTGCCATTAAATATTCAAAACTTGTTTTATACATTAGTTATTATTAAAGTTATAATATAATGAGAAAAATATTGCCTAATTTTGGCTTCCTTTACTATGGTACCTACTGTTAATGAAATTTATGAATATTTTTAATTTTTTGTTAACGACAAAATATAAAAAAATATAGCAGAATTATGTTTAACTAGCTGTCCCCCGCGCGGTTTAACCCGCGTTCCCGGGATAAAAAGCCTATGTCCTTCTCCATACCATAGGCTAACTGCATGCCAAATTTCATGATGATCCGTTCAGTAGTTGAGGCGTGAAGGCGTAACAAACAAACCAATAATCTCTCTTTCGCATTTATAATATTAGTTAGGATAGGTACCTACCTAATGAATTTATTTCCTATTCTGACTAGAGTACCTCATCATCAGCCTACAGCAGTCCACTGCTGGACATAGGCCTCCCCCAATGCGCGCCATTTCGCCCTATCTTCGGCTCGACGCATCCACTTCCTACCAGCAGCCTCTCGCAGATCGTCACTCCATCTCGCTGGAGGGCGCCTTACACTACGTCGTACGAGACGCGGTCTCCACTCAAGAACACGTTTTCTCCACCGGTTATCGGTTCTTCGGCATATGTGACCAGCAAACTGTCACTTCAGCTTGCTGATTCTATGAGCTATGTCGATGACCTTAGTTCTCTGTCGGATAACCTCGTTACTAGAGTACCTACTTATGATTATATACCGTCACAAGTTTCGTTTTGGTCACGTATAATTTAATTTTAGTTTTATTTCGTGGCACTTTTTGATTTTGCAAGCTTGTTTGCGTTTGGTCACTCGTACCAACTGAAATTCCATGGAATTACTTAAAATTTACAATAAAAGTACCTATCAGTTTATTTGGTATTTCACTAAACTGACGGGAGGTAACATATAGAGCTATACGTGATGCCTGCGTACATTCAAATAAAGGATTGTCACAATATTTAAAAACACACTTCTTTTCACATACATTCTAATGAATAGTTTCTTGATATTAAAAATAATTCTAATCCATAAACAAAATTAAACCTAAGTACATTTCCTAGATTTAATAACACAATCTAGATACGCACGTTCAAGTGAAAAGCAAAAAAGCTATTTCCACAGCATTTAGAGTAATTGTTACTTAGTGTTGGTATTTAATAGCAGTCCGTGACAATGATTAATGTTTACATCGCGAAGCAAACACTATTAATTAACGGGTATCAACCGTTAATATGCTATAATTATTGCTACAATTATTAGATAGCGCGCTACATTATACGCGCGGCGGTATAATATTGCTGCTGCGATTGTTTTTATAAATGTATACGACCGGATGTTTAACGTGTACGTATGAATCTGCAAGACCTCAATAAAATAAGACGGTAACATAAGCCTAAAAGGGCGACAATAGGTAAGCGTTGACTAGTGGAAACCAAGAGGGTTAGTTTTGCCGTAATTCATTCATTATATCCGAATTGTATTCGATATTAATACGATGAATGATAAAGAATATCGAAATGGCAATAATAATTGTTATTCTACTAATATAATGGCAGTCCCCCCTGACTACGGAGTACCGAATAATCAAATCGAATACTGCTATATGATCATATCCTCCCATAGAGTTAGAATATTATAGAGTATAGCGTTAACAGCGTTACCTTGTGCGGGTGTACGTGAAAGCTACGTTTTACGTTCGCTCTGCGTCGTTCTGCTTGTCATAGTGTAGGTCTTATTGATAACAGTTGTTGAACTATTCAGAAATTTAAATTATTTATTTCGCATTCGCCCCTAGCAGTTAAGGGCTATTTTCTTCGAAGCGTGTACAGCTTCGATATTCAATCTGGATATATTAATAATCAAAGTATCTAACGATATCTATGGGACTGCATGTCAGCTGTTACTGTAACCATTTTATTAGAACGTATAGTTAGTGTTTGTTGCTGTCATGAAGAACATACAGATCATGTCGTTAAAGGTTGCTTAATTGTCTACGGCATATTATAATAAGAATGTTTAAAAATATCTAACAAAGCGTAAAGTCTAAGCTAACATGACCTCGTTTGTTAAGACTGCGTATAAAGCAAAATAACAATCGTAGAATTGAAATTTAACCAAGTAAATAGTATTTAAATGAAAAAATATTTTTATATGGGTATTTTCATTATATACGCGAGGGTTCTCTCTGAGCAAAAACATAATGGAATGAAATTTCCTCGATAGAAGAAAATCACAAAGTTACCTCTATTAATAATGAATTTTCGGTTTTATTCGTTCATGGTGTATCTAATTAAGACAAAAAATCGATAAATAATATCACTAACATATGACCTAGGGCTGCTACTAATGATTTTTTAAAATATTCTATACTTTACGAGTTATTTAGATAAAAAGCGCTTAGTTCATTTTTGTTCCGCGGAACACGCTATCTCCATCTCATCTGCACGCGAAGATTAGACATAAGTTTGTTTCATCTGACATTGCCATATTTTTCTGGCTTGGTACGCACTCTTAAGGGATAAGGTATAATGCAGCATCGTATTAGACGACATGAGCATTACAATTGGGTTAATCTTCTTTGTCTAGTTTTTCTCTTACTAACATGCCGTTTAGCCACTGACTCGCCCATAAAGCATAACTTCATGTATTGAAGTAGTAAATGATTTCACAACACTATCTACATATATTTAATTTTTACATAACATATTTGAGATATGATTGTCCACAAAAAAAACTAACAAAATACAAAAGTCATCTCACCCAGACGGCCTCGGTCGTCAAGTGATAAGGTATAATTTAGCATCGTATTACGCGACATGTGCAGCAAGGGTTGAGGCTCATTAGTGTCAGATGTTGGTGTCCGCGCACCGCGACCGTCTGTCAACTGTTTAGCTGACAAGTGGCAAGTGGCTGTACGAAGCCACTGATGGGTTACGTCTTGCTTTGTTTGAACATAATGAGAGCAATCACTAATAGTGAGATTTTAATTGATTTTAATTAACTGCATGATTCTATATTTAACTCCTACGTAATTATGAAATGTGTATGTATCTCCTTTTAGATAGATTCCAATTAGAGTTCACTCGAACTCTATGTATCATGGTCACACAGGGTGCTTTTAAATATAAGATCTATATACTTCCTGGAAGTAAAAAAGAAAATGTGTGTAGATTGCCTACATTAAATCTGAGAGTATGAATTTCATTGCAGGTCTGAACCACAAACAAAAGAAAATCAAGTTATGAAATTGAAGATTCTCCATTCACTAACAACGAACCGAAATCATTTTTTATATGTAAATGGTTTGGTTATTATTTAATTTACAAATCCGGTTGATATAACGCAAAGTTGCAGATTAAGGACTGAAGGCCTCGTCTAATTATCCGGCGTTTCCTGTAGATTTACGTTTGCGCCCACCTGTCGGTGGGTACCTGCCACTGACGTACCTATCGCCGCTTCGCAACTAAAATTAATTACACAAATTGATTAATACTCGCTTCGGATCTGGCCAAAACTTAATTATGGTGAGAAATTGTTTCGCATGTTTTTTATGTGCTAAGGTGAGAGGCGCTTAGTTCGCAAGATGTTTTTGATCTCACTTATTTTCTTTATGGATAAAGTCCTGTGTTCATATGAAAGTATGTTCATTGTTCATAATATAATAATTTCATTGATAAGACTTTATTGGTAAGTATATTTTACAGCTACAATCGCATCGAAACGTTAATTATATTGATTCTGAAGGCACATGATACGAAGACCAAAATTATGACCATATTTTGCAATTTCTTTGTATCGTTATTGAGGAGACATCTCTGACTTTTGTAGCTCTAGAAACGCAGGTTTTATTTCTGTTCTATCCTGTGTAAAACATTTTTTTTGTATAGCTCACAGCGTTTAATACCTCAGGCCCGTATTCCACCGGTTCAGTGCACCGCTGCACTCGGCCACCTCCAGTTTTTATGCCGCTTCGACTCGAGGCACGCTCACCCGCTTATTTACCATCATTAATCATTATTTCGGCCCAGCGCTGGACCGGCCGGTGTATGCCTCACAATTTGAGAAAATAACCCTTTTTTGTATTTTAAATAATACGCCATTCGATTTGCAATAACAACGGATCGCCGGAGCGTGGCGACCGTATGCCATGCACTGCAATATTAAAATTATGCCGTGGCTATCAGCACTTTTTCTTCTTTACGTGAGTGTGTGGGGGTGTGTGTGTGTATGTATGTCAGATTGGTATCGAAGGTGTCGGCCGTGATGGTCCCGAGTGCCTTGTGTTCTGATTATGGAGATATGTAATTTATTGTATGAATAATTTAGCATGGATCTTTTGTAATTCATTTTAAATGAAGATGTACCGAGAAGTGCAAGTACTGTGCAAGGAAAGATTTAAGTTACAGAGAGTTTTATTTGGTTCGATTGTTTTCCAATTTTCTGACAAGTAGATCCCGCCAAAAACATTTTTATGTAAAATGTTGCCAAGACATATAGCTCGCAGTGTCAAAAAGTTATCAGATCTCATGTAGAGTCAAGCTTATAACTCTACATGCCCTTACTCTACAAGCCCTAACTTCACAAACTCTACACCTTAGTCAAAATATGTGGATTGGCCGTAGCTAATAAAAAAGAGGCCGCAATAATAATAAATAAATAAAAATCTTGGGAAATTCACACACGGCTATATCTGATCCTAAACTAAGCAGAAATGGAAACCAGATATATCTAGGTACTACTTTTTGTTCGTAAAGTACATGTACTTAATCTCAAGTTCTTTAGTAACATTTCCAGAAACGAACATTCGATGGAGAGACTTGTTGTAAAGGGACAGGTTGAAGACAAAAGATCTCGTGGCCGATCACCCACTCATTGTACTGATCTTATCAAGACGGTAACCCAATCTACCATGATATGTACTCGCAGAGCTACGAACCGCTAAAAATGGAGAAGTATTGCAAAGGCAGTAACCCTTAAAGGCATCCTTATCAAGGAGAACATTGGCGTTGAAGACCCTCCATGTACACCATCTTTTGCAACCACGACCACTCTGACAAGAGTGCCCGACTGAGAAGGAGGAGATGCACACGAAGACATGTTGATGTACACTAATGCCGACCTGTGGCGTGATAGGTGGAATCTTAATCAACCACGCCAACTGGCCCGGATAAATGATATTATACTACAGTACAGTACAAGTAGCACTCGTGGTGTGGCATGATTAGCCGTTCTTAATCGGCAAAGTTAAGCTACCACCGTCATGGTCGGTACCTGGATGGGTGACCGCCTAGTGGTATTTCAAATCGAGCGTTTTCGTGCTTCGGAAGGCACGTTAAGCCGTTGGTCCTCGTTATCACTTAATTGTGCTATTCGTTAAGCTAGTTGGATGCCTCCTAGGCGGCTTGAAAAATTCCAACAGTAGGTTGACCACCAGCCTACCTCCACCGATCCGCAGTGGGCATGCGTGGTGGAGTATTGCCCATTCCCTTTCACCCTCATTTGTGAAAGGAGGCCCGTGCTCAGCAGTGGGAAATTATAGGCTGATGATGATGATGATGACAGTAGATGTGTGTTCCACTTCTGCTGCACTTAATAGCCTGTTCCTTCTAGGTTCACTAGGTTCAAAACGTATGCACATCACATCGGCCACATCATCTTACCATGGTGAGACTGTGATCAAACACAAGGCTATCCATACTAAAAAAACTAAAAAATAAAAAAACACTTGATATTTTCATTCTCAAAACAATTTTCAATAATTTTCATTGACATTGTTATCTTGTATCGAGATTCGAGATGTTTCAGGTGTATTGAATGCGATATACCCGGTGTTGCAAGCTATAAGTGTGTATAGTCCCATCGTGAATGCGGGGCTGGAGGGGGGTGCGGGGCAGTAACAGATGCGCTGCATTGCCGCCGCGCCAACTCCTGCCGACATGCAGGGATGGATTATGGGGCAAATATTTTTCTCTATGCACAAACAATATTTTATTCAGTAAAAAAAAACTTTTAAATTATTCAGCTAGGAGCTATGGAGCGAGTAATGCTTGTTATTTTTCTATGCGAGAGGGTTCGAAATGGGGAAATTCGTTGATTGATAAAGCTTGCAGAGTCAGTAAGCTGAAGTGGCAGTGGACAGTTTTGCCAGGCAGGGCATGCCACACATCGCTCGAAGTGCCTATAGCACGTACCGGAAAATGCCGAGTGGGACGACATCCCACCGGCACCGGTGCAAGAGGCCCAAAGCTATGCTGCTATATGCTGCTTACTACGGCCAGCAGTGGACATCCTTAGGTTGAATTATGATGGATAAAATCTAAGGTATAAGTTAAGGACTTGTTATAAAGTATGTATTCGTGTTTCTATGCAATGGATTAAATCAATCACTGCCGTCCGCCTTCCGTTACACATTTGAAAGACGAACAAAAAAGCTAAATAAAAGTTGTCCAAAAATAAAAAAATCGACAATGGCCCTGATTCTGTTGTATACAACTAAACTAATTTTAATGTCACTATGTCTCTTTCTAACAAAGAACATAAGAAAAGGATGTAAGAAATTTAGTCCTGTCAAATTAGTCCAATGCTTGTTTTCAATATAAATTTAGTCGCCATCTATCGCGGTCACGCCTAAATACACGCAAAATAAGACGGCAAAGATTAATTTGACAACTTAAAATATGTTCTATCCTTTTTCAATCATGTTCGTAAGAAAGAGATGAGATGTGACTAAAATTAGTTTAGTGCGATTTACAACAGAATCGGCACCAATATTACCTATTTTTTATTTAAACGTAGTTTTTCATCCAAATCGAAATAAATTGTTGTCCAGTTTCTATCTAGGTACCAAAATTAACTTACTGCTACCCTTGATTCAACAATTATATTTGAAGAAAATAATTTCAGATCATACAGTTGCTTTTTCACTCAGAAACTACGTCAAACTCTAATTTAAAATATTGCTTACACGTATAGCAAACTAAAAATCAAACCATTGATCCAAATGCAGCCCTGCGATAAAACGCGAGGGAGCACCGATGACAAAATACAAATTTTATTTTATTAAATTCAAAAAAAGCCTTCAATGATTGATAGGTGCGCGCCCTCTCGCGGGGCGCGCTTAGAGCTGTAACTGCATAACTCTTGCTACTCAATAAAATGGATCATTGATTCCGTATCTCGAATACTGACATCTTGGACGGGTGAATGCAGACGGGTAAATTAAATCGCTATTCCTTATTTTAAACAGAATTTAGTTGATGGTAAGGATCATAGGTACTAACCCCCTTACTCATAAAACGCTATTTAACTAATATACTGTTTAAAGGGTCACGTAAATAACGTCACTTTATTGGCATTGTCAAATAATGTGACATTATTTACGTGACCATTGAATAGCGTTAAATAGCGCTTTATGAGTAAGGGGGTATATCTTCACAATGGTTAGTCTGCTTAGTCTAGTCGTAGAGAACAAGCTTTCAAGAACTACTATCATATCAAGTGCTGTATGTCATCATGACAGGTAATGGGACCCAAGTATCAGTGGTGTAAAAATTAACATTTTTAGTAGTTAGTCTACGAATTGAATAGCGTTGATAATTGATAACCATACACAAACATAGTACAAAACGCACAATGGCTATATAGCAATGAATTTGTAATCAGGTCGTCTCGGAAATTCAGAAAGTCATTTTTGATTTTTGACTTGGCTCCCGGGTCTTATCGACAGAATTATTAATGATACAAGTTAGTTTTTAACCGACTTTAAAAAAAGGAGAGAATACCTCATAACTCCGTCATTTATTAACTGATTTGGAAAATTCTTTTTTTGTTTGGAATTCCACTTCCCGTTTGGTTCCATTGTCATCAGATCAGGTTTTGATTACTTCTTAGTGTACTTTGAAGTCGGATTAAATTTTTTTGTAAAACAGTTCAATTATTACGGATTCTGAATAAATATTTATACCTAGACCTCAATACAATTCCAAATGTAAGTTACAGTATAGTTTAAAACAATTAATTCGTTAATCCTATCAGTTACCGCTGGATAATTCGCTGTATTTACATACATGTTTATTCAATTGAAAATCAACTTTAATTCATTAAGCATATCCTACTTCAACGATTTACACGTACTCAAAGTAATTTGAATTGTCAGTAATAATTTAGCCAGCATGAGCAATAAAGGCTATATTCCATTGCACGTGGCGACGGAAAGGTTTAATGTGGCCGAGCTGACCGCGCCAAGATATATCAGCGACAAGTGCCTGCGACTTGTTTACAAGAACACGACATAATGGCCTCGGTATGAAATAAAGGGACGTTCCACACGGTACTTTAGTATTCGTTCCTTTTTGAATTAAACCATTTTACTAATGTGTTCATATAAATTGGAGACTAGAATGTTTTCTTTTTTTTCGAGTGCTCACGTTCAACACAAATTATAAATAATTTACGGCAACATTAACTTTCGAATCAGCATGACCATGACCTTGCTGTAATCCTAACTAATATTATAAATGCGAAAGTGAGTTTGTTTATTTGTTAAGCCTTCACGCCTCAACTACTCAACGGTTCATCATGAAATTTGGCATGTAGATAGCCTATGATATGGAGAAGGACATAGCCTACTTTTTATCTTGGGAACGCGGGTGAAACTATTAAAATAATTTGCCCACAGCTAGTGGAAATTAGTTTAACAAGGTGCAAGTTTAGGTATACCTGTAAAGCTAAAAATTAAAAATACTTGTTTCGGATGTTGCTCGGAGCACGCTAAGCTCTTTGATTCAGTTTTCTGCGGTTCAAATCGGCTACTATCGTATAGATAGTTAAAGAGCTTTGAGATACCGGTTTTTTTTTAATACCACGAAGTCGGTAAACAAGCATACGGCCCGTTTGATGGTAAGCGTTTACCGTAGCCATATGGACGCTAGCAATACACAGGGCATCAGTCAAGCGTTACCGACCCTTCCCCCTCCCCAATGACCTCTGGCAACCTTACCTAACTCACGCGCAGGAACACAACATTTAATTTGGTTGCGGTATTCCGTAAGGTGGACGTACTGCACCAGTCGAGCAGGTCTTTGATCGGATAAACGCTATGGTCTACCTCTTTCAAAACCAACAATACAGTAGGCCTAGACAAAGTAAATATGCGCGAATAGAAACGTTACAAAATGTATGAGATTCACATTTGGTTACGCTAAGATCTAGCGTATCCTTCAGAAGGCTCAAAATAAAACTGTACTCGTGCAGGCGTAAGTGGAAGGAGTCAAAACACCTCGGCTTGGCCCGCGTGCCCGCGCCGCGCCCTTTGGTGCGGTGCCGGAGCAGCGTCCGCTCTCCGCTAGGGATGCTTTACACAGTTAATTTAAAATTCTCATTCGTATAAATAAGGAGGGGTAGCGTTTGCGTTTTATGGCTTACAATGTGCGAATGCAATGTTTGTGACGCTCCTTTGCGGTCGCGGACGTATTTTAATATCGTTAATTAGGTGTTACGAGCTTTTACGGGTATTTGTTGCTCGTTTTAACGTTTTGTATTTTGGATAATGTTTGCGTGAATTTTCGGGTAGAATACCAAAGATTAATGTAAATGTTAAATATTTTTATGATATTCTTGGAATACATTGGTCATTTCAATTGCTAGTTTATATTTTTTTTTATCGAAGTGAAGTTAATACTTACTAAATTATAAAAAAAAAAACAACTTAGAATACAGACTGCATGTCATTTCCAATTTAAAATTTCAAGCATTTTCGTTATTCTAAGAATCTTGTATACCTTTCCTAAGTATACCTATTTTAAATATATTATTATTTGTGTTTCTTGAGTGAACGATCCAATAAGCAGAGTACTGTTCTAATTTGAAAGTCAGCGTACATTACCCAATTTGTTTAGTTGAAAAAACAAAAATCCAAGACACGGCGACAAACAAAGGCGGTGTTACGAAATGAAGCGAAACTTTCTTACTAATTAATTTAATCCCTTTGAGCCCTACCCCATTAGCCTAATTGAACTGCGGTGTACATGTCAATTCTTTGGTCTGTTAGAATCTATCAGTTAATGTAAAACCAACCTTATGCAATTACCATTTAGAAACCTTTTAGAAAATGGTTCGTGGTGGAAAAGTTAGAACAATGTTAATGATATGAGGGGCATACTTTGTTCCGTTTTGCATAAGTGTTTGAGTAACCCTATTAAGTTCTTTAGAGTGTGGGTATTGAAGAATCTACTTTTCGTCGATATCACTGCAAAAGAATCGATACAAATTATTAGGAACTTCAAGATATCCATTAGTTAGAGCATTAGGAACTTTCAATTGAGACATAATGACACTACCGTACATTAGGCTGATTCATAAATTGTATGTTTCTTGAAAAGATAAACTAAAAGTCCAATTTGTTCGATTCGATTACAGCTCATCAAACAAAATAATTTCACAGTAGTTTTGATATGAATACTGAAAATGAGGGAAACATAAGTTCACACTAAATAATGCAATAGATTTTCCATAAAATATAATGACTTATTTAGTCATTTTGAGTAAATACAGTTATAACAAAGTAATGTCACTGCGAGTTTTCGATATATTTTGATTCTTTCCCAATATACTTATAACTTAGGTTTTATTCTATACATAATTTAAGGTGCCGATCCCGCAGAGAGAGTTCTAGAGTTCCGAGTTCTGCATTCTGTGTTGACTGTAAGCAATGTGGGGCCTTTGAAAGTACTCGGAACGCAGTACTCAAGAACTCTTCTCTGTGGGATCGGCGCCTAAATATTGATTCCCTTCCGTAATAACACCTGCTATGGAAAATTATTGAACATAATCTGTAACGTCTATGATTTCTATGACGTCTTTCATAACCATTTTCTTTGTTTCTTTTGTTCCTTAGGAAAAATGAAAATTATTTCTATTTAGGTATAATCGATTTAGGAAATGTCGCCGCAACTTTCCTAATCAATACCCATAAAACCTACATTTCACATCCACTAGGCGTTATTCATATTTGTGTTACAAACATGCAAAGCTTAGAATTAAGCGATCAACGCTCGTCAATAGAAGGCCCAGTAAACAAGAGTTTTGTTTGCCAACGCTTGTATTGACAAACACGCCGCTGACACGAACATCCTTTTCATGGCCGTTGACAAAGACGTTCTAAATTTAGTCGCTTTAATTTTGAATGTTTCAAAAGGCCGGACGGTTATTCAGCGCTGAACATATAAGTATAATGATTATAAGTATACAATAAGAGGAGGCTACTGAAGCTAAAATAACTCTGAGCTGAAAACCTGACCATAAATTACTTACTGGTTTCATTCTACGGTTTATAAAGCAATCATTTCATAGAAACTGCTCGAGTTTTATCATATAGGTGGTAGGTATGTGTTCTTGTTTTACAATTTAAATTGGCCTCCAAGCACAAAACCGCTAAACCTGTCTCAAAAATAGTAATTGGTGAGTTTTATTCTATGTTACATATTTCATTCTACTATAAACCTTTGTTTTAATATTATTGCGAGCTAAATGAGACAAAGTTCCGTGAAATGGGGTAAAACTAATTTCGCCACGGACGGTGCAAGCTTGCCATGTGTCGGTCTCCAGTTCGATTCCCGGGGGGGTCACCGACGTGCCAGTAATGTCACGCCTATTATTCGTCGATATATCTTCCGTTCACGTCAATATTTTTATTTTCGTGGATTCTGCACTTTTGGGAGTTCATTAATAGCTTGGAAATGGAATCATCATTTAATTCATTCATCGAATGTTTGTTGTACGGGCCTTGTACGGTAGATTATAATTTACCTTTAAAATTGTTGTTGTCGTAATACATATATCAGTATAATGTTTGTTATCTTTAATCATAACTTTGTCAACCTTTGCCTTTATCCAAATGTTTGGACCAATCTTTGAAGTCTTTGGCAAAATGATTGACGCTTCGGACGCTGGGTTATGTCATGTCATCGTCCGTTATTTGTAGAGCACAGCCACGCTCATGCATCACCCAAACTGAAAGGGTAAAACTAGACAATCTTATAAAGTATCCCGACTATCACACGTCAGGCCCCGCACACGCTGGCCATCCTTTATTCAAATAAACCCTATTTTTATGGAAAACTTGCCCTCTCCACATCAATATCAATTTCCCAGCAATTGTTGCAGAAATAAAGGGATGACCCTTAAGGGACGCCCGCCCTGACGGGTTATCTACTCAACTATATTAGAGGATCTTTTAAGAGGTAAAGATTTTTTCGTCTGCGTATTTTTTTGGTGCTTTATCCACTTAGATTTTTGTAAGTAATTTAACGTAGAGATAAAAGAAAAATAGTACTTTATCATAAAATGGAAACAATTAATTTAATTGTGTCCGTATCAAAAAGCACTTTCAAATTACAATATTATGACTTGACCATTTACGTAACTGATACGATACATAATGACGAGTGGCGTGGTGGGAATCGCCTTCCAGTTTACATCGAGCCACTCGTTTCCACACTGTGATTACGGACGATTACGCCGTCACCAATCTTGTATTCGGTCCCCACTTAATATAATAAGCATCGCTGAATCGAAATCGATGCTATTACATGTCTGGTCCCATTTATAATCAGTGCATTACGTCTCGGGACGCGGAGCCGATCGTGCCGGCTTCGGGCACCTCCATAATCGGTCAATTATCTATAATTTTCAACCATCCGTCTTTACCTGGAGCGGGCTAGAATCCTGCCAACCTTACTGGCAATCGCTCGCTTGGTTATCGATCTAATTGGTAAATTATGTATAGCTCCCGGGGAGGCTTTAGTAAATACAGCTTACCAGGAGATTTCACCTCTTTCTATGTAATAATAACTCCAGTGAAGAATAAAGGACGCAGTTCTGATTTTGTTTTCGTAATTTGTTACGCTTCTGCAAATCCAATTTAGTTACCAAAATAGTTTTGTAACAGACGCTTGAATTTATAAAATTTAATTTGTTACAAAAAGGATTGATTAAATAAAATATGAATTGGTTTCTGTTGTGATTAAATTCGGTATATGATTTAAAACAAAAACAGGTTTGAGTTGAAACCAAGCCGCTGAGCATTCGATCCGCCCCTAAAGCCTGCAAGCGGCTGCGTTGTTTTTTTTATAACTTTTTTTATTACTCTAATAAACTTTTTCCTATTGGCCGTAAGGAAATTATATAATTTTTTGTTCGTGACAGAATAAAATTTATAGCAGCTGAAATGTATACGATTATGTCGGATATCGATCGTAATCGGTTATCGATCGCCGTGATTGGTCGAAGGAAGTCCAATAGGAGATCGACCGATAAGAAAATATCTGAGTTTCTTGGATATTTTAAATTGTGCGTAGGCTGTATCGTGTAGCTAGTATATCGTGATGTGAGCAGTTGTTTTTGTTGGTAGGAACGTGTATTTTTGGTATATATGTAAGTATTTGGGTGGCATGTCGCGGTTGAAACGCGATCTTGCGTGACTGCGGGGCGGGGCATGCGATTACAATTAAAACATTGTATTCGGTACTCGGCTGTTCCAACCTAAAGAAACTAACCTACACGGAATTTGATCAGAATCTACTTTCCTTTACAAATTAATATTTGTTCTTTTGTGTTTCTTTTTGCTATGGCATAGTATAATTTATGTTAGTATTAACAGAGATTTTATAGTATATGATGACTAGTCAAAGTTTAAGTAGTTATTACTATAGGTATTTGTTATGTATGGTCAACAGTCGACCATACATAACAAATAAATTAAAAAAAGTTAAGCAATAAATAAGCTAAATACTAAAAATAACTAACATAGTGTTTTATTTTTTTTAAGTTTAGAGGAATAACCTATCCAAGGATGTATTGTGTGATGACAAGTTATATGAGTTGAAAAACTGTAACACCTACGGGTATGTTCCGATAGCAGCATTTGAGAGCCGGATTCCTTCGAGGTTTTGCTTACCCTTACCATCACTCACCACGTTGATATCGCGGTCAAATCACACATCCATCGTAAAAATCTATTTAATTCAATAGATTAGTGGTCACCATTGGGGACCGACGAGCTGGGCAGCTTCTTCGCACACCGTATCAGCATTGCGATACAGCGAGAAAATGCTGCCAGCATCTTCGGAACAATGTATTTTAAATTCTATTGTAATTTGTTAATGTAATTTATATAGTACTTTAGTATGGATTATAATTAAATTTATATAAGAGATTTATATACAGAAAACTAAACTTAAATATTTACGAGTATCAATTTAAGCTGATGGCCTCAAATTGATATATTGAATAATATAAGCACTCCAGGAAGTTATCGCCTATTAATTTTAATATTGCCACATATTCATAAGCCCAGGTGAGAATGAATGATGGACGTTCCGGTTCACACGTTAACAACAATATTATTGTTTTAACACGTACATTACATTAATGTCCGCAACGTACAAAATGCCAGTTAAAGGACATCAAAGAACCATACGCCGGTTAGTTAATTTCGTTAGAAACATATTAATGATCACATTAGTACACGTCAACCCCAAAATGGGATTCGTGACAAAATATTGACACGATCGCACGGACAGTCCGCGCCTACGAATGTAATAAAAAACATGTATTAAATGAAATATAATAAAATAAATATGTTATACTGTCAAGCGAGCCATTTGTCTACAGACCGTCGCTAACGTGATTTAAACACCGTACTAAAAGCATTAGGGGTCCTTCACACCTTTCGGAATTAAATGAGACGTGATTATTTTATAATGTTTTTCTGTTACCTAAGAAAATTGTCTATCAACAGGTTTACTAGGTACTATATACCTAACCTAAAATATTCTTCAGAAATAAAAACCCGTCACATGGGAGTAAGGTGAAAAATGTATTCACTGTTTGTAACTTTTTTGTTATACAATAGTTCTTGTAGTGGTGAAAAGGCCAAGCCACATATTTTGACTACGGTGTGTAGAGTTTGTGAAGTTAGGGCTTGTAGAGTAAGGGCAAGCAGAAGAATTATAAGCTTGGCTCTACATACGATCTGATAACTTTTTGACAGTGCAAGTCTTGGCAACATTTTACACAAAAATGATTCACTTCATTTTGTAAGTTGCTATTGTCTTTTTGTGTTTGAAATTTCCAAGTTTTATATTTTTTTTGTTGATTGTGTACTAATACAAGCTTAAATACCAAATTTCAGCTTTCTAGGACTTCATGAAGTACCCTATTAGATGAGTTTTGGTGATCATCAGTGAGTCAGTGACGAAATCGGGGCTTTTTTAGATATCAATATTATCTAAAGTATAAGAGCTATTTTATTGAAACATAATATGTTTAATAAGTTCACTATTAACATCATGTCCCGAGAATTTTGTTTATCTGATATAATCCAAACCCAAGTTATAAGGCTTCAAAAAAACGACGAAACGCTTCGAGAAAAGGTAGGTAGTGCCCTTGCGCTTCGCTTGGCTCATCTTGGCGGGGGGCACTCCCGTGCCCCCAGATATTAATTTTAAATATAGGTACCTATCAAATAAGTGATATACATACATTGATTATATTAATAATAGCTCAATGTACCTATACATATTACTTTTACAATTTCTGTCATTCGAACAAACATGAGTTATATTGAGCATTTTATAAGGTTTTAATTAATAAGTGAAGAGAAAAAGTTTTACCCCTTACTTTTAACCTGATTTCAAAATAGAATCATTAGATAAAACAGAAATGTACCCGAGTTAGAAGGCTATTGTTCATACATATCTATCTAAAAAAATATATTTTGGATCAATAAATGGTTAGTAGAATATTGTTAAAATAATAATAGATTGCGTACGGAACCCATTCATTTGAACCGCGTACGATTTTTTTATCTCAATCACGGATGTGGCGTAACACATGAATAAATTCGTTACGATTTCTTGTTCAAGGTACGTAAGTAATAAAATTTATTTCGAAAAACATAAAAATATTATTCATATTAAAAATCTAATGTGGCGTATGAAGTCATGGATATTTCTAGGATTAAATTTATTCAGTTTTATCTTTCTTATGTTATGTATAAAGTTTCTGAGGTATACAAAACACACGATGATAAAAATTCACTCATTAACGTAAAGATTAGTCAACGAGTACACTACACCACATTTAAGTGTCACTGTTAATCGCACATAATTTACAAGTAGAAATTAGCAGCGATGGATGCCGATGTATTTTTTGCAAATAATAAAAAATGACAGGTGATTACAAGTATCACCTGACTGTATGAAGCAAATTACATTTTGATATATTTGTTCACCTTTTTTGGTTAGAAAAATTAGTCAGGTGCACATTATTACGAGTTAAGGATCAGTCAGGAAGATGAATAGACTAAGAAGATTGAATATCAGCCTGCAGACATCCACGAGACGTTAGAATTAAATTTTGTGTTGTTGTCTAAAGTATCAAAAAGCACTACACATTTTCAGAATGTTTTAGTACTTTCCGAAAATTTTGTCATATAATAAGGTACAGATACAGAATATAATAATTTGATATGCTTTTGATTTATGAAATCATCGTATAATACAACCATGTTGTTTTATAATAAGATTCTTTGTTGTTATTTTACCGTTTAAAGTAATTTTATGTTTGCTGTTTCACTAATTCAGAAATGCGGTTTGTATTGCATGTACAGTCGGTCACACTTTTAGCCGCAACTATCCGGATCATAGAGTAGGAGGGTGATGACGTATGGTGATCATCAATATGCGTCGCGGAACTGCGAGCATTAACCCTCTCCTAATGAGGTCGGCAATGTTTAATGGAATTAAACGCTTCACAAAGAAATGGAAGGATTATGCTTATAATATTGATGTCTGTGAATCATAGTGACATGAGGAATTAGTTGTGCCAAACTGTCAACAAAAAATTGTGCTTGGCAAGGATAGTTTTACTATATATACTTTGTTTATAAATAATTCATAAGTCGAACTGATTAATTGTAGTATTACATGAATTGCTGATGTAAAGGCGAGAAAGTGTCGACTTGCAAGTTTCGATTATGTTACTCTCACCAGATAATAGATGTAGGTTTATAGATTTGACACGTATAAAAAAATATAATTTAGTCTTAAAGGAACTTACTACTTACAATGCATCAAAGTCTAAAAATAAAATATGCATGAGATAATAACTTAAAACAGCAGCAATTTTTATCGACGATTGTACTAACCAAACCTTGAAGTTAAGCATTTCCTGCTTTTGTACGTAGATTTTCCCAGTAGTACATCACTGGATCTTATTATTCGTGACCAGCGTTGTGTTATGCGCTCAGGTGTATGGGGGGAGGATAGGTCAGTGGTGAAGGCAGGGGGGGAGTACATCTCCAATGCGGGCGTTACCACGGCGTTCTCACGCCTCTGAGGTCACGCCTCGCTTTGACCATCGCCGCACATTACTTCGGTATCTGGCTAGGCACTTGAATAATGGAATCTCTTTAACGGTATTGAGTTTCTATTCTAAAATCTTATTGCTATTTCAATGGCTCTTTCGCAAGCTCCGTTGTAGGTATGTGCTGTATTGTGTGAACGTTATAATCGATTTCAACGATTTGTCAGAGTTTCAGTAATGATGTGTTGGTTCATGAATAAATTCTTTACCATTTTCATGATGGTTGCAAATAATCATTTTCTAAATCATATACCTGCGTTTGTAAGGATGTTATTTTGTTGACCCATATTTTATATATATAAAGATATATATATATTTTTTTCGAAATCTCTTTCGATAATTAAAGCCATTCATTTTTGCTCTTATAATTTAAGTAAGAATTGCATAGTTCTTAATTTTGTACATTTTCACCTATTTGCTATTAGAAAACACCACGCACAAAAATATTTACTCTTGGGTAAGTACAAAATATATAAAACTGTATTGAATCCTACTGTAATCTTGAGCTAAGCACTATCCCACTAGGTGAATTCAGCATATGAAATCAACGTCGGCGTGCGGCACAATCACAAAGGCGCGTTATCCCACTTGAGCGCCCGCCTTTGTGCGCCGCCCGCCCGACGATACAGATAAACTTAATGCGCATACACATGTGTTACCTCTACTTTTATAATATAATATAAAGGAAAATGCTATTCAAGTATATCACCGCGAAATGTTGCGAAGAAATAAAATAGAGTCTAGGCGAATGGTTCAAGCTCGTCAGTTCCAGTTACCAATATTTGAGGTTTGAGGAAAAGGAATGCTCTGAATGATAAGTGTGCCAGTTAGGAACATGAGTAAAACTCTGTGCTTGTATGAACATGAAATGTGTATGATTTTATAGGGTTACAGGATATTTTATAAAATTGATAAATAAAAGACTAAGCTTACCAGATTTCAGTAAAAGAAGACGATATATTAATAAATGATAATTTAGTACGGTTCTGCGGATATCTTATTCACGGGGTCCCGGCCTGCCACGCGCCGAGCAGCGGCGCCGCCGCCGCCGCCGCGCCGCGCCCTAGTGCTCGGAGCGTCCGCGTCTCCGTCCCGACCGTGACTCGGCAGAACACAACAAAACTCCGCAAAAATAACACCTTCAGCCACCCGGCCCCAATTCACACCAAAGCCTTGTTGAAACGATTCAAATCAGAGATTTCAGGACGATACCCGATTGTATTATTCCGGTTTCGTAACCAAAAATCCAATTGTGCTCGGATCCTTTTCGGGAAAATTTTCGAAGTCCCGCTGAGATTGCCTCAATCGAACCGCCCGACGTGGGAATGAATAACCTCGAATAATACGGTGTCATCCGCCATTATTATCTCACAATGATACAGTGCTTTTCGATAAAAATCTCGAATAAGTAGTATCGGACAACTAAGGACAAGCGCATACTATCAAACTCCATGCAGTGTCATCACTTATTCATAGGTTCATATTCGGTTGTCAAATGTTACTCAATAAAACTAATATGAAAAAAATTCATTGTATGGTCACAATTTATGAACATAATATAGTTTTTCTGGTAGACTTACATGAATAGATTATAATCAATTTGTTTAATTTGACTTCATATCATATGGTAATAGTACGATGTTGCCCTAATGATCGTGTCATGTATGGCGTTATTTAAATAAAAGAAGATATAACAATTCATATAATAGTGTACCATTAAAACAATTATTACAATATCTTTATTATAATAAGGATATAGTTGTTTTGATGTGATGTGACCCGTGAAAACATTAGCTCAAATAACCGGATTTGAAAATAACTTTATACGTTACATAATATAATTGATACAATTTATCCGCAATTACATATTTGTGTAATATACAAGGTTATTTGATATTAATTTGTTTTCATGTACGCACGGCTACAGATCAAGCTATAAATAAGGTTCCGATATAAGCTGACCTCTCATTGTACGGAAATCCTACACAATACGAGATCAGCTTATACTGGAAATGTATAGCTTGATGTGTAGCCGTGTGTACCTATATAGTCGTATTTCTTAACTCTGTATACTAAAAATCAGTGTTATGAATATGTGTATTGCAACAGGGCATTTTCATCTCAGGGACATTTTCAGGCTGAAATCAGAATGATTATAATGGAGCGTCTACGCTACGCGAACCGAGCACGATCCGAGCCGCTCGTCGTTCGTCGCTCGCGATGTCAAATGTGGACGTACATTCCATTATTAGGAGATCTATCCATTTCATGTTACAAGTTATGGTGGTATACATAAATAATAGTATAAATAATTATGTATACCCCCATATTTCCACTGAAATGTATACTGCTAAGCGTATATTAATAGTTAACTATTGCATCTAAGAGGATATATAATTTTGTAACATTAAATGGATAGATCTCATTGTAATCGACTGTACAACGAGCCAACAACACGAGCGCGATGCGAATCCATGTGTTCGTCATAAAATTGTCAATTGGCGGAGCGCAGTCGAGACTCGCAAGTCCGTCTACACTATGGGAAACCGTGCTCCACGTGTGCTCGGCTCGTGCTCGGTTCGCGTAGCGTAGACGCACCTTTATGTGTTTGGTGGGAATAAAAAAGTGTTTCTTTAGTAGAGTGCGTAGAGTTTTCTAAGCTATACATACCAACGTTCATTCGTTTATGAAAACTTCTGAACATGTTTGTCTGCTGCTTATTTATGATTTATTTTAGATTTTTTATTTATCTGGACCTGTGGTCTGGACATAGAAATCATACAAATATTATATGAAAATACTGAATCAATTTTTCAACCGCCTGGCAATTATGCAGTGACAAAGAATTTGTCGGTCCATCATATTTGACTACCTAATACCATGGCTAATACTAGGTGGTACGATTGTAGTAGGTAATAATAAAAGGCATTGAAATTTCCAAATTTTAATTTCTTCATTGATATACAACATCTTTTCAAAGATTACATCATACCTTTACTCAGAGTATATGCAGATAAGTAGTGAGTGTCTATTCTGTGAGTTCGACACCGTTATCAGAGTCGACGTCGCGACGGGTTTACGAGCAATCAGGGCGGCAGATAGCGCCCCACAGACGTCACATCCGACCTTCCTGTTCCTCGTCCTCGTCCAATCATAGGAAGGACTTGGCGATATGTTGCAACATTTTTATGTATGTACTAAACAGTGTAAGGTCTTCGTAGTTTTTCTCTGAAATATTGCAAATAAAAGCATGTTAAGATGCATATTAACATGATTAAAAACCATTTTTTAATGGCCAGATTATCAGTATCTGCCTGTTAATTTAAAATTGAAATGATGTTTATCCATCGTTTGAAATATCGGACCTAAATTCTTTGTCAAAAATCGATGGGCAAAGCGAATTGATTTAATTCGGCTCACAAAGTAAGATGTTTCAATCGTTAGTACCAACAACGTATGTAAACAACTCTGTGTTTGTTATTTAAATAAAGGTACACGGTAAACAAGATACATGATTGTATATGTTTGGAAATTGGTTATTA
The DNA here is from genome assembly GCA_951394255.1 of Polyploca ridens. Classification (NCBI taxonomy): domain Eukaryota; kingdom Metazoa; phylum Arthropoda; class Insecta; order Lepidoptera; family Drepanidae; genus Polyploca; species Polyploca ridens. The sequence continues at coordinate 5,839,142 of OX596255.1, forward strand.
ATTACGAAAGTGCAACTAAAAAGCTTTCGATTTTATGAAACATGCTTCAACGCATGTTTTTCCTGATATTATTCTGTCATTGCTGTCAAACAATTCTCTCGCCGAGACCATTTTCGCGAAGTTTCAGATATTTTGCGTCGTCATTGCGTCGACGTGTTATATTTCAACTGAGACATCCATAAATTTCCCGTACACAAATCTGGTGCTCGTTATCTTTGTCTTGTAGGTACCCGAGGGGGTGAAGCATGGGAGGGGTATAGAGTGACGTCATCATCTTCCTGTCAGCTCAATTGACATTATTTTGTATATTCCTGTATGTATGTATACTGGTAACGGATAGTATAGTCATTGTTCAGTTAAAAACTCCAAAGAAGAAGAAAGCACATGACAGTATCATACTTACTTATAAGAGAAAAATCTTCTCGTCAATTTTATGCACAATTGATAAATATTTTAATTTTAAATTATATTTCATTGTTATTATTTGTTGTTATAGCGGCAATGGAAATACATATTCTATGAAAATGTCAACTGTATACCTATTACGGTTCATGAGATATACAGCCCACTGACAGACAGACGGGCGGACAGATAGACGGACGTACGGAGAGCGGAGGTTTAGTAATAGGGCCCCTTTTGACACCCTTCGGCGGCTCTCGTAAAACGATGATCGGACTATCGTGTAAAAATTTTCGGAGTAGTACTCCTTAGGATCTCTCCTAAGGCTCCTCCGTAATCCTTACTTCTTAACACCGTTAGTTTTATGTAATGTTTTATACTGATCTTACCGTGAGTTTTTGCACTTAAATTTTAACCTGGATTACCATCGCGGTGTAACATGTAATTACACCTGGGACATCTGTATACGATAGGACGACATCTAGCTATGAAATAAAATAAAGGATAACATTATTATTCTTAAAAACACGTAAAACCAATATGGTGTAACGATCCCTCAATAAACAAGATTAAATTGTATACGTCAATGTTGTGGGATATAAAAACTATACTATGGAATGGAAATCAATAATTATTTGAAATATTCTCAGCGAGGATATAACACGTTTGGAAGGATTCAGCAATAGACGCAGTAGTCCATTCATCCCGCGTTTCCCCACAATGAGTTGCGTGCCTCGCCCACTGTGCCCTAGCCTCCTCATTGTTTTAATTTCACTCGGATCACTAATTGCCAAGGATGGCGCATTTTAAATTTCCCCACAAACGTTTTTAACAACCACCTCATTGCATTTTAAAAGAAAGGATTATAATTTCTTTTACCCTCTCTTTGTAGGCGGAGATCTTTTATTAATTCAGTTAGTTGTTTGGAGTTTTTTATTCTGGAATATTTATTCTTCTTACAGTTGAATTGCTTAGCATTATTTTTAATAAATAATCGGCTTGAGTTTAAGCGTACCTACCTACCTATATATTGTAATAATACAAGTTTTTATCTAAATATGTTCCTATTTCACTGCTAATTATCGTAAAAGGTTAAATTTATGCCTAAAATAGGGAATTCGATGGTTCCACAAAGAAATTAAACGTTATCTGTCGACGTAGTAATCTCGTAGCACAGTCTACGATTCCGTAGCAACTATGATCGATTTTGTAATCTTTGATTTAGTATTGTAGATAAAATTGTGTTGTTATTTAGAAAAATACAGGTTTTTAACTACCATAACATAACATCCAAGCCCAATCGAGCACCCTCCGGTTTGGTATACTCGCCAGAGGCAAACCCCGCGAAGGTGTGCGTCGTTTTTGCCTCCAAATGGCTAAATAATGACAGGCGTACACTGCCGCGCGTCGCTCCGAGTTTTACTACGTCCTCCCGCATGCTAATACCGCACATGAATATTTATAAAAGTGATCCACTGGGGAAAAAATAACGAAACAATTAAATCTGAAATCGAGTAAGTCGAGAATAAAATGGTTTATTCGTGACATTCCATCCTTTATAATTTCCATTGAATATATTTAATTCCTGAGAACTAGTTACCGGTTACCGTCACAAACTACCGTTTAATTTAGTAAGATCTAGGATCCATTGTGGATTTAATGGTGGGAAACATACCCAGTAATTGGTCATCTCGCACCCCTGTTCAGGGGGTGGGGAAACAGTTCCGGGGCCGATTGGCCCCTTCGTTGTGGTCTTGTTGTTCGCCGCGTGCGACTACACGCGGGGTGCTATGTTCGGCAGTTGCCTGTGGTACTTGCTGTTTGCAGCTGTGTTTCTACTCGCCGTCCTAGTCGCGAATCTAGCCTACCGGGTGTAAAGTGCCCAGCCGGCGATCTGCGTTCGGACGGCGACTCGAAGTAGGGGCAGCACGTGGAGTTCAGGTTGACGGGTCCGCTTGTAGCAGCTCCCGTGCGTACGCCTTGCCCTCCGGCGGTCGGCTGTGCAGTGGCGCCAAGTTCTGCACGTGCGGTAGCCTTGACGCGTCGGCACGCCGGAACATGTTTCTGGCAAGGTGGGCGATGAAGTCATCAATGCTCTCGACTTGTAGATCACGTGCGATCACGTCGTTCCTGACGTACCAGTGGGCACGGACGATGGTTCGCAGCGTGAGGTTTTGTTGGGCTCTCAGGCGGGTCTTCTGGGCCGGTGAGGTCAGTGCAAACCACGCCGGGGCGGCATAAGTGAGACGTGATCGCACGTAGCACTTGTATACCTAGGGGTACTCTTCGTACGTAGGGGCAGGATGCGAGAGGAGAGCACTGGACGTAGCAGGGCACGGGCTGAGCGGACATTGTTGACGACTTTCTCCACGTGTTGCGTCATCTTGAGGCGACGGTCGATGGTGACCCCGAGGTAAGTCGCAGTCGGGGACCAGTCTATCGCCTGTCCTTGCATCCTAAGCTTGGGAGGAAGAATGGCTCTGGTACTTATGAAAATTGCCTGTGTCTTAGCGACGTTCACAGACAACCTCCAGGCAGCTAACCATCTTGGTAAGGCATCCAAGCATCTTTGCATCTTGGACGCGGCTAATTTTGAGTTCTGGGATGTAGTGTAGAACGCCGCGTCATCGGCGTAGAGTGCGAGGTGCGCGCCATCTGTTACAGGAATGTCGTCTGTGAAACGCGCATAACAGGCTGGGGACAGGCAACTTCCCTGAGGTACTCCCGCTTCTATCCGACGTACGTCGGATTTAGCGTCCTGTACCGCCACGAAGAAGCTTCGGCTGTGGAGGAAGGATGCAAGGACCTTGACAATGCGGCGTGGGGCGGTCGACTGCGAGACTTTGTAGATGAGACCATCGTGCCATACGCGATCGAACGCCTTTTCCATGTCTAGGAATACTGCAACTGCGGCTTCCTTCTTGTTTAGGGCGACTGTGATGTAGTGCAGTACCCTAGACAGCTGTAGTGTTGTGGAATGTTCGGCCCTAAACCCGTACTGCTCGGATCTGGGCTCGATGTGTGGGACGAGGTGTGGCAGCAGGAGCTTTTCAAACACCTTCGATATTGTGGGCAGCAACGTGATTGGCCGATAGCTCTCCGGCCGTAGGGAGTTTTTCCCGGGCTTCAGTAACATGATGACCCTGCCCGTTTTCCAAAGGGTCGGGAAATGCCCTAGGCGTAGGATAGCATTAAACAGGCGTGTCACCGCTGCAATAGTGCGCGGTGGCAGATGACGTAACGCCATGTTATGTATGCCATCCGGGCCAGGGGCTTTTCTCGGCTTTGTGGCGAGCAGGGTCCTCCGTACTTGTCCGGGGGAGAAAACCACTGGATCTTCGTTGGGTGCTATCGGCGTGCCGAAGTACTCGCGAAGGTGTTGCTCGACTGCTGCAACGTGGTCTTCATCTTCTGTGGGAAAGGGCCGAAATTGGCGTTCGAGGCTCTCTGCGTAGATGTTGGCTCTATCTATGGCACGATACCTCGGGGTTCCGTCTGCGGATGTTAGGGGTCGGATGGGTTCCGGTGTCCTTGCCAGGGACCGGCATAGCTTGTGTATGCCGGACCAGCCTTCCTCATCCACGGACTGAATGTGTCGCTCCCAACTATGTGTGGCGGCGGCACTGACTTCCTTTTTGATTTTGTCCGTGAGGACATTGAGGCGGTGTTTCATGCGCGGGCATCGAATCTGTTGCCACTGCGAGCGAAGCCTTCTTTTTTCTTTGATCAACCTCAACACGTGGGGAGGGAGTGAAGATGGGCGTGCCCGAGTGGGGGTATCTTTTGAGGCGTAGGAAATTGCGCTGCAGATCTGGGTAGATATTTCCTTGGACAGATGGTCAATGTCCTCAGGTGAGCTTAAGGGGAGTGAGATCAGTGCCGGGGACTCTTGTAGCTGCTTGCTGTAGAGAGTCCAGTCCGTGGATCTTCGTGGTACTGATATCGGAATTGTGGCAGGAAGGTCGGTGAGTAGAATCATCACTGGTAGATGGTCTGAACCCATGTCATCGTACATGACTTCCTGGGTGAGCTGGCAGTCGAGCTCGTTGTGGATAATGATGTCCAACACATCCGGGGTATGGCGCTGGATCGTGGGGTAATGGGTGGGGACTTCAGGTCCCACTACGTGGTACCCTACCCTTTCGGCGTCATTAAGCAGAATGACCCCATTTGGGCAGTTGGAGTTGGAGTTCCACCCCATGTGTTTGGCGTTCATATCGCCCGCTATGATTGTGGGCACCCGGTCGTCCAGTAGGGAATGGACGTCTCCCGGGTGCAACCGTCCTCCTGGGGGGCGATACACGGCGTAGACTCTTATGGGGGATGCGTCTCTCAGGCAAAACTCAACCCCGAGCCCGTACATTGATTGTAGGTCTGCTCGGGGGAGTGGTTGGTGAGCAATTCGCCTCTTGATAAGGACTGCCAGCCCTCTGTACACCTGACCTTTGGGTGAGAGTTCGTCCTGCCTGTAGATAAGGTATCTGGGCACCTTGAATTTGATGCCTGGGTGAAGGAGTGTTTCCGATAACAGTACAATGTCCGGAGAGTGTTCTGCGAGGAAGGCTTTAAATACTGGCATTTTTGCCTTGATGGAAGCTGCATTCCAGTGCACGATTTTAAGCATCTGGGGGGTCATTGCGGAGCGCTAATGTTGCTAGACCTCTTGAGAGAGCCGCCCTCGGATCGGCTCCTTGCTGGATTGCACGCATCGTTTCATAGAGCGCATGTAGGGCTACGTCCATGGGCACACTCGTGGATGCAGACATTCCCGTTTCGGGGGTAGGCTGCTGGGCCTGCCTCTTTCCCTTGGTTTTAGTACCTGGGATGGTGGCTGGTGGAGGTGCTGGACGTGACATTGGAGTGGCTTCTGATGAAGTAGGGACCGTGGTTGCAGATGTTGATTGTTGGGCAACTGTCGGTGTGGGCAGGGGCGCCGAGGGGGGAAGGGGGGCACTGGCGGTCGCCGCGGCCGCTGGCTTTTTCTTCTTCCTACTGCGCTTCTTTTTCTTGGTGATAGCCGCTCCCTCTTGGCGGGGGCGGGGCTTGTTAGCAGGAGCCATCAGGTTTGATTCTGCGTTCTCTGCTATTTGGTTTTGGAGTTGGAGAGGGGGCCCAGTCGTGCGTGCAACTGTCCCGGCTGTCTTGTTGCGTGACTCCCTTCTATAGACTGGGCACTTGATATTATTTGCCGGGTGAGGCCCACCGCAGTTTATGCAAGTGGGGATGGCATCTTTTGGGCGTGGACAGTCGCGGGCGGCATGCTCCTCGCCGCAACGCACGCAGGCGAGGGGGCGGTGGCAACAATGCGACGAGTGCCTGAATTGTTGGCACCTGTGGCATTGTGCCGGCCCACGTTTGCCCCGCCAGGATTCAATTTTCACTCCGTCCATACACAGCATTTCTGTGACTTGAAAAATGCCCGGAGTGATGTCTGGGGTGCGTTGTAATTGCGCGTGGTAGATGCACCCCGGGCGGCCCCGGCGGGCACGAACGCTTCGTACGTATTCCGGGGCGTAGCCCAAGGCGCGTAGCTCTTGCTCAATTTCTGTTGGTGGCGTGTCCACTGGGAGGCCTGTTATGGCGACCTTTAGGCTGCGTTCCGCCGGCAATGAGTAAGAGAACCAAGAAATTTTCTGTTCTTTCTCCAGGTTCGTCAAGTATCGCTGGACAATACGGTATTCTTGGTCCTCTGTCGGTATAAAGCGCACGCCTTTACCAAAGGGTCTGGCGCTTGGGGGCCGTCCCAACAGTTCCCTCAACTTCTTAAAGTGGGTGTGCCAGTTGGGCAAGTGTTCTACCACTAGTGGTGGGAACTTCGGCGGTATTGCAGGCTTTTTCAGGGGTTGGGACGTGTCTTGAGTCCCAGATGTTGATGGCTGCGGTTGAGAAAGCGGCTGCGTAGGCGGCGGCGGGGGAGGTTGGCTCGGCGGACTAGGTCTGGAGCCAGCCCGTGGATGAACGCTCGATGATGCACTCGGTGGGCGAGTGGGGTTGTACTCAGCTGCATTTCCATCTCTTGAGTTCGGGCTTGAGGCAACGGTGGCAAATGATTTGCCTTTGTCCGAGTTCGGGGAAAGTTGAGTTTGAAACTGAGGTGGCGGCGGTGACGAGTTCTGTCTCTCTCGCTCGAGTATACTCGTCTCTCTCTGTGAAGTTGGCGCGACGGTGCTGCCTCTGTGAGCAGGCGGAGGTAGCTCCGTTGGAATTTGCGAATCATATCGCGTGGTACTGCGTCTCTCTCGCACTCGTTGCGGAAGCGGTGAGGCTGGTGCCGTCTCTCTCTCGCGGTGGGGGGGGACGGTGGATGATGACCCGGCTGCTGCGACATTGCACTGCTTGGTAGGCGGCGATATCTTCGTGCAGGGGCGCTTGGATTGCTGATCCTCGTGTTGAGAGGCGTTGGAACGCGGTCTACGACGAGGATATACAACTGGCATGCTAATAGTTATTTGTACTGGCGGTAACGTAATCGATTCCTTGGCGATGCGCTCTAAGTAATTGATTTCGATTGGGGTCAGATTGGGAAGCTCTGCGATGTCACGCTCGCGTCTCTCGCAGCTGGCCTCCAGCACCCGCGCCAGGCTGTCCGTGAGTTGGCCGGTTGCGCGGAGTCGGTTGACCATCAACCGGTCGGCGGCAACCTCACATCTCTGGGAGAGCGGCGCGGCAGGGGGGGACCGCACATCGAGTGACGCGAGCGATACATTGGAGCCGCCTGCAACGCTCTTGATAGCGGAGGCGACTCCTTCCGAGCCCGTTGAGGAAAGGGAAGAACGACGACGGGGACGAGACGCCAACTGTGATGCTGAAGACTCGTCGCTCTCGACGTCGTTGTTTGGTTCCTCTTCTTCTTCATCTTCGTCGGATGTCAACGATGACTGAAACGAGGAAGAGGTAGCCTGGTTTTTGACGACCATCTTGTGCTGCCGTTAGATGACTGCGACCCGAGTCACTACCCTCTGCTCCAGAGAGCCCTGCATACATATATGCAGACCGGAGCACAGGGCGGGCTCGATGTAACAGTCACCGGACGCAAGGGGTGAAAGAAGTCCCCTCCTCTCAGCCCCCGAAGGGGATTTGAGGGCACCGATACCGGTCACGTCTTCAAAAAGACGCTAGGGTTCGGTTATATGTGGCTGCCCGCATAAATAGAAACAATGCAGGCCCTACAATTTTTCGGCACGAGCACAGCAAGAAGACACACAATGTTCAACAGATGAACACACGAAGAACCCCTAACCAACACTAACTCAACTCTACACCATTAGACACTAGCGGCGGAGGAGGAAGGGGGGGTGGGGGGGAACGCGAGCGCAGCAAACAAAGCGTGTTATCTTGCTAACGGACGTAGCAGTCCAAACATACCCATGAACTTCTTTAAGGTATTTATATATTATTGACTATTCAAACATTACGAAGCTCGCAGCCAAATAATATTATTTTAATGTGGTGTGTTCCTGCGGTGAGTAGGGTGGTCACCAGTGCCCTGTGAGGTGCTATCCTGGCTATTTGTGGGGACCAGCGGCGTAGTACCAAATTACACTCCGCTTTGTCCCTTCCGCTGTCTGCCGGAGCCGTGACTCCGCTCAAAACCGGCTGAGCCTTATGTTACCTCAGTAGTTTTTTTTACAAAAAAAATGGTCTTACTCATCTCGTCAAATAATATAAATTAAAAAAAAATGCGTTTGCCAGGCCGAATTCTAACAAGATTCTAAAAACTATTCTCAGTCACATAGGTTTGACAGTATTTCTTTATTAGCTGTCCCCCGCGGTTTCACCCGCGTTCCCGGGATAAAAAGTAGCCTATGTCCTTCTCCATACCAAATATCCATATCTGCATGCCAAATTTCATGATGATCCGTTGAGTAGTTGAGGCGTGAAGCCGTAACAAACAAACAAACAAATTCACTTTCGCATTTATAATATTAGGATTATTTGATGACATTAATTTTTGTAGATTTTACTTTTAACATTGATTAAAAGTAATAGTAGTTTTTCCATACTTTTCATTCAAGCTATACAGATGGAACAGTGAAGAAAAATAAATCAAAATATATTGTGATCGGCTACACCGAGTACAGCATTTTAAAGCGGAGGGTGAGTCAACCTAGGATTTAAATTTAAATTGCACGCTCTCTATCTAACAAGTGTCACTCATGGTGCGAGCTTGATAGATCGACGATTGTGTCTAGATAGGAAATAGGATCATACCTATCAATGTTCCTCTATTATACACATTGATTGGATATTACAAGACCTACACCAAATAGCATTGGTATTTGAGGCTAAATGTTTAAATTTATTGGTGGCTCACATCCTACGAACTTAAAAATTTGCGGGTAAATAGACGTAAGTTTTTATGGTGACTAAATTTTGTAATTGGACTAATTTTACAGAACTAAATTTCATACATCATTTTCTTATAAGTACTTTGTTAGAAAGAGATATAGTGAGACTAAATTAGTTTAGTCTTAGCCAACAGAATCAGCACCATTGTTGTTGGGAAGAAACTAAAAAACTGCGTAGGGAGCATGGATGTATCGATAAATATTTGTCGATTTTGTCGACAAATCTGACATAACTCTTCATAGTTGTCTTAAACTTATCAACGACCCATAATAGGCTCGGCAGCCTGTTTTGGCAATGTGCTATAAACTGTTAAGCAGTAAAAGTAATGTTTATTGTTCACTGAGAAAGTAGTGAATACAGTAATACGCCTAATAAATAAGTAGTAGCAATATTCACAAGGATAATATAGAATAGTTTAATGCTAGGGCTTCACCTGCGTTTAATTAGCGCGTTATTTGACATAATTTGCTAATGGCATTATTAACGTTGTTAGACGTTAGGCGATAGCTCAAATCAAATGGTAGTATGGCCACACATTAAGTGCATCATTAATTGCACGTTAATTGTTCCGATAACGCAGGTGAAGCCTAGCCTAGCAATAGCGATTAGAGTTTGATTATTTAACACTAGAAGCTATTTCGCGGATATAACCAGAGGGTTTAATGTTTACCCGGAATAATAAGTATTTTATGTTTTAATTTAAGGTACGATTTATTTATGTACAGTCTTAGACATAAATATTACACAAATCATAATAGTATAAAAGTTTCTGGGCATAATTTCAATCAATAGTTAAAGAGAAAATTGTTGATGAATTTCACTGAGTGAATACATATTTATGCATTAGAGTATTAGAGTTTGACTATTCATAAGTGCCTGTGAAGGCCTATTTGAATGAATAAATTATTTCGTTTTATTTCATTCATATGTCCTCGACTGTTCTTACCAAGTTTTGCGTGATTAAGTAACAAAAATCCACACTAACTGTCACATTTTAAAATATTAATAGGATTATTATCAAAAACTGATGAAGATTTAAGAATTCCATTAACATTGTACTGATACTGTGATCATATTTCATAGAACAATCATCCATGTGTAGTGTAAATACAAGTATAGTATTAGAATTGTAAATGAGCCCTGACTTCGCGTAAACCACGCCATGACGGCGGAACATTGCAACACCGTAGCTAAAGAGATGATTCAAGGATAATACTGCCTTGAACATACCTTCCAATCCAATTCGCTGTGACCGTTCTGTTTGTATTAGTTTCTTATAAGATTATGGAGACATATGTCTCGGTTATAGTGGTAATAGTTTAATGGATAATATTGTCTTCGTTAAAGATATAAAATGCAATAAATTTTACTTTTCGTAACAGTCTGATATTGAAATTTTTTCTCGTAGGTCCTTTTTTGGTATGATGAAAACCTAAAGAGTTAGCACAGTAACACAAAAAATATATTTAAAAATATAAATAGAAATAATAAGACACAATTTTAAATGCACATAATTTGAGCGGCGCGCTTCGAGATAGCTAACAGACGGAAAATATTAAAGGGAACTTTACCTACATTTTTAAAAGAAGTTTTCTTTATCCAACGAATAAATCGAAGGTGGGAGGGAAAAGTTACCCGGCGGAAGTAGAAATCTGTTGTTTTATTCATGAAAAAAATAAAGAAGGGAAAAATGTGGTATGCCGAACAGTTTGTGCTTTTCAAGCTCTAAAGTTTAACTAGTCAATATTGAGTGTAGTGTAACAAGCTCTTGAAAGTTTGAAATAACTATTTGAATAAATTATATCTATTTTTATTATTTCTAAAATTTCATAACAAAATTAGCCGTATTTGTATACAAGAAAATCCATAATTATAAGTTTAGCATCCCGCAACCTTTTGAGCAATTTTATGTAGTTCGAACAATCAACCAAAATGAAGAGAAGAGAGAGGGCCTCGTGAACAGAACAAGTGGATGGAGTTCGTGACAAATCCTCACGCACGGTATCCATTAAATAATGCAAATTTGTTGTAATCCGCACTCCGCGAAGATCGCGGGGCTTGCCTGCGAGTGAAATATTTAATTTTCATAAAGTATACATTAGTAGAGGAACAAGTTACAAGTCGGCTCGAAGGGGCGCGCTGTCGAGTTGCGGACTACGCTTCTACAAAGTGACTCGAGAGTTAAAAGCTTCATCATTATAAAGTGCAGATATTATGGGTAAAGGATTTGTCTCAATTTTAGGAAAATTTATTTTTAAAATCACTGTAGATATTATGTATGGAATACAAATAGAATTGTAGAAAACATAACTATTGTCTTAAGTGTTCATCTCGAAGGATATGTACTGATTAAGATTCAATAATAAAGTTTACCAGTTTATATATTTTTGCAAATAAAAGAATCCGATGTCAAAGACGAGTTTGAGCATATTTAAAAAACATTGAAACGTAAATAAATTCGATAAACTATTGTTTACACTCGCGGCAGAGCGGTTCGATGCGAGGCCGACAGCAAATTTGCATATCACCAATATTATATCGTCACGCGAAAAACGTATCCCTTACGCCTGTGTACACATGAATGACGCGTGATGCTGCCGACCTTCCCTGACGTCATCCATCATTCGACGTGGCGCCTGCACCTAGACTCGTGACAGCGCGGGTGGAAGACAACCAACTAAAGCATTCTAAGCTTTAACATGATACAGTTACGGTTTATTTTCAGTTTTTCATATTCAGTGAAAGGTGGCACTCCACCTCCCCGCGGGTGAGGGAGGATCCCTGTCAAACGCTGGCGAAGAGTTTGACAGACGCGGGGCGCGGAGTATTTGACATGAAGGGGCTTGTTTGATACGGGGGTGAGCTGACAGAGGGGAGGGGGGTGCCGAATTCTGCCCGGTCATGAATAGGCAATGGGCTCGCTTTATTTATAAAGATTGTTAGCCCTGAACACGGGACTCAGTGAACTTCTATTTGGGAATAAACACATCATCACTATTCATGTACTTTGATAAATAGACACTGATAGGTTCTCTTTCAATATTATTCTACTTAGACTTATTGTAAACTATCGATGATTTTAGAATTTGAACTTTAGAATAGACATCCCATTGACTACATTTCTAATAAGATTTACATTTTATGATAATTTTGGGTATTCAGTTATGATAGAGCTTGTTTTGATTGATTTATTTCTTAAAAAGATTAAAATCTACAACAACAATTTAATTATAGGTTAACAAAGAAACTGAGACTTTATCTGATGTCTTCACTAAGATTCCCTATAGTACTATGTCTTTTGGTTCCAAGTAAAGTAAATTGTACAATTGAAATAGTGCCCCATAAAATACAGTTTGAACAAATTGTTACTTCACCAAATTATATTAAATTTTGATATAAATTAAATTATTTTCATGTCCTATTTTTAGCAAATTGTTGAACACAATCGCAGTATATTATTTTTTCGCAATATTTATTTGCTCTAAATCTCGAATAAGAAACTGAAGGAGTTTATGAACGACTACTTGATTCAAGTAACCGCAACGCAACCCTAACATCTTGTTAGGGGGAATAAAATCCATAAAAGACATGGCAGTGAAATTCCTGAAGGCAGCGTGGAGTACAAAATTTGATTATTCCGCGAGGTTGGCCTATCGCCAACGGTTGACTATTTATCAAGAGCTCTCTTCACTCGACGGTTTACAAGGATACTAATCATCGATGCGGGATCTCTATAGAGCTAAACTAGTGTGCCAAGTGATCAATTTGGTATTCTTATTCAAACTAGATTTTGGTCATTGGCACGTTTCAAGCTCATGGTTTTTAAAATAATTTTAGATTGTCTATTACGTTTAATTATAATATTCCACAATTTTTAAAGTATTTTTTTATTGTTTAATTTTGACAATTTAAGATAATAAGTTTACTGAATGGGAAGATTTATTATTGTTAAGGTTGATTATTGTTTTTAAACTATTCGATCTAGCTCTCTGTAAGTACTCGTACCATTTTAATATAATATTAGGTCTTTACCTATGAAATTGCCGTTTTGTATGAAAAAAATTTAACGAATTTTTTTCATGTATTTTTTATTTGTATTAATCGAAGTATGATCCATGCAATCAATGCATCTTTGCCAACGCAGTGGTAGTTTATTGATGCCCTTGTTAAAGAAATCAGCTGGACGGGAGGCAACAAATTCTTCAAAGGCATTTTGTACTGCCTCTCGGGTATTGAATTTTTTTCCCGCCAAGAAGTTATCCAAATTCTGGAAAAAGTAGTAGTCTGTAGGCGCAAGGTCTGGTGAGTAGGGCGGATGACGGAGAACTTCCAACCCCAGTTGTTGCAACTTGGAGACCGTCTGCTGTGCAGTATGAGGTCGCGCGTTATCGTGCAGGAGCAGCGGAGACGAGCGATTGACCAATGCTGGTTGGAGATGTGCCAGCTTCTCCATCATTGTGTTCAGTTCTTCACAGTACACATCTGCAGTAATGCTCACCCCGTTTGGTAAGAAGCTGTGATGAATCACACCGGCACTAGACCACCAAACAGTGACCATTACTTTTCTAGGGGTAAGTTTTCGTTTAGGGCATTGTTTAGGTGCTGAACCAGGATCCAACCAACTTGCTGAGTGCTTGCGGTTATCAAACAGAATCCATTTTTCATCGCAAGTAACAATGCGGTTCAAAATTCCTTCATTTGTGTGTCTGTTGAGCAGTGCAAGGCGCGTTTCGACGCGTACTTCGCGCTGGCGATCATTAAGCTCGTGGGGCACCCATTTGTCAAGCTTTTTTACCTTGCCAATTTGACGCAAATGGACCAATATTGTTTTGACGCTAACGTCGAAAGCTGCTGCTAATTCAGCCGTCGATTGTGTATCATCAGCTTCCACAATCACCTTTAATTCGTCATTGTCGACCAAAGTCTTCGGACAACCGCGAGGTTCATTTTTCAGGTCGAAATTCCCAGAACGGAAGCGAGCAAACTAATAACAGGTGGTGCGTTGGTTTGTAGTGTTAACTCCGTAAACGTCGTTGATGTTGCGTGCCGCTTGTGCCGCGTTGCTGCCACGACGGTACTCATATTCCATAATTACTCGAATTTTTAACGTATCCATGATGACGAAAAAGATTGAAATGCGATGAAAATGTAACACTAATCAATAAACAAATGACTACTTTTGGAAAAAGAAATCCATGATTTTAAAATAAAATTAATTTGAAATTAGAATTCTTAGCCAAACAAAAATTATTTTGATTCGAAATGGCCAGTACTGAAGAACGGCAATTTCATAGGTAAAAAAAAAATGTTCGTATTGTAATATCGCAAACTATCCATCAGGCTAGGTTATCCAGTCTCAATCAGTAATAATAATGAATGATCAAATAGCTAACAATCATAAAGATTGTTTTGTGACTAATTATTAACAATAAATGCATAGTTTAAGCCAGAATCGTGATAGAGGATCCTATTATAATTTATTACACACCATTTATTAAATTATAGTCCAGTAATGATGAGATAAGATATCTAATAAGTTAATCAATTGTTGCAATTAAGAACATCATTTTTAACCTAATAAACGATAGTATAATTTTTTGTCATTATTTAAAGTCTTTTCCAGTATTTTTTTTTACTAATATAGGCCTGTATTTATAATAATAATAATAATAATGTATTTATTTTTTATATACATATTTAAAAATGTAAATTATAAGGTGACAAATAAATAAATGAAATAATAATAATAATTTATTTATAAAAACACACATATTTTAACAGCTATACAAGATTAATGCACACAAGAGAGTCATGTATGTGTTTGTTGCACGAACATTGAACACTGACACCCAAGCTAGGCAAGAGCCTATATAATGGGGGACAGGATTCGGTCAATGTATTTAAAACATACAATGAAAAATTACAAAAAACGTGTCTGACGCTGCATATTAATAACTAACATGGATCAAATCGTTGAAAATGTTATCTTAGTGAAGTAACTTTAATTATAAGTAGGTATTTGTGTGTAAGGCAGTGTGTATTTAGACCATTATCTCACCATGGCTAGTGATAATGTAGCCGCAGGTAAGTACACAAAGCTTGGAAGAGATCTGGTTCTCAAGTGCAGCTGTTGGAAAACACTGATTTTTAACATGAGGGTAGTAGCCAGCTAGGCGGGTACTACAAAGTACCACCGTGTTATGGTTTCCTCACGATCTATTCCTTCACCGAAAGCTCAATCACATTTTGGGATTCGATTCCGCGACCTTCGCCTCGGCATTCTCAGTAATATTTTAATTAAAGAAGAGAAAAAAATATAAAATTTTTGCATCTGCTCTTTTATACGATAGCGAATAAAAACAGGCATAATTAATTTATTACGGCCTCCTTTTTATACATTAGCATATAATGCAGACTTGAAAACTGCTACTCCGATATATCTATATGGTTTGATAAAGGTTTACAGTATTTTTAGGGTTCCGTACCCCAAAAGGAAAAAACGGAACCCTTATAGGATCACTTTTGTCTGTCTGTCTGTCATGACCCTTTTTCTCAGGAACACGTGGAGGTATCACGCTGAAATTCAGATAAAATACACAGGTCTACTGTCTCTTGGAGCTGTGAAAAAATCAAACTTCTAAGCCAACGCAATAAAAAGAAACAGCAATTTAAACCGCATATTTTGAAAGCCTACAGGTTTGTACGGAACCCTCTGTGCGCGAGACCGACTCGCACATGATTTTTTATTTATAAAAGACAAATAGAACGGTATACTGCTAGCTATTACTGTTGGAATCTTTTGGCTTTTTACTGTTTTATTTGCATAAAAACAGACCCTAAACGCTATTAAGTACTTTCTTGTTAAAAAAAAGCAAATTATCCGATTTTAATTATCTATGAGGTACTTTAATTAATTTTATAATCATAATCTTGTAAGTATCTATGTGTCAGTTTAACAGTATACCTACAAACCAAGGTGGATATATTTATCGTACGGTATCATCATCTCTATATGTTGCGATGCAGTGACTTTATCGAGTTGTTATAATATAGACATAACTTCAACTGGATAGTAAATCAAGTGTTATTTTTTTCTACACAATTACTAAATATCATGAACATATTATTTTTACACTATATTCATTGATGTTTTACATTTAATCCGTGTTTTAATAAAGCTGAAATTATAAAATTGACTTATTAATACAATTAGAAATTTAATTTAGGAAAAAAAAGTTAAGTAATAATACAATTTGTCCGCCTGTCTCTGTTTGGAAGATTGCTTTGACTGAAAAGTTGAGCAATAACAACCTAAGCTGGATTTATTGAATAATACACAATGAGTCACCTTATATCATTAAAGTTCTAATTATAATTGATAGACAATTAATTATAATATTACTTACTAAATTTAATGTCCTGCAATTTATTGATTAGGGACTATTAATTAATAGGCAAAAATAACTAAATTATACCTACGTATGCAATTACTTAAGTATGAATTTACGAAATAGTGCGTTATATAATTAAGAAACATGATTACTATTTTATAATTACTTAATTTATTAATGTTAGTAATAGCTCGAGTAACTAATAGGTAATATCATGTAGATATATTTTTGAGTAATTATACAAATCACGTAGCGTCACATACCATATTTAATTTAAATTTACGTAATTACATTCCTATATACGGTAAATTATATCCAAAATATAAGATATAATCATTTCGGTAATCATTATAGCTGTATGACTCGAAATAAATAATTATTTAGCCATTAGTTTAAGAGCAAAATTCTTAGGTCTTTAGGGATTTCCCAAAAAGTTATCAAATAATTCAATATTAGATCTAAAATTTAAAATATAAATCAAATAGCATGTTTTGTTACATTTAATAGATATAAAACACGTACTAAAATGAGTCCCCTTAAGAGTTTGTGAGAATCTCACCGGGTACGGGACTCGCGGGGCTGTTTCCGCGGCGTCGTATGATTTATCGTGTGCGAGATTTCGCCTCGGGTTCGCGTTTCCTTTTGTCGCTCGATCCAGCTTTGTGGCAACCCTCCGCATCGGTAATAGACAACCGATGATTCGATTTTGTAATGAATTCATGTAATGTCACTGAATTTGATTTAGATTCTTAGTATTGTAATTGATTTAATAATGAAGTAGAGACTTTAAAAAAATTACAGGTTATATAAACTTCTGAAGTTTACTATCACCTGTATGATTTGAGACGATAGTCTATTTCACATAGTAAAAAAATCTTGAACCTAGCATGAGTCAAGACACGATTCGTTCTATGTTCAAGGATTTTTAACAAAGTCTAGTGAAATTTAATTTGATTACTCTGAAATAGTACACACAATATTTCATGAAAGCTCGCTGTATCATAATATTTCTTTACCTAGATCGGATTAAACATTAACCATTGAGAAATCTTATATAATACCATGTGTCACCGAACTCATGCGAAATCTACTATAAATATTTAGAAAAGTATATAAAATAGGAGAAAAGTACCGGTAAAATATTACGGATAATTTGAGAAGACTGCCGCCGGCATAATTACAGCAATGGTGGTATTTGCACAAAATAAATAAGGGTTGTAATCTGTGTCCCACCAATGGGTGGTTTTTGATTTCGGGCTCTTCATATTGATGGCTTTGAAGTATTCAAGGCTCGAGTGCTAGGCATTTTCTAGGTAAGCGTGCTACATCCTCGGGTTCGTCATAACTCCTCTTAGGGTCAGTCAACGGGCAAACGAAAGCCCATTTTACATGCACCATCAGGCGGACCGTATTATATAGTAGTATAAAAAAAGCGCAGCTCATTTTAGATCAGAAAAGGTCTTTCGAATGACGCTACAACAGTGTCTTCATTGTGCCCTATCTACTGTATGTACACGACTTTCCATACATGGCCTCTAATATACAGATATATTTAAAATCAAAGATAATCTTAAACGTAAGACGTAACCATCTTACCGTATAACAAGCAACATTGCCCATATTATGTTAAGCACTCATCCCTCATAATATCAATGGGGAGGGTGGGTTTAATAAAACAAAGGACAACATGTCGACACAACGTCACCGCTTCCGCGGCACCGATCGCGTCTGTCAAATAATGATACTCATTTGTCAAACGCAATGGTAGTAGGTACTGTCGCGAGAAAATGATCTTTATTGCTCTGACATCCAGGAAAATAAGGTAAGTCTTAAGGATGTCTAACAATGTAATCTGTTGTAAACAAAAATAATAAGCTTATGAAAATACAAAGATATAGAAAACATGCTATTTAAAACAACCCTTAAGTAATTAGGTTCATGTTGTTTTTCAACACAATCGCTCGTAAAGTGAAATTTATTGCAAAATACAAGTCAAGTCCTCGCAAGTGTGTTGAAAAACGTCGTATGACACGCGTGTGCATTGATTATTACACTCTCGGCTCACTTATCGCGTTCGCCTGCGGCTCACGCGCTAAATACCGCCTGGAGTGTTAATAATCAACTTTGCACACATTGTAGGTACATAAGAACACGCAAAATATGTCGAAAGAAATGTTGTTGTCTATATTGTTATAAGTAAGAGGCATATCTATAAATAAAGTACATTGAATAAGGAGGAGATCGTGGGTCGTCGCTCGGCGTCGATCCCGTCATTTCTTTTATATTTTTTCATCAATGTCACACGTGACGCCCGAATGTCATTTTCATATGACGAAAAAAAATGTTTATTAAGACGCAGACGCGTACGCCGCGATATTACAATTTTCCACTAGTGAAATATGGAAAGTGATTTTTTACGAGAAAATAACACGGTGGATATGGTGCTGAGATTAAAAGTATACCGCTTATGTAGAAACAGGTTAAATAAATAATAGAAGTAACCTACTTATTGCTTAGACTTATACTGTTTTTGATTTAACCAACTTATAATTTAAGTAGGCTTGAAGGCCTCACTACTTTTAATTAATGTCGATAATTCTGGATAATTATAATAAAGTAGGTAGTAAGTAAGCAGGTACTAATATAAAATTTAAAGTCATAATTATTCATATGTATTTATGTCATTCATTAATTTAATTATTACTGTAGGTTTACTTAGCGGAACTAATTAAAATAGTAAAAGTCATCAGAAACAAGAATTTAAATTAAAAATGTTTAGTAAGAAGCATTATCTTATAAAAGTTCGTAGTCAACTTCAACTACTATATGAACAAAAGACGACACAAAAGTATTCTGTGCGTGCTTTGGAACTGGAATTCGGCGAGAATATTTTGCGGGACTAGCACGCTTACATCACAACTCGGATATTGCAACTGATCGCACTATTTTCGTTTGACTACTTTATCGTCGACAAAGACAGTAGCTGGAGCTTTAACAATAAATTAGGGTCGTAGACCACTACGTGAACACTATGCGGACCTATGAATTCAAATGCAAAAAATAAAAAATGCATCCTGGGTGTCATCCAGTTTTAGAAGGACGGAAGACAAGTAAGCTTATAATGTTATTGTTTTTGCGGATTGGACACGTGGCCAATTTATATATACATAGGGATGAAAAACACAGCTATTCAAGTAATAAGGTATGGTCCTTTATTTCAACACTATATTTCCGTTCAACACAGAAAAATATGACTTCATTGACGCAGTTAATATAATAATTGCGAATATGAATGTATAAATGCGATTGCTATAGATAGTGCAATGCGATGCGGTTGATAGTTGCGTTGCGGTGTCGATGCTAGCCCGCACCGAGCGAGCGGCGCGTCGAGCGTGGCAGATGTGCCACCGGTTGTGATTGTCTTGCCTCGATGATTGATGATCTTCCGCGGCGGCTGGGGGTTAGGGTTGTACTCACTTTAGTTGCTAATAAAATATTTTTTGGGTGTTAGTTGAGAGTTATAAAATGTAAGTATGAATGTTAGGAAAGAAAAATAACAAAAAAAAATATTAATAACTAATTGACAAAGTTCCCTTTAAATAAAGATTTAAAAAAAGATATGCCTTGCATAGAATAATTGTAATTCTGATATGATATGATGTTTTTACCTAATAAGTGATGTTGTGGCCGAAGGTGGTAAGCAAACAAAGCGTAGCAGGGAACTGGCTCTCAAGTGCAGCTGCTGGAATACACCATGTAGGTACAATTAATAAGGATATTATATATACCTATTAATTATGCAGACGCAATTTACATACTATAATAATATCAAATAATGTAACTTATAGACAGTATCTACTTAGGAGATAATAACATAAAGGTAACTGAGATAAAAGAAAAATATAATCTCAAGTAAACATAACAAATAAACTACATCATTAAGAGAAAAACAACATTTAATCTTAAAAATCAGTAAACAAAGTGATTAGCGCATACTTTTTGTACCAAATATAACAGTTCATACTCCATTGTTTGCAATATGTACTGAGATATCCGGTAGGCAAAGCAAGTACTTAGAGTGGGGATTATCCCCCTGTTGTAATCGTGATTGACAGTTCGTCTCTCCCTTGTGATATGTTGACTCCGCCTACGGTCTAAAGAGGCTGACAAAAACGAAATGTATGTAAGAAAGTAACTGTGTTATAATTTTAATGCCATTGCGTTCCAATTTTAATTAGATTTTAAGCGTTCCATTTCTCAGGCTATTTTTTTTTATAAAATAGCTATCTAATGACTAATATTGCAATGACTAAAATTATTTGCGCATACTCTCTACAAGATAAGTTTTTTTACTCTTGACATTATTGCCTAACTTTAGTTTTATAAATTTATATTTTAACAGCAGTGACAACCCTAGCGTTCTATTCAACCCACGTTTATTCAATATAAGCAAACTCAGGCATAGGCCAGAGTAAAAGTACTTTGGCGAAATATTCTACATTCGTCAACTGTTACCGTCGCTTGCTATGATTTCAATATATTTGGCAAGAGCTCTTATTCTGTTTATGATATATTAAGTTCATGAATAAGATACAATTTTGAAAACAGAATACGTTACAATTTTTATGTATTTTTTTATGTTTTCTAAGCCCTTGCATAGGAGCATTACGTTTCTACAACTTAATATATAGATTTTTCTCCCATTACATAGTATCTATAAATAATTTCCATTGCGGAAATTTTTATATTATCGTATATTATTATATTACCTATAAGGATATTTTTTGTTAGTTACGATATGGTACGATACGGTATACGCGAGCCAAGGTATTAAATGTGGAATAAAATACTTTATCTAATCATTGTCCTCACCTAATCCTAAATGGATTCTTATCCATCCTTTATTTATCTACATATTCAACGATTTATTATAATAAACTTATTTTCACACTTATCATCTACGTGTCTGGTTACGCCATCTGTAGGAGTTCAGGTATCCCATCACGTAAACAACAGAGGCTCTTCGCTCAAATGAAAACCATCATTGCTATGTAGCCTCCTTTCACGTTAACTTTTGTAAACTTTCAGGCAGGTTAGAAAAAAAACATGCAAAATCTTATAAGGAAAAAATATTGTTCTATTTTTAAAATCATAAAATAAAAATGAGTATTTAAATGAGGTGTAGTACGGATTATTCCAGCTTCACGAAACGATGTAGTCGTTTGTGTGTAGTGTACTAGAGGGCGTTCAAATGTATTTGTTAAGTAGGCGTGTCATAATAACATGAAATAGATATAGATACAATTGTTTATATTTTTACCCATCTATAGAATAAGTATTGATAATTAGTTTGCTTAAAAGAGTATTATAAATACCTTATTTGTTCAAGATAATATAATATTATCATCTTTTCCCTAATGATGTTTAATTTTTGATATGAACGTTAAACAACATAATAAAATTTTATTCATAATAAAAATGACCTCAAATATAATTAAAATTCAAAGCTATACTATACATATACAACTCTGTTATTTACTTATAACACTAGGTTGCTATACTATTCAATCTACACTTTAATCCTATTAAATCTACAAGGTAGAAATTTAAATGGGCAGCTATCTTAGTAACTTTGAGTTACAGGAAAAAGTTTTCAGGAAACCAAAAATTGCCTTATTTTAAACATTTGGAAATAGCCTTTTTTCTCAGCCACCATTCTTTGAAAAACTTTGTAAAATAGTTTTTTTTATTGTCATACGTTTTCTGTTCCAAATTTAAAATATTAAATTAATTTAAATAGTCTCAAAAACAAAGAAAGTTAGTTATGCGGGTTGGTACCTAAGTATATTGTGATTATGTGAGAACGAACATCTAAGAAATTTAATTTATCAGCTAAATCTGTTTCATATGTAGACTAATAAGTATTTAAAAATAAGCTAATAAGTTTTAACGTCGCATGTTGTTATATGAAATGTCAACACCAAGACAATTATTTTATGAGACTATTAGATACTATGTACGTAGTTAGACCGCCAAATAAACTTATTACATTTAATTATTCCATTACATTACTGATTACATCTAGTATAAAAATTTGTGTTACAGATTTGTTAATTTAGTTAGGAGCTACAGCTGTCGGACTGTTGTATACTTTTGGAATAAAATTATGACTTTAATAAAATTAATAATAATAATGCTAAATAATTATCTATTTGAAAATAAGTATATTTCATTGCAATTGTTTTAATAATTGTTTCATTTAAAACTATATGCTAAGATAAGTATTTAAAGATTATTTATTAAAAACATACCTCCTTATATTAAAATGTATTATAACTTTAAATTACCTTTAGATTAGTTTCTGGCAAAGAAGTCGAAATTGAATCAATGAAATTGCATGTAACCATAGATTTTTAATTTGATACGATGATGAACGATGATGTTTGTTTTAGGTTTTGAAGATAAGCGGAATTGCAAACGTAAGTAAGTATACTTGATTCACAATAACTGAATTTTGAAATATTTATTAATATTTCTATTATTATAAGGAAATTCCATATGAAAACATCCCTAAGGTGATAAATACTTCAATCAAAATTAAGTTCCATGTGTCAATAATAATTAGCACAACAATGCGCTTAATCACCTTATTAAAGGATCGAGCTTTCGACTAGTTTGTTAATGAGCGATGACTTAGAATATACCCCATAGCATATATAATCGGGAACAACACGAGTAAAGCCATTACAACCACTTGAGCTTTCAAAGCGAACGTTGTTCTAACAATATTATTTAATTTTGAAAAATATTTTCATTCATCGAAATGCCAGATTCAACGACAAATGGACTACCTCAGTTTAACTCCAGTGAAAAAACCGAGTGGAGTCCGGAAACAAGTGCTAATCATGTTCAAAATGGAACGGTAATTTAATTTTATACTTGTATTGTATACAATCAGAAGAACAACCGATTTGTTCACCTGTTTGCGTATATCAAAATTTAATCAACGCCTGAACATCCTATTTTAAATGATCATTACTAATGATATTTTTCTCCCATTTACAGCCTTTGGAATGGAACGCGTTGCAGAATCACGTGGTCCCAGCGACCAGCGTCAACAGTTCCGGTGTCAACGTCCATGTACCGAATTGCATTAACAATCAGAATGGCGTCCACGGACAGATTGCATTCAATGCTCAGAGCTACGTTAACATTCCTTACCAGAGAAATGCATCTCACATATCAAATGGCTACACGACTTTACATGCTCAAAGAGTTTTGAATGCTCATATTCCAGGAGCATTAATACGCAATGCACATAATGGAATAAACGGCGCCAATGTTTGGAACAATCAATCAGCCAACATGGCAAGATTTGTCAACCAACCAAACGTATGGAATAACAATAGCAATAAGACTATTACTGGAGGTGTAAGGAAGCAGAAGCGCATCAGAACAGCATTCACCAGCCAACAGATGATGGAGCTCGAACAAGAGTACGCCAGAACTCGCTATCTTGATCGCGCTCGTAGAATAGAGCTTGCCGAATTGCTTCGTTTAAACGAGCGCACTATTAAGATCTGGTTTCAAAATCGCCGCATGAAGGAAAAGAAGGACAGGGCAGAAAGTCTCGAAGACTCCGAAGAAGCCAGCACAACAGAGTCATCTCCTGAAATGGTAAACAGTTCAATACCAATGCTCATTCATGAAGAGTATCAAATAACGGTTGGTAACGAGGTTTACAACCGTCCTGGTGCATTTATCGAGCACTATCCAGTATCAACAGCGCCAATGTCGATGCCAGTAACTAGTTCGCCAGTAACCACAACCGTTCCTCAGATCCCCCAAACTCTAGCAATGAACGGCTATCCAGTTTTTATGACAGACGGACAATACCAATATCAGCAAATTCACCCGCAGCAGCAGCATTACTCGTCACCGTACAGCAGTGATATTCAAGAGATTTCACCAGAAATGTCACCTGAATCAACACGTCAATCAGAAAGTTCAGTAGCAAATCCTCCTAGTGATATTATTGAAAAAAATTGGGATGTATCGTGGATCCGAAGCATTCAAGCAGAAGATGATTATTAGTTATAAGATATTTAGGTATATGTTAGTTTTAATTTTGGCAATATTTAAATAAATAATTACTATAATAAAATTTTACGTTTAATTTATTTTCTTACAATATTTAATTCTAAATAGTTTAGGACAGGCGCAAAACTTTCAACATTTAATAGCTCAGGAGGCCTACCACAAGCTCTTAAAATATGGTTAAAATATCCTTATTTGACTTTTGTCTTGTTTTATGATAACATTGTAAAAGATATGCAATTTTGGAAGGCACGAGTATAATACTACGAGGAAATAGTACAAATCTTTCATCAAACTTTATAAATCACTCGCCAGATCAATAATTTAAAAAATAATTCCTGGTCATCGTAGCGTAGGATTGGTGGATATAATGCTCTGATCGTCAGACTTGAAGATTTAAAGTTTACACTGTTGTATTCTGGTATACAAGACTGGTTATGCTAGGTAATTTTTTTTATCTGAACCCCTTGAGCAGCGGTAAAAAAAATATAAATTGATTTCTATTGATCCACTCAAGATGAGTAAGACTTGACTGATTGGTTGATTGAGTGAAAGATCGATGAACAAATGTGATTTTAAGTTTCATAATAAATTAAAAAAAATGTTCCTATGTAACGTAGGGTAGTGTACGTATTATAAGAGGATTTAACCCCATAGGGATAAGTGTATCTGTTAATTTTGAAGATAAGATCATACAAAATATATTTTTATATATTATAGGGTCATTTAAAAAGGGAAAAATAAGTATTTGTTATTATTTCGTAAGTTAAGATCGCAATATTTCAGCAATTTTGATGTAATTTTTATTAATATATTTATAATAAATTATATACAAAATACCTACTATCTTAAATTTTATCGAAATTGCCACTGCTACCTGTTATACCTGTGGTTATAATCCGGTAGTATAGGAAGAGCTCCGATAGCCTCGAAACATTCCATTCCAGGCAATTTTTCAAATGATTACTGTATGTTTTTATACACTTTGATAAAATCATAATATACATACTTATTTATTAATAAAGTCTTATATTATAAAAAAGCGATATTTATTTATACTATTTTTACATAATATGTAAAAATAGTTGAGGGAGGATATTCGAGCTATAGGGAGCCGAGAGTGTAATACAACGTTTTTCAACACACTTGCAAGGAAAAAAACAGACTTGTATGTTGCAATAAATGTCACTTTACGAGTGAGTGTGTTGAAAAATATACATTACAATTACAAATAAATAAAAAACTAATAATATATTGTAAGTATTGGCATGGTATAAGGTTTCGATCACATTGGCGAATTTCTGACGCCCATACTGGGCATGGTCTCGACCGCATAATTTGGTTCAATCGAAGCGTATTTCATGAATTTTGAGTTTTCCCCTCCTGCTGCATATACCTACGATACGTTACCCCTGCAACTTAACAAGTCCCCGATAAGTGTGTTTGACGCGAGTGTATCAAACAACACGTCTTGATGTGGGATCAAAGACATACCATCCCGCATCTAAATACATTGGGACACTAATTTACTTACTTTTTTATTACTCACACAAACCTGCAACATAAAACCTTTATAATTAGAGACACATTGATATTTTAATCCAAAAACACTAGGTACGAGAACATTACGAGATAATTACTTTCAGGACCCTGAAATTTTCTAGTCAAGAAAATATTTAGACAGAATGAAATAAACAAAAAGTTCCCTATTTTAAGTACTCGTACGTATGTAAATTGATCTCTTGCATCTATAAATATGATTAAATCCACTTTTCTCTTACACAATACATACATAGGTAGGATTTACAGTCATAAATTGATACCAATTTCGAAGAAGATTCAGTTTTTATCTTGGTATCGAAGGATTCAGAGAGCATAGGAATGGTGCAAAGGAATATTTGAAGTTATCATCACATGTTATTTCATTTTATGGGTACCTACGATCTTATGAGCAGCAACATATTTTTGCTCTTTCTTTCATTATAAGAGTAATAAAGAAAATAGTATGCGGTAACATACATCGGCGCATACTACCTGATATGGAACGTAATACGATAAAATATAATATAGAAGGTGGACTAGTATTTTCTTATAAACTACATGTTTTTTTAGCTCGTTGTCACATTAAGTAATCTAATAATTACCTAATAAACGATATATTAATTGATTGTAGACTCTTACCAACTAACATTAGTTAATTGTGTATGATTAGGTAACATTATAATTAAATAATGATTTCGTTGCTTGAAGTATATAAGAATATAATTTCTTTTGTTATTTTTAGTATCGTTGATGGTAGTGGTGGCTGACAATTAATTAAAATGAAATATTCATGGACCGGTCCAAGCGGAGCAGAAGTGAGATCTGTCGCGAATCATGCTGGAGAGGAGTTATTGAGACATGAATTGACAAAGCATGTAAGTAGTAATACTTATATCATATTTTTATCAAAATACTGAGTTTTACTTGCTGAATATTACACATTTGTTCATATGATTACATCAAATAACAAAAACTTTTGGAAATAAAAATGATGAAATGCTTGTGAATTTACATTTGTGATTCAATGTTGTAATCATGATTCATCATCAGTTAAGTTAAGAAAAACGTTTAATAATTACAAACCATTTTTATTTATTTCAGATGGATTCAAATCGTTTATATGGTTGTCCAACAAAAAGGGGAAAAAGATTTAGAAGTGCCTTCACGACAGACCAAATCAACTATTTGGAGAAGCAATTCAAGAAATTTCCTTACATTGGCAATGGTAATCGTAAAGAAGTGGCAATAACTTTGAATATTCCTGAAAGAGCAGTTAAAATATGGTTTCAAAATCGTAGGATGAAGGAAAAGAAAGACGCGATCGGTAAAGAATTTGATGAGCAGCAAAACGTGCGTAACACTGGGGAATTCGTTAAAAATCAATTAAATAATGTGAGTACTTTGCCTAATGATAAACAGGCATTTTCATTACCAATATTAACAAATTCAGATACTGGTTTAACGAACATCGATAGAAAGGCAACTGTTGAGACATATAGTCTTTCAAAGCCACATCCAGAAAAACCAAACTATTATGAAGAAACACTTAGTAAAGATCAAGTCATGACATGCAAAATGGTCCAAAGGAAAACACCACCAGCTGTAAAAATTAACAAATCACCTGAATTTAAGTCATCCGCAGAATTTTCTATAGGACTATGTAAGAAATACAAAACTGAAGCAACAGCTACGAACTCTGAACGTGTAAAGATAGAAAATAAGCCAGATGTTAAACAACAACCTCAGTCAAACATATATGATAACGTGTATATGAGTGCCGTACAAGATTCTCCTGAAGATTTGTCGTCATGGAAGAAGACATCGATGCAGACTCAAAACGAAAACCTTCCGAGAACAGTTGGTTCTAATAACGCAGGATATTTACCTGTCATTCCTAGTTTTTACGCTCAACCTTACCTGTCTGCTGGAAATATGATCTGGAAACCAATAAACGTTATGCCAGTTATGTCAACAGGAGCACCGACTGTTAATATAACGAGTACTCAGCCAGAATCTTTACCTTTAGCACCGGGACAAAATGTTCTCAGAAAAAATTGCAATTGTAATTGCCATGTAACTGCTCCAGTTCCTCAAGTGCCTATGAGTTTCCAAGGGCCTGGAAATCCACAATATATAATAACCGCTGTTCCTTTCCAAAATTCAGCTCCTAAGTTTCAGAATCATTAATTGAGATAGTTTTGCATGCATAGGTTTATTTAGTTTCATAGATTTGTATAGATATTTTAATAATAAAAAATAATGACCCTGTTCTGATGTTTCATTTCAAAAGAAGGTGGGCTATGAAGTTAATACCACAGATTAAGTAATAGAACTTAATAATTTCATCTTTCCTTTATTTAATATACAAAAAAACTTATTTTATTTACAAATAGTTCATTGGTTACAGTTTTGGGCTAAAGAAAACAAATAATATTAACGAAAATAATAACCAAAGTAATATAGAGAAACTAATTATAAAATAGAAAGAAAGAAATTGAATAGTCACAGTATATCTTTAAACATTTAAGTATTTAACAGATAATTTAAATTACATTAACTAGTTTATAGAATAATTTTAAGATATAAATAACAACATTATAAGTTAAAATAAATAGCTTACATACTATGTTATAAAATATGTATACCTATTAGTACGTTTTAAATTAATTTCATTGAAAATATAGGACTCACATTTACGAGTGAATATATTACTTACCTTTAATTTAACGACAAATCTTATAAATAAATTGTAAATACTAGTTTAGTTTGCTTAACTAAAAGTAACATAAATCATAATTATTATTCTCAGACCAATAGCTTTGGACTTCACTGCCATTATATCCAAATTGACTTCCATCTAAATAATTATATTCTGGTGCCGAACTGGGAAAATATTGGGTAGGATATGCAATGTCGTTGTAAAATGGAACTGAATTAGGTGACACAGGTTGAGTTCCATAGCTATAATCTGGTGGAGTAACTCCAAAAGGATAAAATGTAGGTAGTTGATATTGTGATTCAGGATTATTGTAGCTTTCAAATTGATTGTGGTTATACTGTGTGTCTTGATGAACAGACTGAACCTGATCTTGTTGAGGTAGTGGCGGTGGCACTTCACTCACACATATTTCACTGGAAGTATCTGAGCTCGATTCAGAAGATTCCCTCTTCTCTTTCATTCTTCTATTCTGAAACCATATCTTGATGCACTTTTCTTCGATGTTCAAGGTTTTAGCGAGTTCTCTGCGGTTTTCTGTTGCGATATACTTATGGCGGGAATATTTTTTTTCTAATGAACGTAATTGTTCGGTGGTGTAAGCTGTGCGGACTCTTTTGGGCTTCTTTTTTATTGTTCTGGTTACATCTGTGTTGAGAATTAATATAACATTAATAAACACAATCGAAAGTCAATTATCATAAACCTGCAAAATTTAATGATGACTTCTTTGATGCCTTGACTTGTGGTTAAAAAATAACAATTTGATTTCTATTGTTTTCCTCGCCCGCGCGGATCATCAAACAGTCAAAGATTAAGTGTTTCCCCAGTCCTCGTGGGTTGGGCTATACCCATCCCCATCTCTGATCAGATTTTAGGTAAGTATACTGATTGAAATAAAATTTGCACGCAAATAACCTATGGTTTAGAGGGACCAATTACTTTTATCCCGACAGTGTAAGTAACATTATACATGTGTAAGTTTGGATATTCTTAACCAAATTACTAGTTAACGGATTTGGATGAAACTTGGGTGCAGTTATAGGTTATATGAAATAAAACATGAGATTGTTTTTATTCCGAAAGAATAAGTTCCTACGGGAAGCTAGCTTATTTATATTATCTTATGGAATCAACTAACCTTGTGATTTTCGCGATTTCATTTCTGGCCAGGCCGTCATAAACGGCCTGTTATCCCAGCAATCCATCTGTAATCAATGTTTATTTTAACTAATAATTTCCTTTATTGCCACAATCTTATATTGCAAGCATTTTTTATACATTAACATTATTATATCTTACAGCATTTATATTTCAAATGACTATTCAGAATAAAAAAAACAATCTTTTACAACATGGCTGCTTTAAATTAGTTGCAATATAAATCCAAAACTAAATCAATTTTCAATACATACCTCATTTGTTTTGCATAGTGGAGTCAACGTAGTCATTAGTACGTTATGAAGCATTGTAGAACAATAAAATAAATTTAATTAATTGATAAGCAAAATTATACACGTGCCACACACGGTAACTACTTCGATATTGAGCGTTTGATTTTAACAAGTTGTCATAAGTTTGAATTTGTTTTTGATGTACCCCTCAATTTGATTATAAAATTAGCGATTGGTTTACGACCGTTTTCCTACTCGAAACACAGTGTTTTGTGTGTCATAAACACGGAGCCATAAATTATAATATAAATATTTTTTTTTAATATAAATTTTAAACTTATTGATTCTGTTTTTTAATAAAAAAAAATATTATTATAATAGTAATATTTTTTTTTATAAAAAAACAGAATCAATAAGTTTAAAATTTTAGTTATAAAAGCTTGTAATACATTCCTATTCACTTAAGTGTTTACTAAGGTATAAATAAACCATAGGGTATACATATATGACATATATTGAATAAATGTATACTCCTTATGTAGACCCTTTTGGAAAGCGAAATATTTGATGAAGTCGTAAAATGCTGTGAGCGATGCTTCGTGTGTTGCAAGCGTCCATATGGCTACGGTAACCGTTTACCATTAGGCGGGCTGTATGCTAGTTTACCGACTTAGGAGTATAAAAAATAAAATAATCAAATAATACCTAGATTGTGTAAAAAATAAAAATAAAATAATCAAATAATAGTCTAAATAGATTCTATATTTTTATTAATATTTTTTCACATTAGTAGGTACATTAAAATTAAGAAAATTATTGGAATTTCGTAATCAAATTAACTATTTTGAATTATTTATTCAATTGAATTTATTTTCTGAACTTGACTTTCAGAAGAATTTATTTTTTATTTATATCGTGAAACGAACGGGGCACACCTTTTGTAGGTATGGCTGCTCTAAGGTAAATCTTATCATCAGTTTTGGTTTAATCAAAGTTAATCAGTGCTTTAAAGTACTACGTCGTACATCGTTGTTATTTTTTACGTCGTTGTTGACAGTGCCAGACATATACATTTAAATCTGAGATTTATTGATTTGTCTTTTAGAAATAGCAGGGAATATGTTATGTATTTTAAATATTAGAAAGACAAATAATGGTTTATAATATAAATATTTATTTTATTAACAAATCACAAGGTTTGACACACTTTATAACTATGCCTGTTAAAATCTACTGGTAATAAATTAAGCTTATGTTAAATAACAATAAAATCTTAAAATTAATTTTAAGTTAACGAGGTACAAGATATTGTAAATCAAAAAGTCTTTGTAAAGATTCTTTGGGTTCATTAGGTGCCCACTGGTGAGAATTCTCTTCATCACTTGTGCAATCTGTGATACTCGCAGGCGATATTGGCTCATAAACTGGGCTGCTACTAGCATACGATAATGCATCACTTCTATCACAAGATGGGATATCTAGCCTTCTGCTATCAGATAAAAAGTTATCTATAACGTTTACTAGATCGCTCATTACTTCATCGTCAAGAGTAACATAGCCAAATTCATCAGTCTTTTCGTTAATTTGAGATTCTACGTAATCAAGCCTCGCCAGATCAGGGGAACTACCCTCTTCTCTCATTTCTTCAATTGCCATCTGCTCGTTCCTTTTGCCTTTCAAACGACGGTTTTGAAACCATACTTTGATAATCTTATCGCTAACATGCAATTTTTCTACCAGCACTTGTCTGTCATCACGGTTGATATAAGGTTTTGATTTGAATATCTCTTCTAATGTTTCTATTTGTTCTGTAGTGAATATGGTCCTCTTGCGTTTACGTTTCACTATTGTTCTGATCCCAGTTGAAGTTGGGACCACTGTAAAATTAAAACGAGAACGTTATTTGATATTAATTTTAATACACAAGCATAGAGATTTTAGATTAAATATCATGACAATACTTACAGGAAATATGTGCACGGTGCTTTTTTCCCATGACGTCATTATTTTGCCGTGGCTTCAGAATTAAAAATTCGGACAGATTTATTGAGTTTTCATCTGCTTGGAGTAACTGTAAAAGTAATGAATTATTATTAGGTGGGTTAAAGCAAAGTATAAGTGGAACATTATAAGGCATATTTTATGATGGAAGTTTACCTGATTTTGATAGTTATATTGAGGAGATGACTGAACAGAGTATTGAAAGTTTCGGCAATTTGAAAAATTCATATTTTCCATGGCAACTGAAGAAGAATGCTTCTGCATTACTGCCGGTGACGCAATATTGTTATCGTAGTTCATCTGCTAGAAAATAAAATACACGATAAGTCGAATATTTACAAAAGCAGTTTAAATTACTTAAAATATAAATAATAATATAAATGTTTTACCTGACACGTAAAAGATTCAGAAGCTCCTGAATGTAAATTTTCATAACCACGTGATGAGAAATCGTGAGCATTGTGTAGTGACTCGGATATCTGAAAAATATAACGAGATATAGATTGACGATATTTTTTAAAACAAAGTATGATTCAAAAATTAAATAAAATGCCAATTACATGATAATGGGTTTGATCTCTATCTTTGAAGTTTTCAAAGTAAAAGTTCTCCATTGGAATTAAAGGGGTATTTTCGTTATCCGAATACATATCTGGCAATGTATTAAGCGCGAATGATGTATGTTTGCAAATCAAGATACCTTTTATATATTTTGAAATAGTAATTGCTAATTACCCTTACCCCTTCCAGTGCCCGTTGTTGTGACTGACAACCCTTAATCAATTTTAACTTTTTAATTAGTCTTAATGAGCGCGTCCTTTCAGGTAGGATTAGTATGCGTTAAAAAAGATAAGTTGATTTTTTCATTTTGTAAACATGTTTACATTTATTTGATAGAAAAAATAGAAATAAAAATAAACAAAGCTTGGGGGGAATACAACAACTTACTAATACACTGACGAGTAATATAAAAAACCGGCCAAGTACGAGTCGAACTCGCACACGGAGGGTTCCGTACAATAATAATAATAATGTAACCTTACTCAAATTGACATGAATTAATGATGGGAAATGAATAGTCGGCGTAAAATTTAAATGTTCAAAAATTTACCTTCATTTTCAACTTTATTTATTTTTCGAAATTTTCCCTTTATTTGTGCTGTATGACCTAGCTTTTTGCCAAATTTCGTGATTCTAGGTCAACCGGAAGTACCCTATAGGTTTTGGGTCGAAAACCTATAGTACGGTTCTCGTTGATCTAGAATCACGGAATTTGGCAAAAATTTAGAACAGAATTGTCAATTTTAGTTAAAAGCAAGTAAAGGGAAATTCCGTAAAATTAAAAAAGTTGAAAATTAAGATATGGGCAAGTTTTCGCGAAAATCTGCCCATAACTTTTTATTGTGTTGACTTTTATACACCTAATAGGGACTCTATAGAACTCTGGTATAAATTTCAACTTGCTAGGTCCTGAGAAAATCGGTGGTGACACACGGACAGACAGACGGACAGACGGACAAGAGAGTGATCTTATAAGGGATTTTTACCTTTTGAGGTACGGACCCTAAAAAGCCACTAACCAAGCATATGACCCGCCTGATGGTAAGCGGTTACCGTAGCCATATGGACGCATGCAACACACGAGGCATCACTCACGCGTTACCGACCCTTCCCCCTCCCCAGTGAGCGCGACCTTACGCGCAGGAACACAACAAAATTATTTGTTATTTGGCTGCGGTATTCTGTAAGGTGGAGGTACTTCCCCAGTCGAGCTGCTCTTTGGGCGAATAAACGCTATGATCTACCCCTCTGAATACAATAATCTAAGTCTATGTAACAATGATTTAAGACTATGATTTAGAAAGTAAAAAATACTTTATTTTTTTTAATAATATAAATAAAAATTTTTTTTTTGAAAATCATGTTATAAGCTAAAGTGTAGACATAATACTCAACGGGAGCACGAGGGAGTAAAGGGGTGGGGCGATGGCGGCTTGTGCCTAGCTCTAGTCTGTGCACGTGCCTAGTAACCATACTTTGCGGTAATTTTATTTCAAATTGAATAAGGTATTTCTCAACATATTTACAGTATGTAATTGAATTAAGTCCATTTTTGGGGAATATATATTTTGTACTACCGCTCCTGGGTCGCTTGTCGCCGACCAAAACAACATCCTGTATAGCAGACTCGCACATACCTACCACCACAAGCAGCACCTGTTCACAAGTATTAGGCTTGTGGTAGCTATCGCCCATAATCGTAAGAGCCACATAATTTCTGCAGAAGTTTTCGTGATATTTTATTACTATAATGTGTATATTAGGATATCTTTGCTGAAAGCACATCCAAAATAATCTATACGAGTGTTTTTTTGTTTGTTTGTTTAAACGGGCTAAGTTCTGGAACTACCAGTCGGATTCGAAAAATGCTTTCATTAATCCCGGGAACGTGGATGAAACTGCGGGGAACAGCACAGTAGTACTTATTATAAATGCGAAAATGTTCACGCCTTTTAGCATGCACGCACTAGCATGTGGTATGGAAAAAGAAATGGGCTACCATTGAATTATTGGGCTACGTTTTATCCCGGGAAAGCGGGAAAAAAGCGTGGGACAGCTCGTTTTTAAAATAAGCAGGATAATCTTATATCGAATTGCATTTGACAGGTTTTTATAATAATAACAATAGTATTTGCTTGACTACTTTTTTCTTAAATACGATTTATACACAATACAATTCATTAAGTAGGTAGTCTTTATTTACCACTAACTTTCATATAACAGTACATAAAAGAGATTACTATAAAAATATGATTTATTATTTATTAATCTTAAAAGTTTTCATCAGTTGCAGCAAAACATTCATTTTTCTTTACTATTTAAATATACAATAAACGAACAAAATAATTACATTCCTACGCAAATAAGTAGAGTGACACAATTTCACAGAACCATATTCAAAGAAAAGTCATCAATTAAGAAACATACATATTCGAATGAATATTACGTAAATAATGTGAAAGTATTTATCATAACAATAAGGACAAGCTTATGAGAAATATATGACACACAAGAAAAATAAACTAATAATAACTATCATAAAGTGATATAAGAGGAAAACTTGCTAGATGACGCAGTAGATGTATGTTGATTGCTTGTATCAGAAGAAGTAAGATACGAAAGGTATGGATCTTGAGCCATCGGCACATTGGTTGATCTTGAATGTAAACTACTATCTTCATAAGTTGGTGCCGGAATAGAAGCCATAGATGTGCTAAATCCATAAGCATCAGTCGTTGGTTGATGCATCACAACACCACTTGGTAAAGGATTATAGTACGGAGAACTAGTAGAATACCTCACAATATCATCGTTGAGTTTTAAGTTCACTCCGTTAGGCACGTAGCTATCTGATGCGAGCGGAGGCAGAGTATTAGAATTCGGGGGCACTGACTCATCATTCGTGTACCGATAAACCTCAGACATAGGTGAGTAAGCGGCCCTGCTCGTTCCTGCGGTGTAGTACGATGAATAAGATAAATTTGGTGTGTAGGACGGAAGTTCTATCGTATTTTGGGGCCCTTTTATCACTGATTTCAATGGGCTAACCGTTGAGTAATCCGGAGGTCTTGAAATGTTGTCGTTGGATGTGAGGTAGATTTTATGGTGACTAGCATGGCTGTCGGTCAATAAACGTCTATGTCTATCGTGACCTCCACAGCTTCTTCCATGACTCATCTTGTGATCTTGACTCGGTGAAAAGTCCTTAGTACTGGACGGACTACTATCATCCACAGAAGATGATGGCTTGTTATGTTTGTTGTCTTTCTTGTATTTCATGCGCCTGTTTTGAAACCATATCTTGATCTGTCGCTCCGATAGTTGTAAGTAGTTAGCAAGTTCAATGCGTCTAGGCCGACATAAGTAACGGTTCTGGTGAAATTCATTTTCCAATTCAACCAACTGTGAACTCGTATACGCTGTTCTTGCACGCTTTGTAAATGTTTTCTGATAAGATGTTGACTCGGACATTTCTGAAATAAAATGAAACGACTCCTGTTCAATATGGCATGAAAGTACGGATTATATCAAAGTACTATTAAGTTTTATGGATAACTTTTAAAGATAGAAAAAGTAGCAGTTCATACCTGTGCCTGATAATG
Source organism: Polyploca ridens (assembly GCA_951394255.1). NCBI lineage: Eukaryota > Metazoa > Arthropoda > Insecta > Lepidoptera > Drepanidae > Polyploca > Polyploca ridens. Next base: position 5,875,194 of record OX596255.1, read on the forward strand.
AAGATGCTGGTCGCACTACTGAAGTACTTGTAGAAGTTTTGTCACTCCATGAAATGTTCTGAAAAAATAAAATAAATAATGATACACAGTCAAATAAGAACGTATTACTTTGGCTATGTTTAGTGATACACTAAGGTGAGTTCGACCTATTTCCTAATTGCTGCTATCTACAACAAAATTAAATTGTCATTATGGATCCGGTTATTCTGCGGTAAATCACAATATTACTGATATTTCCATTTGTGTCAAAGCTGTAGTAACAGTCTTATTGCTACTTCGTTAAAGTCTGATATAGTGTGCAGTTTATTTACCTGACTGGGAAAACTAGATTCATGTAAGTTATTTATTTCTCTTCCAGGATCTTTGACGTCATCAGTGTCTAAATTACTTCTTTGGTGATATCGAACAAGTTCATTAGCAATGTAATTTCGACTGTATACAACTTGATTTCCAACTTGAGCTGTGGTTTCACTAAAATTGTTGTTACTTTTACCGATGCAATCTTCCGTAATCACCTCTTCAGTACCGGAACCGTAATTATTATTGGAACTATTGCTTATGTTTTCGTAGTTAGGTATTTGGTAATCGTATCTGGGTTCTAAATCGTCTTGAGCTGTTGCTGGGTTGTATGCTTGATGGAGGCCAAGAATGTCTTGGATACTAAAACCAGTTGAGTCTCTTGAGTTGTAATCTTGCACGAAAGAATTAGGTATCGACGATAGAACTTCTGCTTTGCAATCTTGAAAAGTATTATCATTGACACTGTAAGGAGCAGCACCATCCGCCAATATGTCTTCAACACTGTGAGCTGTATTCACACTAATTTTACAATCACTCTTGTCAGGTATATTTAATGTATTAGTATCATATTTGGACAAGACTGCATTAGAGAATTCTGATGACGTAGTATCCCTAGAGTCATCTTGATCCGAATGTAGGCTTGGTGGTGACGGAGTAGAAGAAGACATTTTTGATCCTTCCAGAGATGATAAATTCACTTCGTCACTGATGTCCGTTATATTGGAAATTGCATCAAATTTTAATAAAAAAAAAACACTAAACGCTTCGGCGACCGTACAGATTGAGACTTGTTTACAAAATGCTTTTTGTCACCTGAATGTCGTTAATTTGGTAATGACTTTGTGTGTTTGTGTGACTAATATTGAACAAGGCAAGTTTGTTAGTGTGCAATAGATAAGACGGACATACCGAATACCGGCTCTCCGATAGTGGTCAGGCAGTGGAAGATAATAGTTTAAAATTGGTTACGGTAGCTACAGGAACTGTCACAACTATTTATCCTTTTTGTTTTATTTATTTTGTGTTATCATATTCGATAATACTGCACTGGATATACAGAGTAGTACGTAATGAAAACAAAGTTCAATATTTAGTAATAACTATGGACCAATGTTCGTCTCATCCATTAATTTAATCTATAATGTTTTAAGTGACGTTGATGTGATTGTAATACGATTTACCTTATACATACTTAGGTATTAAGTAGGTATATGTTAGCTACTTTAAAACCACAAGTTTTTACGTAGGTAATGTAGGTCCCCACCTACCGGCACTGATAAGCAAATCCATTAACATGAAACGAATTGTAGTGAAGTTATAAAATCTTATTTTATCTTATTTTATTTTATTATTTGACAAAATCAATCCAGTTTTGCTATGCGTTTCAAAACATGTCATTTCTAACCTATTCCAGTATTTTGTGTGGTGGCTTTAACCCTGATAAACAAATTTGAAATTGAACGATACGATAACATCGGTCGAAATGAATTTGATGACCAAATGATTATTTTTGGGCAATATTATTAGATTAAAAAAAAGTAATAAGACTAACATAAAAAGTTAAATCGTTTTCATCCAAATGAAATTCAAGGGAAGATATTCTAACGTCATGATGACGTTATTTTGTCCGGCAAAGTCAAACATTCACCAGTGTGGGTGGACGGTATTTGGATGGGCCGCCTGATGGTACTTATTTCAACTTGAGCGTTGCAAGGCACGTAAAGCCGTTGGTCCCGGCTATCACTTAATTGCGAGATTCGTTAAGCTAGTCGGAGGCCTCCTAGATGGCTTTAAAACTCTAACAGTAAGTTGACCACTAGCCTACCTCCACCAGTCCACAGTGTCTATTCCCTTTCACCCTCATTTATGAAAGGAGGCCCGTGCCCAACAGTGGGAGATTATGTGCTGATGATGATGATGATGACGTTTGACTATGGTTTGACCTCAACCTCAGTGTTAATGGGTCTGAAGTTCAATTCCAGCCTCAAAAAAATTTAGCTGATCCAATAATCACTTCGAATTTTAAAATGGATTATAATAGTCATAGCAATTACCATAATGTACAGTGCAATATAGTAAAACGGCTGGTCTTGGACTATCAGAAACCTATTGACGATCGGTTAATTTAAAAGCCTAACAGTTTAGGAACACGTGCTAAGGTGGAATGGTAATTTGAGTAACTAATACATTATCACACAATAAAAAACGAAGGAGGTTTACAAGCCGACGCGTATATATATTTTTTTTATGTATGATCACGCATAACTTTTACAGAGTAGTCCGATTTTGATAATTCTTGTGTAAGTATGCAGTGCAGTGTCGACTATCCTACATTATCAAAAGTCTGATGATGTTGCCAATGCTCCGTATGACAGTAAACATTGGCGCTCGCCTTCACTTGGCCAACATTTATATTGGCTAAAAGATTTTGTCCTCCAAAGCCAATTAAAATAAACCTAAATCCTTGATTTATAGTAAAACATCAGCATAGTATCCAATAAGTATAAGATATTGTTAACAACTGTCAAATGAAATCAGCTGCTCGGCCGGCATTGAAACGGCGACCCTGGGCTTTTGTTGCTGTTTGATAGATGAGTTCCATTCGTGAGAGGATCGAGCTTTCGCGGCTTACGAATGTTCCGGTTCCAATGTTTGGAATCGAAGGAGATTATGACGTCGTGATCATGAAGCCCTTTCACATTTCGATTATAGTTACTTGATTATACGATATCACATGATGCTCTTTTGTTTCACCGGGAATTTGTTTGGAAGCATACCTAAATTCAAATAAAGTATTACCCAACTGATATGGCGCATCGTGAATCTTCGTTCGCACAGAAAAGAAAGTATGGCCCCGAAGATTAACGAAAGAATGCTTAAAACTTACAATCAACCTTAGGTCACTACTATAAGGTTCATAATACACTGCAGCTGTTGGTTCCGTCTCACTCGCAAGTTACGCCCCTCCGCACGGCGCGCGCTAACATGGCGGCAGCTGCCGATCAATAGCGTTTCCCGCTCTTTGAAAATGTATCTTCTGCGCAGGTACATCGGTAAGCCATATTAGTTGGGTACTACAACATAGTTCATATTCAACGCATTCGTTCCACTTTTGCTCTCTCATTCGTCATGGTTAGTGACCCACTAATTTAGCGCTAATTAATTATTGTGTCATTTTGATGACTGTGACTGACATACGGAGCGTTGGCAGCTCAAATTGTTCCTGTAATATTTCTCTATAATGCTTAACATTTTTAAATAATTTTATCAAAAGTTTGTTTATGTTCGGCATCGGGACCGTTACTCCAATAAATTTTACGTTTCTGGACAAAAGCAAACTAGTCCCGGGCGAAGACCCCAGCTCATAACGTCAAAGCGATGATATATTACGATTTACTCAAAGGGGACCCTTTTTTGTTCTCAGCGTAATGGTTTTACTTTAATCGACACCGGTGAGGGATGGCGATAGGGTTTTTTGCAAGTGTGAGTGGGATAGTACATAGTATCTGTTCCCGCCAAAGAGGAAAGTGATTCAGACACAACACTGAACTGGAGTTTGGTTACTCATTGTCAACAGTTTGTTGTGGGCTTCTGACCGTGATGGTGAAGTGTGACTATTTAAATTTAGAAGACAAACGTTATAAATGATTTATTTGCCTGTATCAAGACTGATCATCAAATTACTAATGTGTTACAAATATTAAGTCGTCATGGGTAATTCCTTCAAGGTAATAGGTACCTAATCAATGGATCTGCTCACATAATTGTACCTTTACCAGTTTCTAACAAAAACTTTTTAGTTTGGAATTCATCTGGTAAAATAGTGAGTATTTAAAAATGTTATTCTATCATTTAATATTATTCTGGGTATGTAAATCGTGAATATTTTTTCAAGTTTCATTAAGTAAAGAGCCATCTTCGAATCCTGCTGTGAATTAAAGCCAGGCATACAAATGTAGGCCTTTCCTGAAGGAAATTTCAACTGAAAGTTGGAGGCTTTCATGGTTAATATTTTCCCCGTCGCTTCTTCATAGATGGCGCTATATTTCTTACATTATCTTATTATCTTAAAACGTAGTGAATGTTATGATTATTGAGTAATGACTTTAATAACATTAATTTATTTAATGGTATAATAATACACAAAGATATAATTTATTTTAAGCATAGTCTTCCGATCGCCATCTGACGGCTATTTTGGGAACTTCAATGTGGCTTGATCACGCCTAGGGGACGCTCAGTTTTGGGTTTTGGTATCTTGTTTGAAAGATAATTTATTGTAACCTATCTACGCTCTTCGACTATAGGATTTTATATTTCATATCAAAAAGACGTTTGCGCTATCAAAGATGAGAGTTGTTCAGAATCATTTCGCAATTCTTATCTATATACCTTGACACCACGCACCCAACCCTAAGTATGAAGTAGGTACACGCTTTTTTTTATTATATCTTTGTATTTTTAAATTAGTGTAGTATCTATGTAGTTACTTTTAAAATCATGATGCCATAATTTAAAAGATTTGTGCTTGAGCTAAGCCGTTCTTATCGATCGACAAAGCTAGGCTAACACCGGTTATACCTGGATGGGTGACCGCCAAGTATTTGGTATTTCAACTCGAGCGTTTTCGGTACTTTGGGACGCACGTAAAGCCGTTGGTCTCGGCTTAATTGTGATAGTGTTAATCTAGTTGAAGGCTACCTAGATGGCTTGAAAACTCCAACAGTAGGCTGACTACCAGCCAATCTCCACAAATGCGCATGCGTGGTGGAGTATTTGCCCATTCCCTTTCACCCTCTTTTGTGAAAGGAGGTCTGTGCTCACCAGTGGGACATTATAGGCTAATGAAGATGACGAAGTAACAAGCGTAACGGTCCGCCTGATATTCCTTTTATATCCACTCCAAAACTCGCACATGTTGTCTGCGGGGTACAAAACGCGTGTCATGTAAAATTTCGCTCACCGACAGCAACAGTTCGGTTTCTCATCGGCTCAGTGCGTAAAAATGTAATAGACTAGCTTTTATCCGCGGTTTTACACGCGTTCTGGCGGGATCTAATGTTTTTCTGGGATTAAAAGTATCCTTTTAGTTATTCCAGGCTATGATCTATCTGCGTGCTAAATTTCATCACGATTAGTTGTGCCGTTGAGGCGTCAAGAGGTAACAAACAAACTCATCTTCCCATATTATTTGTAAGTATGATTACCTATTCTCGCCGACTTTTCGTACGTTACCTATGTGTTAAATTTTTCAGTTTCATATACAAAATGTCTACCGTTGATATGTACTTAGTTTGGGGTGGACTAATGAGTAGCTTATAAAAGTTGATGGATTGGGTTGTCTCAAGGTAAAAAGTAAAGTGTTTCGGTACCTATAAAAACAAAGAATGAAATATTTCATGGGTTTACAATTAGCAGTCAAAAACCTGCAATATAAACAATAACTTTTCACATTTAACAAGTAACAGCTTATGTTTGCACCGATACAGGCAACACTTCCGTCTGAACTTTCCCCGGCAATAGTACAATTTGCGCGACTGTAACTCACGATACATAAATCGCTAAAGAAATTTTCAAGTGTTGCCAGTAAAACCGCTGGCGTCTGAATTAATTTCGTGAATGCAAATTTACAGTGTTAAGTTGTTCTCTTGTAGTTTCACAGAGTATGTTGTGGAAGTTGTGAATGGATGAAACTTTACACCTTGCGCTGTGTATTCCATCTATATTATATTCTATACCTACTATATGTGTTTCTATTCAAACGAGGGATTGTTTAGATTCTGTGGTGTCCATATTTGCATGTTTAAGGGATATTATACATCGAGGATAAAATTAAATATTACCGACAGACATATGAGGCTTAAAATCTAGTCACATACTAGACTATGTCGTGTGACAACAGAAATATAGTAAAAGATAATAAACATTATGTTTTCGTACGTGTTTCAGATTACAATTCTCCATCTATCAGTTTTTTTTGTGTATAGGCACTTCATAAAGTATAAGGTTCATGGATTTCTGGTAGAATAGGTAAGGACATTTGATTTGCACGATCCTTAGATAAAAACCAGATGGGCGTAATTTACGCTGAGCAAAATCGGTCACGCAATCTACGTTCTTTGTCGGCAAAATGAATCCCATTTTGCGTCGTTGTGTGGCCAAATCTGCAATAATCAATGGAAATTACGTACATATACGCGACGCAAAAAAGACTCGCAACTCCCAAAATTGCGCTTTTTTGGCCTAAGAGCACTTTCTTCTGAAAAAGGGTTGAAGGGAATTAGTTAATTATTTATGAAGAGTAGGTACTGTACAAAAGGGCAACCCAATTCCAAATTCAAACTTTCCAAGTCAACCTTTTATATTATTCGGTTCAGACGGAGCTAAGTTCCGCTATAAATAAAAGAAGAAGGCAAAACGACGTGGTGAGCCATATATACATAATAATATGTTGGTTGTAAGAAACCTTTATATTAAAAACGTTTCCGACGCTCGCATGCGGACATATGCTGCGAATGTTCGTGTTAACGCCGTAGTTCTGAATTCATGCCAGAACTTGATACGATGCAAACTGCCATATTGGCTTTTATCACTATAACGTGATATTACGCCTCCACCGATGTCAACTGCAAACACTTTATGCTCAACTCAAAAGTTGATTTGAAAAGCTATTTGCAAAGTTACATGGAATTTTACGACCGCTATAAAATTTAACATCCAATTATAGACGGAATAATTTATTTTTTATGTCGTGGACAGCAATATGGTGGGGAAAATAAAGCGTCTAGCAATTTACTTTATTGTACCTATGATTGAATTTGATTACTCGCACAGTGCTAAAATCAATATACACATCAATGTTTTAATTACGATTGTATTTTGTACATATTTGTTGTAAATAAATACTATTGTGCTATTACGATTAATTGAAATTAATTTAATATTAATGTATAATTATACTTTCAAACCTAAGTACCCTACGCACAATGATACGGGCCATTGCCCCCGTCCAGTGACAATTATCTGAGGAGCTCATCCCAGAGTTACTCTTTCTGGATCCCAACATACCAGCGTATGTTGATCTTCCATTCCTCTCCAACTTTGAATATTTCTCGTGACGACAGGTGGATGTGACGTACCGACTGAAAGGTCTTTATTGGATGGTTATCGTGCTACAGAAGTGTAAACCGCATGCGTTATGCCTTTTTTAGTGTTTCGTATTCAACGTTCCAAAACGAAACCTTTGCGAACATTGCATCGCGTCTTTTATTTATTTAACAACCATAAACATTTAAATAAATGATGAAGAAGATTAAAATTACATTGTTGCTATGTTGCATACAGTTAATTTATTTGAATATAAAATGGAGCCTTGGGGAACACCATAAAAACTGATTTAACATCAATAGAGAACAGAATTAAATGAAATGACTCGTATTTGACTAATACTAATACGTGTGTTATGTTACGAGTTATGATTTCGATCTCTGTGGTTATTATATTAGTATATATTTTAGGGTTTCGAAGCAAAAAGGAACCCTTATTATGCCACTAGGTCCGTCTGTCCGTCAGTTACAGTGTTATATTTCTGCAACCACTGATGCAATTGTTTTGAAATTTGGAATAGTTATAAATATTGCGAACCCAATCTTGTTGAAAAAAAAAAAAAATTAAAAAAAAAGATTCTTTGCTAAAGGGGTCGAATGGGCACTGTTTCAAAGTGGGACTACAAGTTTAAATAGGTTTTTATTCTCTTTTAATTTGTGTACTTTGATAAAGTGACAAAAAAATACTATTCCTCCCTTATCTCCGATTAAAAGCCAAATATCAGAAACAATTACTGTAGATAGATATTGATGTCTGTGTTAGGAAAAATATAACGATATTTCTAATTAGTACGGTTTAACGAAATCAACAAAATTCCTTCACCAACAAATTTAGCTATGTGGTCCGGTTTTTTCTACAGTCCAAACCAAGAAATTATATGTCAAGATCGGACGGAATCCTCAGTGCGAGAGTCAGACTCAGACTCTTGGCCAGTTTTTTTTAATATATAAAAAAGTAGCCTATGTCCTTCTCCATGCCATAGGCTTTCTGCATGTCAATTTTCATAATGATTAGTTGAGTATTTAAGGCGTGAAAGCGTAATAAACATACAAACAAACAAAGTTACTTTCGCATTTAATATAGTATAGTATATATAGTATATACTATGGATAGTATGGATAGTATATATAGTATAGTATAGTATAAAGGTCGTTGTTTTGATCAGCGACGAGCGACTCAGGGTCGATAATACAAATGATACTGGTGCTAAAAAAATATCACAAGTTGCGGTAATTTTAGTTCAGGTATTTCTCACTGTATTAACACTATTTAATGGAATTAAGGCCATTTTTGGAAAATGTATTGTTTGTACTACCGCCCCTGGGTCACTTGTCACCCACCATAAAAACACCCTGTATAGTATGGATGGATAACGAATTACGCTTTTATGATGATATTCATCAAAATGCGTACCGTAAGTTCAATTTATAGCGATCAAGTTTATTTTTATTTCAAAAACACATAAAGCGAGTGCATTTAATACCCAGTGGTATTGTATTAATTGAATAATGTTTGCAACTTTTGCAATCCAATATAATTTATTGTATAACGTAACAGTTTAATTGAATTATGTTGAAATTGCTTTGTTTTCGTGTAAAAGCTGAAATTGGGCAGTTCCGATTTGTGTCACGCGTTGGTCTGTCGTTGTAAGTAATGTTATTAGTGCTGCTAAATCAAGCCTAATTGTCACCGAAACATGAAAATTATGACTCAGAAAATTGGCAGCCTGTGTTGTTAGGTTACATAGGTTGGATTAAAATTTATACATATTTGAAATTATAGTTACGTGACGTTATTATATTAATAATTTTAAGTAAACCAAGTGTCATAAAAATACAACCCTCTGTTAATGATGTTGAGATGTATGTATACAATGTAGACATCGTTTTTTAACCCCAACGTCAGCGTCGACGAATTCCGCTTAATAACACTCTTAAGAGATAAATATTCCGATATTTCCGAGTGTTCACGACATGGCATAGAATTAAGTTGATTAATGTTAGAATATGGGAGGAATTCTATCCCCAATAACATTAAAAAATAGCTTAGTAAATTTATCAAAATTAAATAGCAGCGGTACATTTTATTGCATGAAGATTAAATATATAATATACACAAACCATGGGAATTTTTGAGTTCTGGGTTAAATTACTTGCCTACATCCATGTCAAAATACGACACCTCTCATGGGACATGGTCTGCGTTACCAGTTTAATATTGGCATTATTTTTTATTAGTCCCAGTTTACGAGCTCGTTTAAAATATTGTTAGTACTTATGAAATTATAACTCTTGTTAGCGATATAAACATAATAATAAAATTTGTTTTTTTATAGTCTGCGTGATACGTATAAAGTAAACTGTTTAAACTAGGATAGGGATAGTATATAACTTATAATTGAAATCATAATAAAATAATATAATCGTAAATAAGTCCTTTTTAGGATTTATCAACCAGCGCGAAGCCCAAATGATGGAAATTATGGTAGATTTATTACATTCAGTGAGCCACAAAGCTTCGGTGCTTCATTTTCACAGCATCAAAAATGCTAATTTAGGTACATCAAATTCTACCTTCATCCTCGTTTTTGTGGAATATTTCATTAAAACACAAAATGACAGGCGAATAAAAGGCTTTCTCTTTTTTTCAGAGCGTCGAGGACTGGTATACATGTGACGCCTGAAGCGAAAATGGCACGGTCTAAAATGGCGGGTGAAAGATCAATATGACCTACCAAAAGGTAAGGCTTTCTCTTTCGTACTCACGTGAGTTAGAACCTCTATCTCCCTCTGGCGCGACAGCGTGTCACAGTTTCGATATGTCCTATGACGGCACAGATTTCATTTGCGAATTTTCATCTAATCTTTGGATATGTTAACCTTTTAGAGTTCCGAATAACTGCTTTATATTTGTTAAGTGATTAGCGATTTGCGGTGAATGCCATTACCTCGGGGTCTAAAGATAATTATGAAAATTTGACTGTTTGAAATTATTTCTGGGATGTAAACATTTAATTAAAAACCGTGTTTCTTTTTCATGAAATTAAAATAACAAGTAATACAAAAGAGAGGTTTCTCATCGTCAGAAATTAAACGTAAACTCATTTCCGCTGATCCTTTAAATACAGAATGGAGCTGAGGAAAAATATTCTTTATTTAAGGCTTAGGATAACTTAGATACGGCCGCGTGAAATTGTGTTGTAAAACTCGGCCGAATATTACGTACCAAAAGTTGATTATTATGGACCCAAAAGTTTGTGTTTACCAAACATACACCTTAACCTTTCGGTTGTATTCCATGAATTCTGATAGGATACTGTAACAGGCGTGTCGATTGCCTGACTGACTTTATCTAATATTAAGGAAGTCTCTTTGAATAAAATTTCTGAATGCTTAGAAACATTGCAACGATAAGAGACCCCACTCTTATCAGCATGTTGAAATTATGTAAATGTAGCTTTGCTATTCGTATTTTATGAAATCTGAATGGTGATACAGAGAAAGCTGGTTTGTCTGGAAACGAACTCAGGTTTATATCATTTACATACAAAATATCATCCCTTGACTTGCGGTTAAAAAATAACAATAGATTTCTATTGTTTTCCTCGCCCGCGCGGATCGCCAAACAGTCAAAGGATTAAAACCGAATTAACATGCCCATAGTACCAATAAAATAGAATTAAAGGGTTATTTAGGATACTTACTCCATATTCCAGAAGTTACTTTGCTCAGCATGACTAGGCCGTATGATTGTTTGCCACCTTAGAGGTATTAAAAAAATTACTTAGATTCTATGTACTTATGCTGAGCAAAGTAATGTTCGTCATTAGAATCAATTCCCATGAGTTATAAGCAATATTATTTTGTGACAAAATTAATTGAAAACTACAATATCTTCGTAATTTTAAGGTTATTCATAGTTAAAAATATTATACTGAATTTTGTTATTATATATCGGCTCTCTGGTGTACTAAAATTGACGTTGTATAAGTTGAATAGAACCAACGAACCGTGAGAAAATATACTGAATATTGAACTTAGCACGTTTTACACAAAGGATACATTCCTTTATTTTTAAAAGTAAGTAAAAATGGTAGGTTTTTCACCGTTTCTTTCTCGGGCTCTATTTCGAAAACTTCTTTACATAAAAACTGTAATTTAAATATATTATTATTCATATTTTATTCTTTAATAACATATGGATACTTTTAATTAAAAACTTAAAGGTATATTATGTGAAATATTAAAATTTGTGATAATGGAACAACTTGTTTTATAGCAAAAAAATACTGTAAATTTGAGTGTTACGGAGCCAAAAAAAATTGTCGGTTTTATTATTATTATACGGAACCCTGCGCGCGGAAGTCCGACGTTCTCCTGGCCTATTTTTTTATTATATATCGGTTTATTAAGACTTTTTGGCAGTCATAAATTAAACGAAGGTAGCTATTTAAAATGTAGCAGCATATCATTCAATGGAATATTGTAACACGAAAACATTTTTCGGATTTAAGAAATTTTGTCGTTCCTTCATTCCGAACAGGCTGAACACTTAACAAAAGCTCTTCGAATCCCACCGCAGGAGTAAAAACAAGAAATCTGCACTTGCCATTTATCAAACGTATCTTCCATATTATTAAGAAGGGAATTTGAACCTTACATTGTCGTCATTGAGATTTAAGATTCTGTTTTCTTAAAATAGTGGTTACGGGCTTAGGGATAAGAAAAGGATCATCCCGAGAGGAGGTAAAAAACTGAATAATTCGCGTACATATCTCGTGACATGGTAGGCGTCTTGGGAGCGGCAACAATTTCCTATTTGGTCGAAGCGACAGGCGTCCCTATAAAAAGAGCTATTTGCCACAACGAATATGTGGTGACGTGATCATGAAAACATACGGTTCTATCACCGATGATAGCTTACTTACACCATGTTCAACATATTTTTCTTATGTGAATGTAAAAATACATCGTCTTTATAGTAGTACAGTTTGAGTATTTTATATCAGGTAAAAAAGCGATGATGAAATGATTACAAATGTATCAATGTAAGTGAGAAATTGCGTTAAGCTTCATTCTTTGACGGAATAAAACTGATTGAGTAATAGGATCAGAATTTGAGATGAGAACGAAATTTATTTTTCTTAATGTTCACGTAGGGGAGAAATTATGAAAAAAAGGTTTATTTTACACTCTTCCCGCTCTGTTACTTGTAACACTCATAAATCGAAGTTTATATCGGGTAATCTTGGAAATATTATGTACGAATATTAAAGGGTGGAATTGAGGCGATGATTCCTGAGAAACTCGGTGAGGGTCGGACGGTCTCTGATAAAAAGGGTGCGTTCGGCGAGGGTCTAATAATGCGGAGCACTATGACAGGCCCTTCGTGTTGGCCTTGTCCTCCGTTACCGATATCATTTCTTACCAATGCTTTAGTAGCTAAGCTAAAGTAACTATTTGTAGCAAGAAATAATAGTTTTACAAAATAAATAAATACGTAATAAGTACATATTTAAGATGTGTTTCAATAAACACATCTTTAGTCTTGATGAGACACCATATAAATTACGGCCTATAAAAATATGTTAAGTTAAGCTATATGAGCATCGATCTTCCCCTTCTTACACTTTTAATAAGTTCAGGAATTAACCAACTAATGTAAAGCAACAAAAATAACAAAATCCCTTCATTTCAAAAATACTTTTCCAATATTGATGCGTTTGAATATTTACTAGTAATAAGTAGACGGGTTACGCGGAGAATATGAAAAGACAAGGAATCCTCGATCCCAGAGTTATTTACATGAGTATTCCAATAAATGTAAGGAGGGATAGCATGGACCCGGCTATTTACCTACCTCGGGTCATGATACGCCTAATCTCCTGGAAAAGGGTGGCGGGATCCGGCCACTAGATGACGCCTAACCTATTCACAACCGAACTTCTGAATCCGTTTCGACCCCATCTCTTTTTCACTCCTACAATTGAAATGGGAGAGCGCATCATATCGACTCGAAAGTTCACCTCGATGTTTAGAATGAAAGGATCTGTTATGAATTTTTTTTTCGCAAATATAGCATGTTTGAAACATTCTATTTTTTTTGACATTTTCTATAACATCTTGGAAACGACTTCGCGAGTTTATTAAATAAATACTCTTGAACATTGTTTTTTTTTTGTGTTTCAAACCCAGAGGGTCCCGACGGAACCCTAATGTGTCCGTCCCCTGTCTGTCAGTTCGTTCTTCCGTCCGTCCATCTTACTCTCTCAGGAACTCTAAAATTAAGTACGTTAAAGCCTCTAAACTAACATATAATATGTTTCTCCTTGGTCCAATATAAACAAAAACTAATAATAGATCAAAATAAATTAAACGCTGAAAGGCGTATCCACTTATTTGTATTTTAGCGTGCTTATGCTAAAATATGCTGCCACTTTTTGGGTACGGAACCCTAAAAACGTGTCATAATGTTTATATCACAGACATACATCAAAATAGATATCGCAAGTCCCTCCATCCTTATGAAAACCAAGCGTGTAACTTTTTTTGTACTTACCATAATGTCACAAGATTGATTTAGTTAGGTTGGCTGAAGCTATCCTATTTGTCAGTTAAACATCCCTTGCGACACATCTCTGGTGGACATGCAGCCTTATGCGAGTTCCCTGTCCGCGCGAAACAGTTTCAAAAGAAGAACATTCGGCCCCATTTTTGCACAGATTTTGACACGCGAAGTACATACACTTGCGGCATCTATTTAGATGTATATCTGTGGTTTATACGTTGATACGTTTGATAAACAAATAAAATACAAAAGCACGTTCCGCATTTGCGAAAAGCGTTTATTCAAACATTAAACCGAATTCCAAACGAGACTGAAAATTCGGACAAATAACATATTTGTCAACACATCAATAATCATTTTTTGAGCAGTAGTCAAATAATGTTATAATATCATCCGATGACATAGGGAGGTGTTGTCGGCGCTGGATTTTATCAGACACCTCTGTTTGTCGGCCCTTATGGCAACAAACGGTCGCAGTATAATTATTATCGCACTGATTTATAGCAAAGGTACCGTTAGCAGAATATAAACGGTAACATTAACGAGCTCCTTCCTTATAACACCCTCCTAATTATAGAAATAACCGTTTTGTTATACCTGCTTAAGTTTAAGACGGGATGCACGTTGTTCTCCTTTATATGACTTGTAAATACAAGAATCGCAATTTATTTGATGCTACGATGGTGTCTGCAACATTTTGTGCTACCTTAGGGGCCGAGTTCTGCGTTCCGAGTTCTGCATTATGCGTCGACTGTAAGCTATGTGGGGCCTTTGAAAGTAAAAAAAGTGTATGCTGTGCGATCAGTAGCGAATATTGCAGAACTCTAGAACTCTAGACTGCTTGCTGTGTGCACAATAGTCAACACGGAATGCAGAACTCGGAACTCGGAACACTAGAACTCTCTCTGTGGGATCGGCGCCTAAATATTTTCTACAATATAGATATTTGGGGAACCAACTATTGTGCTCAAAGATCACGAATTGTGCTATACAAAACTCGGATAGTTGAAGTACTGCTGCTTATTTCTATTTAGCTTCAGAATTAAGATTGTTTATTCAGTTGTTAGTTAATCGAAAGATCTTGTGAAATCAGTTCAACTAAGCCATGAAAAATAAGACGTGATATCTTCTTTGTCTTAATAAAAGAATAGTTGGAATAATGGTGGCCAAAAAGATGATATTTCGTACGTGATAGAATACATTCATCCAAACATGAATAAGTGCGCGATGTGACAGATAGATCTATCATATACTTAAGCTATCATCATTTTGGGCTCAGTTCCAATATCTTGCTTTTACAAAAATGATACATAAATCCTCATAAATGTAGCACATTTGACTTTTGTATAAAATATAAAGCCTACAAATAATGAATATAAATAGACAAATAATATAAAGTATTTTAAAAATGCAATGTAACCAGTAGATAACAAACCTTATGGTGAGTGGATAAAACAGATTTTTTTGTGTAAATCTATTTTTTTTAAATTATCAAGAAATATTATACGTTATAATTGAAGTAGATTAATACATCATCATTATTATAATTAGCATTGGGATCCTAAAATTCGTAGTCGTGCTTCTTAATTACATTATCCAATGTTATTCACTAATACGGCAATCTGTTTCAAATAAGAATCAATATTTTATAATAATTTATATTTATGTATCCACAATAATTGAGGTAATTATTTATTAATCAACTTGACGTAACCTCAAAATCGTATTTGCTGACTCTCCTTGATATTTGCCGCTGCACTATTTCTGCATCAATTTAATGACGTCATAAATTCCCAATTAAATTCAGCCTGCATGTGCCTGCACTAGATATAAACCATTATATACCAACATAAAACTAATTAACAGAACAGTTAGGGTACCTTGTTTGTAATTTATTCCGCAATCTCGCGTTTAAAGCCATTCTAAAGTTTAAACAAATGTGTGAGGGGATGTCTTTTATTTGTTTTGTTTTTCAGAATCAACAATGACGAGGAGTTCATCAAAACAAACACTGAATAACGAAAATAAATTCTACACACAATATCTAATTACAAGTGAGTTTAATTTAAAATCGAACTTTACATTCTTACCCCCTTATTCATAATAGAGTTATCAAACGTTGATTAGCTAAAATTCCGAAGTCTTTATCTGACACGTGACATTTGGTGATCGAAAGAATGAGACGGAGGTCACTATTACACTGATTTAGTTAAAACGCGATTATGAATAAGGGGGTTAATATATATAAAAAAAAACAGTGAAAAAACATCGCATAATAGTGATAGAAACTGAGTCAGAATCTTTATCAGCATTTGCTTTATAGTTTATTGTACACTATCCTTTACTTAATGGTAATGAGAGGACATAAATCGCGTCTAATGTAATGCGCTGAAATCAATTTATGGCAGTTTGTGTTACGGTTTCTAATTATGTGATACGACTGTAGTGATACGTGTAAATGGTCCATGGTGTTATTAGTAACGAGTTATTAGTGATTCGTGTTTTAGTCGTGATTATGCCTAATTAATTTGTATAGGTGTTTCGCTAACAAGTACGGGTTCTTCAAAAAGGGTGTGAAGAGATTTCTGCAGGGTCGGCAACGCGCGAGTCTATAGGCTACGGTAACTGCTTATCATCAGGCGGGCCGTCTTGTTTGATACTTCAGAAGTATACAAAAAAGAAGAGAATTATTTTATTGGAGCATTTGCATAAAAATATAAGTACGGAATCAGTTTTGCTTCTTGCTTTAAATCTATCTTGCGTTATCTTGTTCACTTTCGTTCGCGTTTTCTGATTTTTCGCATACTCAGTTCAAATTCAGTTTTAAATTTTAATTTATTTATTATTTATTTATTTTTTTAAACTAATAGCCCCTAGTAATAAATATATTATTTGACACACAAAGAACGGTGGTTGATTCGATAAATGATACTTTAAACTGATAAATTATGAAGCTTTAAGGTTTTTAGTCCTTTTATCTAGGAGACAAGAGTTGCTTAACATCCTTGAAAATACCTTCCGAACCCAATATTTAAATATAGCCATTAATAAAAAGTTGCAAAATCCTTTAGGAACTATTCTCTCCTTTGGAAACATTACGTTTCGCTCCTTTCTAAAACATTTCAGAATAAACTTTCGTTCCTGTTTCGGTTTCCTCTAAACGAGATTCGGTTAAATTGAATCCTTCATGAAGATTGCGTTGCGTTGGCAAACAGTTTCTATACGAAGCCGAGTGCAGCTGCACCAGATGGGCCCCGATGATTGCATAAAACTTTATCCCGGTTTTCAACTGTGAAATGTGAATGAGAAAGACACGTCCCATGGAATTGGAATTTGAATTTTATTATTGGATATTTTAGTGTTTCGTACAGTCATATGGAAATCAATTTTACATATTTCACGTCGTTTTGTACAACAATAATATTTACACGAAAGAAGGAAATAGATGATGGAATTATTGCTATTGGTATTCCTTTTGATTGAAAAACTTTAAAAGCTAGTGCAACATTTCTTCACGACATACATTTAAATAAATGGAAAAATCTAAGCAACATCTTCGGTTATTCCAAAATGAATCCATAAATCCGAGTGAAAGTTTCCAACGTACATGTAATAGCTTCGGTATTGGGTCGGGATGGGAAGATTTCCTCGTGAAATATGTGAAACATTCCGTGGAAGCTGGATCAACTTTGAACAGCTTTAGCCGCGGTTGGTCGTATGCGGGAGCTCCTAGACGGGTTGTTTTGGAACCCGCAATTAATTAATTTAATCAGTGTTTTCTCTCGCTGCACTTTTTACTGTTTTCTTCTCGTTATACTGAATTTGTGTAGAGGGTACTAACTGTAAGATATACAATGTGTATATGATATGTATTATTCCAATAGTTAGTAACACATAGATTAATATAAATAATTTGTGCAGATACAGTAACGTAAGAAAAAGATCTCTTTTATATTGTAAAAGATATTGCAGGAGATGACAGGAAAGCACAATGTCCTTATAAAAAAGTTTCAATGACAAATCAAATAGAATCTTCAGATTGGCGTCAGAACAAGCCAAATGCATCGAGCCGGCCAAGTTCTAAAACTCGTAAGTTGCCATATTACGCGCAGCTTCGGACAGTTCTTGCCAACTTATTATGCGATAAAAAGCCGCAGTACCTACTTTTCTAGAAAAAAAAAATATCGTAACTGGTTTCGTTAGGAAAGTAAAGTTATCACAACGCGAAGCTTTAAAGATATAGCCCCGAGTCATATATAGCTTCCTGTCTTACTCAGAGTATCCCTTAAATATTCCATGTGGGCGGAAAGCACACTCACCGTACGTTATGTAAAATTGAAGCATTAAAGAGCCGGATGCCGCTCCAACTCACATTGACAGTGGTGACCCCATTAACTACCAAATGTAAACCTATTCTGTGTGGAAATAATTTTATTTTCTCCATCATCATATCGTATGTAATTTTTGGAATTATTGTAAGATTTTGTTCTATTAAAAACTAGCATTCCGCCCCACGGTTTCGATTACTTATTTTGCCCCCTTAGAGGTGAAATTTTGAAAGAACCAGCAGGTGTGCAGAATATCAATTTCTAACCCCAGCGGCTTAGGCATAGTGATAGATCAGTCAGTCATTCAAGACAAGTATGGATAGATTGTACCTGAATTGCTCTTGGACTCAAGAATTTTATCATTGACGACGAAGGACGAATTTCTCGTATAATAAAAAAAAAGATCGCAGACTTATAATCGTCATGTTGATGTTAATTTCATGCATTTCTTGCATCTCCTGGAATAGGGATGCTGGCCTCCCATTTGGACGAGTACCAACCGAGTGCCTTCGGGTCCAATTACCATGTAGATAATAAAACTAATGGCTTTGTTTTTACCCTACTATGAAGAGCCTGAATCTTGCTTTAGAAAAAAAACAAGTGATAATATATTTATTTTAAATGTTATTATTTGGCTGATGGACAGTTCCCAATACATACGATACTCTGGTATCATATACATACATCATGATGACATGATTCTTTCAACTATAATATATTATACGTACTCACCCACTAGTCTTTATTCTATGTACTCACCTACTACCAATATGAAATCACTTTTGTTAATTTGTTAACTATAGTATTAGCCAATATGATATTATGTCCCCTGCATTCCCGGGATAAAAAGTAGCCTATAACACTCGGCGGGTTACTACTCCGTGCAAGAATTTTCACAATTGGATCAGAAAGTAGTTCTGGAGATTACCTAATACATCCAAACATACAATCTTTGGCTCTTTATAATTAGTATAGATGTTAAAAAAATATGTATGTGACATTCACACAAAAAAAAACGTTGTTACAAATTGGTCGCGTTTATTTGCTTGATGTATAGTGTTTCATTTTATAAGTCGTAAAATACTGCTACTAAAAGCGTTATGTAGTGTAAAAGAGTTTTGTGTCTTCATCCCAAGAGATTATTTTCAGTTACCTATCGATTTTATATTCACTGACACTCGATATATGGTTATCGCTATTCCGCAAGCAATAATATTGTTGTACAATATTGAAGGTTATAGATGGGGCAGCTGGCTACTTTATATTATACAGCTGGTAAATCGAAAGAAGAACGTAAGATAGAATGTTGCTTTATAAGGCTGGTCACATAAAATTTATTGCCTCGTCCGTGGATCGTCCGATCCTATTGTATTCAGGAGGTCTTTTACAATGTGCTGTAAAATAATCTGTTACACTAAGTGGCATCTTGAAATTAGACGTGTTATAACTGTATAACATTAGTTAATATATGGTATTAATTTAATAACGTATTTCTTGTTTAACTAGCAGGCTTGAGCATCAATTCCAGTAAACATTGCTTTGAGAATTCAACGCCGAATGACGTCCACCTGCGACGAGTGCTATCAGCGATGTGAACTATTCAAGAAGAGGGACATTATAGAGGTAAAACTTAATAATCAAATATCATCTATACATATAAAATGCTTTGTCCTGAATGACTGACTGACAATCAACGCACAGCCTAAACCGCTGATCGTAGAGACCTGAAACTTGGAGGGTATGTTCTTTGTATGACGTAGGCATCCGATAAGAAAGGATTTTTTGAAATTCTACCCCTAAGGGGGTGAAAATCGGGGGCAAAGTTTGTATGGGACAACGTGATTCCTTGGTCCGATCTACTTCAAATTTTGCATAAACATTCCTTAAGAGGACTCAATTCGTCATACTTTTCATACAAAACCCCTGTACTTATTATGGCGTTGTTAAACATTTTTCGTTAGATGTTTTGAACAAATTAGTATCTTGAGCACTATATCTAGCCGTGTATCTTGGCGTAATTTAAAAAAAGTGTGAAACAAATTCAGTCAAAGCCTCCGAAAAACAGCGTTTTTGCCTGAACTTTGGCCATATCTAATGTACCTATAAATTGTAAAAGTAAATAAAACATTTAGATACCAGGCTTGCAAATGTATTGGAGATTCTAAATAACTAACTTTTTTTTCACAAACTTGTAAGATTTTTTCACAAGAAGTATACTCCTGGAACAAGTTTTATGAATGCGAAATCATGAATGACGACCTAGCGAAGCGGCCGTGAGTGATCAGCGGAATTTACCGACTGATAACCGACGGCTCTGATGCTATCTCTCTTTGTTCGCAGTCAAACATTACGTTGGATGAAACAACAAGCTTTTAGACTATGCTCGCGTTGAAGTTGCGCCGGCCACAGAGGGCCGCCTTAACAGAATTGATGGAAGACGTGTTTCGTATTTTATTGTAACTCATCGCCTAACGGGGTCAAAAAGGGGTAGAAAGTTATTTTAGGGGTGATTTGCATCGAAGTTGATATCAATACTCCTTAGTACTTTTGATTTAAATTACATTTTATTTTGACACACGTTTGAAAACTCAATCCGAATTTCACAGATTACAGAATAAGGCAGATGGGGCGCCCGGAACATGGGAGTGAGGCCAAAAAAGCAAATACAAATTGTAAAACACATACCTGGCCCCTATTTCACTAGACGGACAGGTGCGACAATTGTCATGAAAATATGGCAATTGCCGATATGTCACGATAATTATTGTTTAATAAACCTCTACCATATGTCAACAAAATCCGACGGTATGTCGGCTGATGACAGGCGTTATGTATTGAAAAATTACAATTCTCATGTCTCGCCGTTCGTAGGGCTAACTAATGCCCGGTTTCTATGAACAAAAACGAATCGTTTTGCTTACCAATGGTAGGTTTTTTATTGCCAAACTGGGCATATATCATTTCGTAAGCTAATTTTACCTGTGATAGCTACTTCCATATGGGAGGGTCTGCTATGCAAAGCTTTGAGATTTTTGCTTCATTATTAGTAAAGATATAAGAGTCTTAATTTTAACCGATAATGGTTCATAACTTATAGAAATCGGCCATAAGATCACCAATTTCGCACATACTTATATATTTTTTGCTGCTACATAGTTGTTTTGTTGTTCTTATTTTATTTTTAACGGGCTTTTCTCTAACATATTTATTTACAAATACATAAATAATTACATGGCATTTACTACAAGCGTTTCAAATTAAATATAATAATTATCATATTTATCATGGATAAACAAAAAGATAATTTATTAAAAAAGATTCGCTAGGTAATCTGATTTTCTTTAAATGTTCGTTCTTTACAGTTTGAGAACAAATTGAAACTATTATCGCCACCACTACCTACCTATTTACTGCTTTCGCAAAGAGCCAATTTGAAATGATCACAACAAAAACACGACAATTATTGTAGTAGAGGAAGCCGACACAGATCTTGCCCCATGTCAATTATTTTCGACAAATCTACAAATATGTAAAGTTGTAAAAAATAACATTGTTTCATAACATAAAAAGTTGCATGTCATGCCTGTCATTGTAAAACTACAATTGTAGATAAATCTAATCATTATATCAAACAATAAATGTTTATGAAACGATTTTTTTTTACAATTTTTCGCATTTCCTTTGTAATCTAATGCGAATTTGTAGAATTGTCGCCTAGAACCTGTCACCTGTAAATTGTCACATATCACCTGTCACCTATCAGCTTGGTGAAATAGGGGCCTGGTATTCGCTTTTGAATTTGTATTTGCTTTGTTTAAAAAACTTTATTTAACGAAAAACACTTTCGTTTAAGGCCGGGTCTAAGCTCAAATCTCAAAAATGGGTTTCTTTGAGAGTCGAGTATGACGTAACGCAATGAAATACCTAACACAAAAAAATACTGTGGATAGAAGAGGGTTTTGAGAAAAATGTTAACCGAATAGAATATTAAAAAGTGCTTTGATATTCCCAATAAAAAAATCCTAAGTTACGTCTAAAAAAATCTTTCGCGTCGAAATTCTCCGTATTTTCAGCGATGACAACAATTTTATTTTTAAGAATATATAAGATACAGAATTATATTAGAATGTTAACCGGACACTTATTCAATTTAATGCGTATATTCTGTATAATCTAAAGAAAACCCGTAAATAACAGTCCATTTCATAGAGTCGACACATTTATGATTTACCATTTTCAACCCTATTCCAGTGAAGAACGAGTCCTGTCAAAATCGTAGTCAGTCCGCGCCTTAAATAAACTTTGTGGTTTTTTTGGCCTCACTCCCGTGTTTCGCGCGCTCTATCTGCCTTATCTGAGCCGATTTTATTCAAAAAACTTGGTGCAATGCAATACTTTTTAAAATTGGAATGTCAAATATAAAAGAATATATCGGAGTACAATTCGAAACTAAAATTCTTTTTTGTTCTTGCATTATTTGAATGAAAAACTTACCTTATGCCTTTTGATTTTCCTTGGAAATCTCTTAGATTGTAGGTAATCTAAGAGATTTCCAAGGAAAATTTATAGCGAATATTTGCGATTGCTGTATAATTTGTTTGAATGTTCATTTTCACTATTTAATTAGAATAGTTTGATTGTAGTTAATTTAATTTCTTTTTCATTTGTTGTTATAATAATATATAAGATTCTTTGAGTTTTATTTGTTAGTGTATAATATTGGTTTTTAGTTTTAATAGTAAAAATATCCGTGTTTGATTTTTCAGGGTGATTTGCATCGAAGTCGATAGCAATACTCCTTAGTGCTTTTGATTTAAATGTTCTTCTATTCCAATTTTCAAGAGTTTTGCATTGCACCAAGCTTTTATGTGAGTTCAACTTTTTTTGAATAAAATCGGATTGAGTTTAACATTTTTGTCTGTCTCTTCCGGTTCATAGCTGATGTTCTAAGGAGTAACTTAGCTACTTTTATTTTTGAAAAATGATATGATGAAACCGTACGCGGGTGAAACCGCGGGGGTCTGCTAGTCTTATTTTATAATTACATCCAGTGCTGAACATAATTAAATTCCTCATAGGACGGTGCTGAGTCGGGACTCGGTCATTGGTTCACCTAGTGGGAGCAAATTACGGAAATAAGGCCTAATAATAAATCACTTGATATTCTTTTTTTGAATTTAATATTTAGCTTTAAAAGACACAATAGCACGAATATAGCAACATTTGTATACAGCCATAATTTCTATTCAACATGGTATTACAAAACGTAGTCGTGCCAAGCAATACATTAAATTGGCCGAAGCCCAAGCGGCATGGGCATCGCATTTGTGTTCAATTAATGGGGTTTTACGGAGCGAATCCTTATTTGAAATGCAGCTTGTTTGTAGCGAGCCGTCTTGCCCATTGTTTGTTCTAGATATGAGCGTTCTATGCCAATAAGATCTTTCCCTTTATTATTAACGTTATGAATTATGTATTTATTCTCGCTTCAGACCGATCAAGTTTGCGTCTACGCTTTCTTTCTATGCATCACAATGGGAGCTTTGTCAATTTCGGGGTGTTTTCAGAATTTGATCTATCTTAACTTCCAAAGAGTAATAAAGTTTTTGTATTAGTATGCCGTTCTATGAGAATTTGAATTAAGCATAAGCGAACTCGAATTAATTAATTATGCCTCCGGGCGCTAAGTGTAAAACTGATCTACCTCAACAGTCCCCATCCAGATGTAAATCCAGAGTATTGAGTGTTTGTTTAGTTTATGTAGTTTTCTGCCCCGCGGTTTCGCTCGTACCCCACCACTTACTTTACCTCCTTAGGGTTAGTATTTACCAAAAATCATTTCTTATAGGCTACAAAAGGAACCAATGTATATGAACGCAGTAAAATCCTACCCTTAAAATATAATTACCCCTTTTTATCCCGTTATAGGGGTCGATTTTCAAGAAACCCAAAAACACGTGTTTCTTTAATTTCTATTCAAAAGTTTCAAGTTAATCGGACCAAGCGTTAGGTTTTTTCCATACAAACTTTAACATCCCCTAAACCCCCTTATTATCGTACGTATTATTTTAAAAAATAAACATTCTATTGGTGTTCAGGACAATCTCGATTTAAATGATTTTTGAAATATTGTAATTTGTACCATTGGAATATATATAAAAATACTAATTACTATACTATGACTATTCTAACTTTATTTTTTTATTGGAGAGATTATTTTAATACTATTTCCTGCGTATTTACATTCATTTAAAATAGAGTACCTAATTTATTAGCTAATAAACAAATTTTACAACGTCACAAAATTAAATACTTATCGCAATGTTTATATTTTTACTAATACATGAACAAATATTTGTATTTCGCAAACTGTCACCTTGTTTATTTAATAATGTTACTATTAATAATAATATTCTGGATAAATATGCAGTTCATATTTGCATTCACGAACACTGCATGTAGGTATACACCACGGAAGAAAGATTTATTTCTTTTCTCTGTGGAAAACACCCATTGCAGTATGTGTTGGTTGGCAATGTGTTGTGATCTATGAATTCCATTTCAGTGGTTCCATAGGGACTTGGGAGAAAATGCCGAGATTCAGTCTCATACACCGTCTTGTTGTGGACTTGTTTTTTTCTAGGGTATGTGATTTTTCATGTATTTGGTTGTACTATCTGCGATGGATAGAATTCGCTAGGTTCTGAAAACTGAATTAGGAAATAGTAAAATTTTGTTCCATGGCCTGAAAACTTATTTTAATATTAAATACTAGTTGCCCCCGTAGTTCCCGGGATAAAAAGTCTATATCCTTCTCCATTCCATAGGCTATCTGCATGGCAAATTTTATGTTGATCCGTTGACTATTTGAGGCGTGAAGGCGTAACAATAAACTCACTTTCGTATTTATAATATTAGGATAAATAATTTAAAAAAAATAGTAACAAATTTCCTTTTTTTATAAAATGATGGCTTGTATTTTTGGTATACCTACTATATGTACTAACAACTATTCAAGTCTACGGCTGGTAGGTAGAATTGAATAAATTTTCTTCACAAAACATCTTGCTTCGCAGATAATGTAATGAGGGTAGATTCAATTACCGACGCTCTTTTGTTTTTTCTCCCAAAACCTCGAGGCCTTGATACAACGTTGATGGAAGTGCACATTCGTTTCTCGCCGTACATTGCCGATTTGTACTGTGGAGCGTGCTTCCGACACAACAGCGTCCGTCTCTCCCCGCACTCCGCTCAGTTCCTCACTTCGCTCCCACTGTTAGCCGCGGGAAAGAGCCGGCGAGGTCTATTCAAATATCCCCTGTCTGTTCACACCCCTCCCCACCCGCCAGCGCCTCGCAGTCTCGTTCATATTTCGTGTTCCTATTTTGCGCAGCATCCCCGGGTACCCAAATGCAACCAGCAGACTTCAAAAGGTTTAAAGAGTACAAGTGCGCATAGCAAACTAGACATTATAGCATGGTTATAAGGTTCAAAATCTATTGATATAAAATAATACACTTCAGCTCTAACGTGCGCAGACACCATAGCCTCCCGATGCCGGGAATAGGGGTAGAGATTCAGTACAAGTAGCGCGTAGGGGCGCGGCTCGCCGCAAAGTTAGACGCGACTGAGCTCCTGCCGATAACGACACTTCATGTTGATTGAGTTGAGAATTTAAAATTTAATTTTAGAAATCGAATGGAACCAGACATCCGGAGAATATTCAAGGTATGTTGTGTTGTATTTTGGTATTTTTTCCGCAAGTATCGCGAATGTCCGCAAGGGGCAAAGTTTTCGTATAATTTGATTGCGTCAAACGCTCCCTAATGCTATTTGGTGCCCTCACCTTACCCCCGCGTGAATCGTGACGTGTACAAGTGTTGTTGACTTGTTGTTTCTATTTTGTTTTGAGTTTTATTCTCTGGCATTTATTCTGTCTACACCTTCTTATTTTCTGTTTGATATTTTATTGTTAAGTTAGTGATGTCAATTGTATTATTTCAGATGCTGTGTGCTATGGTCGCAGAAATCATCACTGACAATTTGAAATGGTAAGTTACCAGTTTTTTTCTTGTTTTTTTTTTTTTTAGTTTCCATTTATTTATTTTTTAAATTTAATTTTCATCATCTGCCTTTCTATTCCACTCATTGACAAGGGCCTCTCCCAGAGCACGTTACTCCTTTCAATTTCAAAATTTAATTACTACTAGTACCTACCTACTGATAATTTTTATTTAAGTTTATTTAAATTTTTGACTAATTTTTAGCTGTTTTAGTTATTCGCTTACGAAACGTCAATAGTTTTACTATGTTTTCTATTTAACTTTATATTATGTTTTACTGTATTATTTATTCATTGGAATATTAATAAAAAAAATGCATTTTTATATATTGATATAGAAACATGCAGATCTAGAATCTTATAATTATTATATTAAAAACATAATTATCCTTATTAAAAAAATAGCTATTTAGGAATATTTAAACACGATTTGATGTCCAGTCAGTCTCTTTAGAAATTCTACTCAATATACGCTAGTAACAAAGAGAAAAAACAAAAAAGAAGGAACAAAATATTTGTCCATAGTTAACAAAGCTTATTATATTCTGTTTCCATATTATGTACGTAACTGTACGGAACGACCCCTCGAGAGCCGTATTTATGGAAGTGACGCACAATGTAATAAGGAAAGCAAATAAGGACTTTGCGATTCTACGCTTTGTGTCCGCAGACATAGGGAATAATATTTGTGTTGTTATTATTAACATTAATTCCACTCTCATACTTTGGTTATTATTTTATTTGAATAAGCAAATTTGCTGTATATAGTGATAGCCATTTTTATAACGCTTTCAAACCTTCCCGGCCTCCTTGTTAAGTTTTCGAGGCAATTTTAAATTATCTTTGAGTTTATTGCTGAGGTTTTTAATTGTAAGATTATCGGTAATCTAAAGGTAAAAAGAAATGCAGTAGATTTCTGTATTATCACTAGCTTTTGCGCAACGGTTTCATGCATTAGAGTTCCTGAGCACCCTATTACTAAAAGCCGGCCTAGTGCGAGTGGGAACTCGCTCTATAAGGGTTAACAAACTACGGAATGAAGCGGCGTTTCCAATAAGGCCGGGTCTAAGCTCAAATCTCAAAAATGGGTTTCTTTGAGAGTCGAGTATGACGTAACGCAATGAAATACCTAACACAAAAAAATACTGTGGATAGAAGAGGGTTTTGAGAAAAATGTTAACCGAATAGAATATTAAAAAGTGCTTTGATATTCCCAATAAAAAAATCCTAAGTTACGTCTAAAAAAATCTTTCGCGTCGAAATTCTCCGTATTTTCAGCGATGACAACAATTTTATTTTTAAGAATATATAAGATACAGAATTATATTAGAATGTTAACCGGACACTTATTCAATTTAATGCGTATATTCTGTATAATCTAAAGAAAACCCGTAAATAACAGTCCATTTCATAGAGTCGACACATTTATGATTTACCATTTTCAACCCTATTCCAGTGAAGAACGAGTGCTGTCAAAATCGTAGTCAGTCCGCGCCTTAAATACAGTATATGCAGAAATTCTAAATAAACCTAAAAATATATTGTACTACCTAGATACCACACATGCCAGGTTAAAACATCGGCTCATTTTTTGAAAAATAATTTCTTTGAATTTTTAATTCAATAATTTCAACCCCCCAAGATTATTCTGAAAGTGCCGAGGGCTCTCAACTGAGAATTCAGGCGGATGTACTTTAATGATGTACTAATTATACAAGGTTATTGGTAAAATAAATAACCTCTCAGGCTTTGTCTATTGTCCATATAGTATGTCACATTATTATTCTTTGTCTAAGGTTAATTTTGAGAATCGTATGGCTCTACCACAGTGTTAATTATAAAAAAATGGATTAATATTCTTTGAACAAATAATTCTACTTTATAACCTATCTTAGGTTCAAATTTTCAGAATGTTTCCTTCTTACATTTGTAGTTTTTGTCTGAAATACAAAATATGCAGCATTTACATCAATTAATAGAGATAGAGACAACATAAAAGACTTGAAAAGTTTTAAAACACTAAACCCTCGGTAATAACTGCCTTAGGAATAAAATTATGAAAAACTCTGTAGGTGTGTCCTACATACAGTTTTCGTGTGTTCCACCAGTTATGAAAGTTGCTAGGGTACAACATAAATCCTTGATTTACAACAAATATGTACAAAATACAATCTATATATAGAAAATTTCCTCAAGCCTGCCGCTGCTTCCGATTAACGGCAGGGTTCCCAGAAAAAAAAGGAACCCTTATGGTGCCATTGCGTCCGTCCGTCTGTCACAGCGGTATTTTTCAGCAACCACTAATTCTACTGATTTGCAATTTGTAATAGATTTAAATATACCTTACCCAACCAAATAGATCATTAAAAATTTTAAAAAAATATTTTTATTTTCTTTTGCAAAAGTGGCCTAAACGTGGGATCTATCTGATCGATCCAACCGAAATAATTAGCGCCTTTGCACATTATCAGACACGACCGTTCGACAAGACAAATTTCTTGTCTGGTTCATCGTACACATTCATGCAAGACGTCTTATCCTCTGTCTGTAACCATATTTCACGGACGGACAATACCTACACACGTACAAAATGGACAGACGACAGAGTTTACAGTGATTGACTTGTACCATAGACATAGAAAACGCCGTAGTTGTAGGCATTATTGATGAAACTATAGAGCTTAAATGTTCAATATATTCACCTATTCTAAATATTTACAACATTTATATAATAATTAAAGGAAAATCCTATTTACAAAATATCTAATTTAATATTTACAAGTAAAATAGTTGTGCCAGATCGCTGCCCTGTGTAAACGTGCCAAGAAGGCTGGCGGCATTGCCACGTTGAATGGCAATGCTGATCCGTTGTCCTAGATAGACACCAGCCTTCCTGTCACGTAAATATTTAGAATAGATGATAGTTTTTTGTAAATATTTATGTAATTCCCTAATTAAGTTACTCTTTTATCGACATTTCATTAAAATTAATAGAAACTAAAAATAGCTTACAATAACATGGAGTTATATATTCACTTTTATTTTACTCATGTAACATTACATGTTTGATAAAAGTTTAATAAACGTAAAAAATAAAAATTACAATTCCTATAATTCAAACAACATTAATCCACTTCTTAATTTTACAAAAAATAACATAACTAGGTACATGAAAAATAAAACAGTCGTAAAATTAATAAAAGTTATTGAATTAAAATTGAGCTGATTTAAATTAAATAAATAAATTAACAATCTAAACACGAAATAAAAGCGTGGACACTATACGTGTTTTCGCTGACGCAGCCACTACGAATGTGCACGCGCGATCTAGTTTCCATATATGAGTAAATGTCGTGTCTAAACAAGACGTCTTGTGTAGGCGCGACATCGAACATGCAGCCGACAAAATGACAAGGATGCGCGTGTCTGATCAGACATAAGAAAAAAATTCTTGTAATGTGCACGGTCTCATATAACTACCAGTGCGACTGAATGTCTTATAAGACATGTCTGATCAGACACAAGAAATTTTCTTATAATGTGCAAAGGCGCTTACAGTTGCTAGACATTGATGTAAATATTACAGGAAAATGATATTTCTAACTAGCACAGTTTTTCGAAATCATAAAAAATCCTTCACCAACAAACTTAGTTATGCGGTCCAGTGTTTTTCAACAGTTATGACCTAAACCAAGAAATATACGTCCAAGGTAGATTGGAACCCTGATTGCTTGAGTCAGA
Source organism: Polyploca ridens (assembly GCA_951394255.1). NCBI lineage: Eukaryota > Metazoa > Arthropoda > Insecta > Lepidoptera > Drepanidae > Polyploca > Polyploca ridens. The sequence goes on from OX596255.1 coordinate 5,905,299, forward strand.
CTCTGACTCGCACTTGCCGGTTTTTATTTTTAGATAAATTTTCCAGTGAAAAAATAGATTGAGATACACTTGCACCCCCGTAGTAATAATAACTTTTAATTAAAAACATACGAAGACCAGAATCTTCAGACAGTCTGAGGCAGTGATCGACAACGTCAAGATGACATCATTAAAGCCTGCAAGTATTTCATCACAGTTCTAATGGCGAGATACATAGCCTTCAAATCTGCCAATATAAATGTCCAATTGACAGCCATGTGGTGACTGGTACTTACAGAACCGAGTGATAGCAGAGGAAAACCCTCTTGCTATTTGGCGATGGGTAGCCGATGTTTCACGTTGACAGTTCAAAGTTAATTTGCAACCCTACTCCTTCAAGTTTCCGAGAAATGTTACTTCCATCACATGAGTAACACGCAATTTCTGATATTGTCGAAACTTGGCAGCGGTTTCTTAAAGTTGGCTGTAAGTAAATTGTATCTTCGTTCAATCTACACATATGTGTCGAAAACTGTTTGTTACATGAACACGTCATGTAACAAACAGTTTTCGACACTACGAAGAGGTTGTTTTACCACGATTGCCGGGGCCATTCATTATAGTGCCCCGCCGGGAAGAGCCCAAGATTAATACCCTATACGACTATACCTTTCTCGCTCCCTCTTCAATGATTCTACGAAATAATTCTTCAGCGCACGCTACGCACTGATATTGCTGAAACAATTTGGAACAGCCCATGTTATAAGACTCGAAGGAATCCTTCTGTTAACATAAAGAGAAATTCGGTACGGATAGGTACAGTACTATTAGAAACGAATTGCATTTTGGGAAATGTTTTTTGTTGTGTTACAGGAAATGGTAAATGCTTCGTCAAGTAAAACTATAAAGATGGATCAAAAAACAACTACTAAAAGGTACTACTTACTGGCTTTCTTGGCTTTCGTTACGTACTTGCCGAGGTAATAATAATGACATTTGAAAGTTTGTATTTATAATTGAAAAACGTAAACCTGAATGTAAATCCTAAGGGGAGAAAATAAATGGAGAGAAAGGGAAGAAAATAGGGGATGCTACTTTGTATGGACATAATAATATTTTTGGTCGGATTAATTAGAATCTTTGTATTAATGCCCAATGACACAAGTAATGAAGCCTTTGTTTGTCATTTAATTTGGGCGTGCATAGGAAGATTTTACTCAACTTTCTCAAAACGAAGGGAACTTGAATCGCATCTTTACTAGTGACGAAGAATGGATCCTGTACGATGATTGGAAATGATCATCACAATTATTGAACTCAGACAAAGAACTGGTCAAATCCTGGCCCAGGCAACAGTTGAATCAGAAAAAGGTACTGGTAAGGGTCTGGTTGACGAGTGCCGGTGTCATCCACTACAGTTTCCTAAGATCTGGCGATTATGGTAGATCTGTATTATCCTCAGTGTCAAACCATGCTGGAAAAGCTAGTCGTTAAACACCCGCTCTAGTCCACTGCTGCTAGTCCACACAGAGCACAACAGGCGGTCGCTAAATTAAAGGAGCTACGATTGGAATATCCCCAACACCCTCCATATTCCCTGGCCAAGGTCCGGTGACTTTAATAGATCCGGAATTTGAACAATTTCTTACAAGGAAATAAATTCAATTCCGATGAGGCAGTCAAAACCTCCTTCAAAGATTTTATTGATTCTCGCTCTCACAATCTTTTCAGAAAAGGTATAAATTAACTAACTATAAAATAGCGGAAGTGCATAGATTACAGGTACATACTTAATAATACTTTTTTGTAATCTGTGGATAGCGTAATTGGTTTGACTTTGATAATATTTTTCATAACTTTGTATCATGTATAACCAATGATAACCAATTATTGTCATTCTGTTTGTTGTCCTGAATAAAATAAAATAAAATACTTTTTTGTTTTACTTTTCAATATAATATGTCGAAAAAAAGACGGAGTAGATTCGGCCCGCGGACCGAACGAGGAGCGGACCGAATAAACTAAACACCCCCGATATCATATAATGAGCTTTTATTCAGATTCAACTGTCTGTGTGTCTGTAATCAAATCTTGCAAATTTAGTTAATTTAGACCTAATTCCCGGTTTCCGATTGAGCTGAAATTTGGCATTCATATGTCCATTGGATAACAATTCCATATTATTATGACATGAAGCTGATCTGAGAACTCTGTAATAAACCAAGCCTGTTACGCTACCCCATCAAGTTTGGGCTTGTTTGATTCGTCTTGACAAGGACTCTGGTTTGAGGGTCTGATAATCGACTGTTATATAAAAAGCTTGTTTAAAAAAAGATTCGTGTTTCAATTCTTTACAAACACAAAACACAATTATTGTAACTCCATATACATTTGGTGCCTGGAGCCAGATTTTCGTAGCATCGACAACGTCAAATGACAAAAAAATACCTAAGTGTATAATAGAAATTCTGTACAATTTGACAAAGTTCGCCATATGCCATATGTCGAAAATGCTAGAATCGAGGACATTTAACATAACTTGGGTTTTGCTAGACTTGCTTTAAACCATCTCACGTTATATACGCAAGGAGGATAGAGGATTATATGTACCTTGGTTTAGATAACTCAATTTACCAAATAAATTATTTACTGAACAAGAAGTCTCATATTTCGGCACTACACTTTAATAGCTTGTCTTAAATCTGCTGCATCCTGAATTCCCTTGGTACTTTCTCAGCGCATTTTACGACACAAACTTATATGATACCATTATCGTCACGATGATCAGCTGTTCACGTTAAGTAGTTTTCATAGTGGACTTTACTATCGCTCACGTTATACTAAAATTTTACACTCCTAGCGTAAAATCTAATTCATTTATTCGAGTAATGAAAACAGTAACTACGAAAATGAAAATGAATAACAAATGAGTACCTACGCTCAACAAGTTTTACAAAGGGATCTTTTATTACAGGCGTCGAGTAAAATTCGTTTTATCTAATGCTCTTCCCAACATCTCATGACTTTAATTTTAATCTGAAAATGTGGAGTTACTGCTTTATTGTTGAATTTAAATATTAATTTAGTTAGTATTTGACCTTGGCGTTTATCAAAACGGTATAAAATTGCTCTCGCGATGCTCGTAAAGACTCGTTTTATTTTCGCTGTTACAATAATTTGATCTTAACTTTTATACTTTTGCTTCTAAATATGATTCTCCTCTTAAAATATATTTTAAATGCTCACGTTGATATCATGCGAATTACTTTTTTGTCGTCAAAGTATCAAGTAGGCTAATCTAATCGATTCCATAATTATTTTACTTGTGGTACTATGTAGGTGTTCAGCCAGCATCAATAAATCAAATTCTAGGTTCCAGTATGTTCACGAGTATTAGTTAGTTCGTAAATGATTGATTGAATTTATTAGCGTATGAGGCTATAAAAGTCGAGCTTTGTCATAGGAACTTTGTTTACCAAATTTGGTATTTTAATGAATATTTTTTATGATAACTTTAAGAATACTTTATATTTACAACGGTAACATTTTTTTAATACGACTTAGTCGGTAAACATTCATACGGCCCCTTGCAACACACGAAGCATCGCTCACGCGTTACCGACCTTTTTCCCCTCCCTAATCAGCTCTGGCGACCTTACTCACGCGCAGGAACACAATTTTACACAACATAAAGTTATTTCGCTGCGGAATTCTGAAAGGTGGAGGTATTTCGAACGCTATGCTCTACCTCTCTTAAACATCATGATCAAACACACCTAATTACTCTACAAATAAAACTTTCTTAAGACTCTTAGTCCATTTCAACCCCACCAAGACTCAAGCCTGCGCGTTCACCGCTAAGAAAACCCCATGGTCTGTGGCTCCACAATTCCAGAACACCTCCTTGAACATCAGTCAAAGAATCGGGATCCTTGGCGTCGACATTTCTAGCGACGTTTTGTTCCGAAGTCACTTGGAAGACAAGGTTAAGCTGGCATCCAAAAAGCTCGGAGTACTCAACAGAGCGAGGCAGTACTTCACGTCGGGACAAAGGCTACAACTTTATAAGTCACAAGTCCGGCCTCATATGGAGTACTGCTGTCACCTATGGGCGGGAGCACCTGGATACCAGCTTGGGCCTTTAGACTCGGTTCAGCGACGTGCCATCAGAACTGTTGACGATCCCGAGCTCACAAGCGGTTTAGAACCTCTCAGTCTGAGGAGAGACTTTGCCTCTTTATGTGTGTTCTACCGCTTGTACAACGGAGAGTGTTCTAAAGAATTGTTCGACTTGTTGCCCACGGCTACCTTCTACCATCGCAACTCCCGCCATCGACGGGGAGTCCATCCTCACACATTGAAACCAGAATTGTTTCGAACTGTGCGGGCCCAAAGGAGTTTTCTTCCGCGGACGCTCAGATTGTGGAATGAGCTCCCCGCCGTGGTTTTCCCAATGGAGTACAGCATGGGGTTCTTCAAAAAGGGCGTGAAGAGATTTCTTCAGGGTCGGCAACGCGCGAGTGATTCCCCTGGTGTTGCAAGCGTCCATAGGCTACGGTAACTGCTTACCATCAGGCGGGCCGTATGCTTGGTTGCCACCTTAGTGGTATAAAAAAAAAAAAAAAAAAAAAAAAAAAGACTGCGTATAAAGCAAAATAACAATCTTAGAATTGAAATTTAACCAAGTAAATAGTATTTAAATGAAAAAATATTTTTATATGAGTATTTTCATTATATACGCGAGGGTTCTGCCTGAGCAAAAACATAATGGAATGAAATTTCCTCGAAAGAAAAAAATCATAAAGCTACCTCTAATAATAATGAATTTTCGGTTTTATTCGTTCATGGTGTATCTAATTAAGAGAAAAATTCGATAAATAATATCACTAACATATGACCTAGGGCTGCTACTAACGATTTTTTAAAATATTCTATACTTTACGAGTTATTTAGATAAAAAGCGCTTAGTTAATTTTTGTTCCGCGGAACACGCTATCTCCATCTCATCTGCACGCGAAGATTAGACATAAGTTTGTTTCATCTGACATTGCCATATTTTTCTGGCTTGGTACGCACTCTTAACATAAATCAAAAGTTTCAATAAGACCAATAAATTTATCCCTTATATAAATTCACTTTTATACGACTGGTAATACTAAACATACTTAATTTAATCAATGGTGTTTTTCTGAAGTCTGTCTAATTTCCCGGATAGCCGGGATTTGTGACTACGTAGGATCGTGTACAGAATTTGTCCTCGCCCGCGGGCCACGCAATCTAATACATATGCTAATTTATGATAGCTCTCTGGAATTATAGATGTCGCCCCGGGTGCGAAATTACGTCCCCATTTCTCCTTCGCCTCGCCATTTCTGGCCGACGCCATCTTGGCATTTGATTCGACGCAAGCTCAATTAAAATGCAGTAAACCACCTACACTTAAGTGCTAATGCTCTTTTTTAGGTGTCGCATCCAGACCAAAAAGGTTTTTTGTTGTGTCTCTGTTCTCCCAAATTACTTGGGTATTTGTTTGTTTAAATTTACTCTTTAGTACCGTAGAGTTCTGTTCTTTTCAGGTTTTCGGTTTGTAAAAAGTTAAGTTTGAGTCGTTACTTTTATTAAACTTATTTTAACTGTTACGATGTACTACATTTGTAGTTAATGTTACTATTCTATAGGGATCCTTAAAATATACTCTAAGGCGCCGATCCCACAGAGAAGAGTTCTAGAGTTCCGCGATCCGAGTTCTGCATTCCGCGTTGACTGTAAGCTATGTGGGGCCTTTGAAAGTAAAAAAAGTGTATAATGTGCGATCAGTAGCGAATATTGCAGAACTCTAGAACTCTAGACTGCTTGCTGTGTGCACTATAGTTAACACGGAATGCAGAACTCAGAACTCGGAACTCTAGAACTCTCTCTGCGGGATCGGCGCCTTATAATTACATTTTATAACATCAAAAACTTAATTGCTTTCAAGACTTAGTAGGTAAAAACAATGTTTGACGACAATTCCTTAATTTGTAACTTAACCTAGCTCCTACTAGTACTAGTTAGTATATACAGAGATATAGGTAGATACCTCTTGATGTCCATTGTGTGGACAATGTTTGAACAGAGTGTGAGGCCATAAAGTTGGGGGTGGAATTTAAAACGTTCCGCCTATAAACCGGTTGAATGCTTGTTTACGTTTGATCAAAATTTAATGTGCAGGGTGTCTGTACGTGACTGAGCATTGGTGAATCAACTTTGTATCAATCGCGTGATAGTTGCCCGTAGTAGTAAGAAGGTATTTACAGATTCGATTCTTGAGTGAATAGGCTGGAATTTGTTTTCTGCCTTACATAATTGATATAACCTTTTGAAAATCAAGAGATATACCTACGATCAAGAGATATATTATATCAAAGTTTTTTTTTTTTTGGTATTTTATAAACGGTAGAATAATTGGCAAAGAGGTGACCTATGCGATGTTATTATATTTTACACTTGATATTTTTATCATGCCACCAAAATGAATTCATATTTAAATCTAGTATACATTATTTTTTATTACGTACCTAAATGAGAATGGCTAACCGTCTCTAGCCGCGAAACGAAACGAAAACTTCCTCATATTATTAGGTTTTTAATGGTTCCACTCTTCGCCTTCAGAGCGATCCACACAAAGAAATGAGTGTACGATATGCAAATGCAATTTGAACTAACAGCACTCGAGCGAGCTTAGGGTAAAGATGGGGCTCCACTACGGGCGGGATGGTCTGACAGTGGTAATGGCTTACTAAATACTGCACTATCAAATCTATTGCTGAGTTTTATTTTCCTAATAGAAAAGGCAGGCTTTGCAATTTGTTTGGGAGTCAGTGCTTTTTTGTTTGTTGTTAAGTGGTATAACGGAGATGGCTGATATAGTGAGCTCTATTCTCACTATAGCTTCTACCCGGGCGGTGGTTTTACTGTATTTATCCTGGATCGCTCGTAAGGACCTAATGTTTTACCGGAATAAAAAGTATCCTACATTTTATTCCAAGATAATATTATCTTTTTTTTGCGTATTTGCGTTCCAAAATGTCATCCATTACAGCGTAATTGTATAACAAACACAGGCAAGCGTAAGTATTTATATATTTTTTTCCTTTTATGTGGTTAGCATATCAATGTCAAAATAGTAACATACAGTAAAATCACTATTTGTAATCATAATCACAAAATTGAAAATTAGGTAAAATAACCAAAAAGGGTTCACCAAACTAATTGTAAATTGCTAAACAAATAACTTTAATTTACAATTATGTATAATATTTATGCACGCTGTTAATCCTCCCCGCTTGCAATAAATACGAACCCCATTAGGCCTTATATGCACAGCCGAGTTTATTGTCGCACAAATGTGCACCGAGCTTAACCGGGCTAGTTCCGTTATGCAGATAAAGCTACTGCAGTTTGGAACTAAATTAAGTTCATACGATTGTCTCAGACACTTATGCAACATATACATATGAAGTGCTTTCTATTTATTGTACGAAATGGTGCATTTGAAACATTATCCTTTACGGGGTATTTTGTTTATTCCGCTGGTTGTTAGTTATTCAAGATTTTGTTAGGAAATTTATGGTAGAGATTTACTTAGTTAGGCTATTTATCATTTTTGTTGCTGTTATTTTCATAAACTTTTTAAAATTTCTAATTAAAATATATGAGGAAAAGCTAAAAAAAAGCTTGGTATATGTGAAGTGCCTAATAACTATTCCAACTATAAAGAGTTAAATAAGCATTTATATGGCTCTTTTTCCAACTTCTTTTTTAAATTTAAAACATGTTACCGCACAAAAACTGAACGTTACGAGCGAGTTTTATTTAGTTTTATTAGACGCCACGTTTAATTTCCTCGCCGCCAGACTTTTCCCTTTGTTTGTATTTACTTTAAAGTAAAACAATTTTAACTTCTATTCGCTGTCGCTTCTTTTCTGGTTTGAATTTTGGTCCTCCTTCCTTGTTTCTTTTTCTGGAAGAGATTACTTTTGTTTGGCTATCATATAGCATACTGTGAAGTCAGTAAAATCTGACCAGAACATAAACATAATATGTCTCATTTGTATACAGAAAATATATAGCTGTCAAAGTACTAAACATATTAATTTATTTGTAGCCTTTAAACATTTCTGGAATCTTTACGCCCAGTACAATATTGTAGTATGGAGCAAGCGTCAACCAATGCGGAGTTATCCCATGATAGAGCCATATTGATCGAAAGCACGTATGGAAATATGTTTGCCAATATAAATCTCGTGTGGTGGCCCTGGCTGCGAGCCAAACGCCCATCGCGACCAGCCCTAGCTGTTTTATACTTTGATTTAGGTGTTAGTTAATTTAAGTTTGCCCTTGTTCGTTTTTAGTGAAACAATTTTACATAATATATTTAATAAACTATAATGTGTATAGAATTATGAATACCTAATGTTGAGCGCATTGAAGTGCTTACTAGAGGCAAAAGTTTTCATCAGAAAAATTAAACTATGGTACATAAATTCCCTATCAAGGTTTCTTCAAATCCCAAAAGTACATGTACATGTTTATAAAATAGGCTTATTATAAGCTTTATTATGCACGTTAAGTACCTTACGTGTCAAATTTTAATTATGTACCAACCTATGTAACAGGTACCTCTGAAGAGCATATGTCCGAAGTTAACTCGTTAGCTGGCATATTAAGAGAAAAGTTTTTGTTTAATGGGATCAAGTTTAATGTACGCAGGATTTGAGATGTAATCCGCTCTACAAATGTAATGGATTGTTCACTTTAGCTTAATTAAATTTGTAATTATTTAAAGAAAGATGAGGGAAACCGTAATATTTAATCGGGCACGTTCCTCTCTTCTCTACGGAGGTATGTGAGAAAATTGTCCCTAATACATATTATGTATAAAATTATAAATAATTAAAATAAAAAATAAATAATAAATATCCCGGGACATTCCTCACACACGGTCATCTGATCCCAAACTAAGCAGAGCTTGTACTATGGAAACCAGATAACTGATATAATACATATACTACTTTTTGTTTGTAAATACATACTTAATATACATAATTACACCCAGACTCAGGACATACAGACATGTTCATGCACACAAATGCATGTCCTGTGTAGGAATCGAACCCACGGCCTGCGGCGCGTAAGGCGAACCTTAACCAACTGCGCCAACTGGCCCGTCAAATTGCGTATTTAATAGTCTTTCTATAACGAAGTTGAATTGAAGAAAGACCTAAGAAACCCTGCAGTTATGAATTGACATGTATATGACTGAAGAAAGCTATCAATACCAATATATGCGAACAGAGTACTAGATTAAAGGGTTTACTGTTATTTCGAAACATAAATCACAATAATTTACATTTAAGTTATGATATTGTTTTGGGTCCAAAGTTTTCTAAATAGGAAGTTATGTCCGCTCCCACACATATGGAGAGTTATTGCCAACGCATAAAGTATGGAATGGGGTGAAGTAAAAGTTAGCTTTGTACCAGTCAGCATATTGAAATGTAACATTTGGCCCCGAATGTTTCAGGAACGCGTCCGGGGAAAACACGCTGATATGAAAACACCGACCGGTGAACAAAAACAATCGAACTGAGGTAAGATTTAGTGATATGGCATATGTAAAGTTACGCGCCCCTTTGGCTTGGATGGGTTAGGATCAAAATATGAGGAAGGGTTCAACAGTATTGAAAGTGTTTTGATTGAAGGCTATTTACATAGTTTATTCAGCGGGGCGTAAGTAAATGAACTTCATAAACTGGTCTTCATTGAAATCACATTATCTGGAGTTTTATAATATTTAGACCACAAACGGGTCCCCGGACGAGTCAATAGATGGCTTTTTTAACTCTTTTGATATTCACGTGTTCAATAATTAAATTATAATTGTAGAAAAAGGTAGACCAATGGTCTTCCTTTTTCTAATGAAACTTAATGAAGTACAATTAAATTGACTTACGCGGTAGCCAAGGAGTATGTAGCTTCTTTGCTTTAAAAAAATGCATTAGGTACTTTAATCATCATTAACCGTGATTTTTTGTGGTTTTAAAAAACGGCAAAATCTTAAGTTTTTTAATATCACACAACATCATTCATTTTTGCTAAGTTGTTGTATGCCACAACTTGTGTGGATCTTAATGCTATTCATGCTATTCGTTTCAATAACTACTATAGGAAAACTTACTGATATTCAACGTAAAATCAATCGATAAGTTTAAAAACGTGCAGTATCTCTCCTACGCGGCTGAAACTACGGGAAAACTAGGTGTCAAATTTCGGAACGTAAGGATAAAATAATCGGGATTTTGGGTTTCAAATCGGGACAGTAGTGAAAGTCTGAATTTGGTGAGAAAATATGAAAGCAAAAATATTTTTATGTAGTAGCAGCTTAGTTATATTCACTTTTCCTGTCAAAATTATCAAATATAGTAAAGACTCATAAGGTTAGTGAAAATCGGGACATTTGGCGTCCCGATCAAGGGTTAATCGGGACGTGTCACCAGACCCCTGAAAATCGGGACGTCCCGCGCAAATCGGGACACCTGGCAACACTAGTAAAGAGCCTTAACGAATGTCTCACATTAAGTAGCTCGTATTAATGTACATGTACATACTATGTATTATGGACAGGGTTTATAATAAAAAATATGTGTAAAGCTGAAAACCATTTCTTTCTTTTTATATTATTCGAGCTAGAGTTGTAAAACATATTACAACTGAAATATCCAATTGAATAGATAAAAAGAAAACGTCTTCGGTTTGCTGATAGGGATTTAAGAAAATCTTCCATTTGTAGACCTCGACAAAATCCTCCAATGACAGCTCTAGGGATTCCACTAGTCGATAAAATTAATGGATAGGTTTTATCTCATACTTTTTATTTTAAATAATTGATCCAATTATCACCTGTTTGATAAATTATATTTTTAGTGTTACCTAATTAGGTAATATAGTATATCATTGCTTAAAATAAATTTTGCAGAGTAGTTTACATAATGCAAAGGTCTTAACATGCTATAGATGAAAAGCCAATAATAAAAAAATCACGATTCAGTCTCAAAAATCCTTTGAATTAATATATACCTACTATCCGAAATCCTGTCACCATGACTAAAACCCCAGATACCATTATATAACCCAATTAATTAGGCATCGCTGTTCGTTTCCTTCACGCCCGAGCCTCCTGGCAGTTATCGTTCATATCTACGATAGTTTACTTATATTATCGACATCGAACAGCTCTAAAGTTGCTCTTAGAGCGACGACGCTGTTTGCTCGGCGGCGTGCAAGATTAATGATGGCAGGAGGACACTACACAGAGCCCGAGGGGGCGATGGGAGGGCTGGGGGGTGACTACCTACCGGGGATTTCAGTTCAATCCCCCGCCAGAACACAGTAATACGCTAGTCCTATTTGGGCTAATTGCTTGTAGATATTTACGTGAATACCACCTATGCGGGCTCCTTGTTGGATTTATAAATGAGCTTCAATTAAGGCGTACTCAATTCGCATACACCGTAAATTCAATAGTTACCGTACGGTAGAGAAAGACCATTACCGTTTGTATAGTGCAAGTGCTGTTCTGTTTTCCGTTCACTCAACGATGTTTAATGCTTTAATTTGCTCGGTATTAGTTACTGCGCGTTTCGCTTTGAGCTCGGGTTTCTTTAAAACGTTAGCCTTTAAAGCTCTATCGTAAGATGGATTAATAATGACATGATTGAGTGGAGTGCTCTTTAAAGTTTCGCTATATTTAGTTAACCTAACAGAGATAAATTAATAGTATATCGTCTTGGTTCGGAATTAGCGAATCTAAGTCTCAATCGTTCTAGCTCCGTCAATCTGAGGAAATTGATGAGTCAGGCGATCGGGTGAGCTCGTACAAAGGCCTCGCGGGGAAACAATGCCCGCTCGCCTTTCAGCGTTCTTCCCTCGTGCAATTAAGTGAACCTTTTTGTTAGAGCCCGCTTTCCTCTACTACATTATTGGGTGTACAATGGTCGCGATGATTTGCGGAAATTTGCCGAGATTATTTTTTTGCGGCAAATCCCACGAGAGTACGATGCCGATTCGTTTGATTTGTGATCCTTCGTCATGCTTTTCGATTAGGTAAAAGTATTTTATTGTTGTCTGCAAATTGTACTTTGAATTTCGGGAAGTTTGTCTACTGCGAAAATAAACGATTGCAGTAAAACTTAATAAAGGATAACATTCTGTATTCAATAAGTAATAATTAGCTATTAGCTCTGATTCTATGCATATTTTAATTTGATATATTATTATAGAGTCTAGAGTCTTTATGGTCTTATAAACACACTAATTACACAATTTTTTCAGAACCTTCATTTCTAAATTACCTAAGCCTCGGTCACTACATCAACATCTTATGAATAACCAAATCCAAATACATAGAATTATTAGATCGCTCTCAATTCACAAGCCTCTTAGTATGCGTACAGCACTGGCTTGGTATTTGCCAAGTAATAAATGATAGATTACGTGTGTCACGGGTAACGAGATTTCCATATTAAACGCCGCCTGCCCCTGTCACGTTAATTACGCCTTTAGCCTGTGTTCATGTTTGCATCGCATATATGTGTAGTAGGCTTTATCAAAGCCTTCCGCATATGGGGCCTAAACAGCTGTTTGTATTTATATCGGTTTATATTTACAGTGGAGATTTAAATGGGTTTGGACATGAAATAGGTTGCCTATCAAAGTAGGCTTTAACAATAAAGCGATTATCCAAATTATTTAAGAATCTTTTTTAGGTTTTATTCTTATAAACTTTAGCTGCATAATCACTTAGCTATGTATGATTGTAGTCAATCAAGTTGGAGGTAAAAACGACATCCCCAGTCTCATCCAGTACAAGGTAACAACATATTTAATGCAGTTTCAACGGTTTTCTCGAGTTTGGTTTAACCCTGATACTTTTCTAATTAGTGACTGTCCAAGTTTAAATTGGTTTGAAAGTAGCAGATGAAACTGTTAGGAACTTAGATGGTTTTAAAATATAGGTCTTTTAGCTATAATTTAAATTAATAGTATGTTACGTACAGACGGCTACATATCAAGCTATATATTTCCAATATAAGCTGATCTCGCATTGTAAAGGATTTCTGTACAAATGGGAGATCAGCTTATACTGGAAATGTATAGCTTGATGTGTAGCCGTGTGTACGATACGTGTGACTTAAGGTGTTAACTTAAGCTATTTTAAAAAAAGCATGTAATAAAGCCGCACTTATTACATGCTTTTCCGTGTAATAATGAACTACTTAGGTCACGGAGAATCGTGTAATAAGTGCGGGCTAAGGTTACACAGTGCTATAAATATTTATTTCCTAGTCTTATATGTAAGTCAGTCCATTCACGACGTTACGGAGTAAGAGATATAATAGATTTTTAGTTTTCTGGCAAGGCGGAGAAGGACATAGGAAATCGTCATCCCATAATAAGTATGAAGTCACGGGGCGGAAGCTAGTATGAAAAACATCAAACATACATTTTTTTCAACATGAAGAGACAAAAAGCTCATGTTTAATAACGGTACAAAGTAAAAGTAAGCGGACGAGTAAAAAAATAATAAATGTTTCCAAGTTTCAGGTCGGGATTCTCAGAACAAGTATAAACGGATGTAATGAAAAACTTCAGTGTAGCAGGCCCTACCGCTGAAACTCGAAGATAGAAGAATATAATGGCACATTCGTGATCTACCCTGTAGATCCGGGCTTTTGTAGTTTAGTTCCACATCAGAAGCTCGTCTCTACAGGTATCTCACGGCTGGAAGACCTCGCTACTTTATCATCATTCAACATTTTGAAGATTCGAGAATTGTGGGTAGTGGAATTTTTGAACATAGAGACGATACGATACGAATTCTCAACTGAAAAGAGTATAAATATATTTGTATCGTTCAAAAATTCCTTTACCATTAAATACATTCTGGAAAATGCTTAGAATTATTTACTTTGTGCCTATTTTTGTTTTTGATTGTAACTTGCCAGGTTCTAATAACTGTTAACGTATGTGTTAAATGTATTAAATAAATACTTACGTTTAGTTTGTATAGGTGTGTGTTTTTTAAAGCACACATTATAAAAAACATAACTAACATTTGTGGAATACATAGGTATAGTATGTATATTTATCATAATTATAAAGTTATACTGGATATCTCTTATATATGGGCCAAGTAATAATAATGGACAAGAAATAGTATAGAAATGGTATCCAATAACAAACTTCATTTTTGAATCGTTTTTAAATTCAAATAAGAAAACAACCTATTGAGATAAAATATTATAGAGTGACTGTACGAGAGTACGGTCTATGATCAATTGATCACAGGTACGGTCTAAATACCTAAAAAATAAGTGCGCGTACATCATTTGAACGACTAAAATACGTATAGTGAATTTATCGTTTTTTATCGATACTTTTAAAAATAACAAATGACAAGGAATCCATATCAACATTTTGTCTGTAAATCAACTAGTAAACGATATATCTGTGAATGCATCTACATGGAAACTGCTCACACTTCGCGAAAGGTAACGTTGATAACGCTATCACTCTATAATATTCTAACTCTATGAAACCACTAGTAAAATGTTGTGAATAGAGTTTCAAATATAATCTTATATCTTCATATTATATTTCAACTCGTACCCAGACACCTACACAGGTATCCTTTGAATTTCTAATAACACGAAGACCATTTATGATATTTCTAAAAAGCAGACTTGTACTATAAGATAGTGGCAGTAGAGCAGATAGCAAAAGCACGCAGCGCTCGTAAATTACACTGTAAGTACTATGCTATCGACTTTGCCTTGCACAGTTTTATCTCTGCTGGTACTGCTCGGTTCTTATAAGTTTTATGTTCAGAATCTTGGAGCAATGTGTCTACATAACTCTCTTTTTCATCGTTATCTATCATTAAATCCATACTAATATTATAAATGCGAAAGTAACTCTGTTTGTTTGTTTGTTACGATTTCACGTCTCTATTCAATCGATCACGAACTTTAGTATTTTTTTTTTATTTCTAAGGCAGACTTTAGTAAGTCATGCTCACTTTAAGGCCGCGGCGGCGTCGTGTGACGGGTCGCTCACTTCCCTCCAATATGGCGAGGAGGGCGATGGCTGCCACACGCGTCATACTTGTGAACAGGTGCTGCTTGTGGGAGCTGGTCTGCTGAAGTTTGCCATTTATTTATTTACTTATTAAATATAGATTCAGTCTACTTTGTAGTTTTGCCGCCGCGCCGGGTTACGTAGTAACTATTTAGTAATCTGTGGCGCCGGAGCACGCAATTGTTGTCAGTGCGATTAGAATGTAAATATTATGTAATGAATCTAAGCTTGTTTTTAAAAGAGTAATTGCTGAGTTTATTGCCGGCTCTTCTCAGCAAATGCAACTTTCCGAACCGGTATTAGAGTATTAGAGTCAGACTTTTTATAAGTGCCTGCGAAGGTCTATTTGAATAAATGATGTTGGATTTGAATTTGATGAAATTTGGCATGCAGATAGCCTATGGTATGAAGAACATAGGCTAACCCGAGAACGCGGGTAAAACCACGGGGGTCAGCTAGTAGAGAATAATTATCTGCAAGTGCTATTTTCTCTTAATTCCTTGAATGTAGGTGAAGCCGCGGGGCAGCCATGTCCATATATAAGGTGAGATAAAGAATACAATGTACGTGCAATACTCGGGGAAGACATTGTTTATTGCTCTATATAGTGCCACTAAAAAGCTTTTAGAAGGCTTTTACGAAATTTATGACGTTAGGATACAGTCCATCGAGTCTTAGTTGCACTTGATAGTAGGTATAGGATAGGTATTTCTTTACTGTTGTTTACAATGTAATTGGCTTATTAAATAAATAAGTAAGTAGATAGGTATTTGTTTCCTGACTGTTAAAGTTAGGTACACATTATGATAAAATGAAGAAATGATATACATATTAACATTAAGAACCGTTCATATATAAGATTCTTGGTAGAATCTGAACACAGTCCATCCTCACACATTGGAACCAAAATGGTTTCGTACTGTGCGCTTTCAAAGGAGTTTCCTACCGCGTATGCTCAGGCTTTGGAATGAGCTTCCCACTGTGGGATCCAAAAGAGTATGGCGTTCTTCAAAAAGGGCTGTGAAGAAATTTCTGCAGGGTCAGCAACGCGCGCTTGATACCTCTGGTGTTGCAAGCGTTAATAAGCTACGGTAACAGCTTACCATCAGGCGGGCCGTATGCTTGTTTGCTACTTAGTGGTATCAAAAAATGTTAGTTATATTATTTTAATTTTTTTTCTGTGTCCAAGCGTCCATCATTGTCATCATCAGCGTCCATGTGTTTCATTCCCTGAAACTTGAAACTATACTTGGAAGCTTTTTTAGGTTCACATTTGAGTATATTTTGTGTGTGTTTAAATTAAACAAGGTGTCTTATTAGGTGAACCTAATAAGTATCGTTTAAATGGAAAATAAAATCATCATATAAATCTCCGGGAATACACGAATGTACATAATTTATATTACGTCGTCCTAATAATTTATTATAATATTTATATTTTATATAAAAATACTTTTGAATATTAATGCTACTTCATGATGCATGAATGTGACAATTATAATAATTTATAATGAATAGGTATATTATAACTTTTTTCATTAAGTATGTTGTTTGGGGCGTGCTTTTGTCTGTTTCAGATTAAATCGTCTGTTGCTCAAGATTGGAATCATTTTAATAAATAAATAAAAACATCCTCTTCCTGGTTATTCATAAAATTATTATTATTTCCCTGTAATTTTATGGAAAGATCCTGAATATACAAAGTAACAAGAATGTGGGTTCGACTTTCACTCTACGTACTATTGCTAGAGTTCTAGAGCCTATGAAAATCTATCTGCTAGAGGAAAATAATTTATTTGCACCCAGTTATCAAAGAACGATATTATTCTTATAATAATACATAGTAGAAGGTATTATATACCTATAGTTAATGAAGCAAACAACAGGATATTTAATTTGCAAGGTTCATAGATGGTATGGTGTATTTAGACGTAACCGCGACAGATGGCGACTTTTATATTGAAAACAAGCATTGGACTAATTTGATAGGACTAAATTTCTTACATCCTTTTCTTATGTTCTTTGTTAGAAAGAGACATAGTGAGACAAAATTAGTTTAGTTGTAAACAACAGAATCAGCACCAATTTTCAGTAAAACTATTAATTGGTAGGAAAATCCTTTTCTATTTATCAATTCCGTTAAATGACCAATTTTTATTATTTTAAAAATAATGTCATACCACCTTGAAGAAATTATGAATATGGTAGAAAAATTAAATACTGCTGAAATGTAACACAAATGCTTTGCTTGGATTTATCCGTTATCCACAACGAACTGCGTTCCAAGAGCTTTCAGCATCGTTAACTTCGATATTTTTGCAGTTTTACTTGTATTGTAAATGGATTAAATGCTTCAAAGTCAAAGCCATTTATTCAATTTAAATAAATAAATATCCTGGGACATTCCTCACACACGGTCATCTGATCCCAAACTAAGCAGAGCTTGTACTAAGGAAACCAGATAACAGATATAATACATATACTACTTTTTGTTTGTAAATACATACTTAATATACATAATTACACTCACATTCAGGACATACAGACATGTTCATGCACACAAATGCATGTCCTGTGCGGGAATCGAACCCACGACCTGCGGCGCGTAAGGTGAACCTTAACCAAGTGCGCCAACTGGTCCGTCAATTTAGGCCCTAGTAGGGCACTTATGAATGTCAAAGTTACTGAAGTACCAGTTCGTAAGTCGGCCTTCATCTGAGAGGAACAGGCAAGAAACTCAGCAAGGTAACATTTTTAAAATATCTTTTTGAACCATGTGACTATATTGGCTTTTCCAGGATATTTCTACTGCAGATTAGTGTCTTATATTTATCTACTCACATCTAACTTAGGATAGGTATACACTATTATACAGACTTCCTCATCCGTACAAAGAAACATACAGCAACCCGTATGTACATTACATTATTTCCCACGCATTGTCGATGCGAAAGCTGTAACGAGGTAGCAGACTAGCACTTTTCAAATTGATTATAAAGCATTCATCATCATCATCATCATCAGCCTATAATGTCCCACTGCTGAGCACAGGCCTCCATTCACAAATGAAGGTGAAAGGGAATGGGCAATTCTCCACCACGCGTGCCCACTGCGGATCGGTGGAGGTAGGCTAGTGGTCAACCTACTGTTGGAATTTTTCAAGCCGCCTAGGAGGCATCCAACTAGCTTAACGACTATCACAATTAAGTGATAACCGGGACCAACGGCTTTACGTGCCTTCCGAAGCACGGAAACGCTCGATTTGAAATACCACTAGGCGGTCACCCATCCAGGTACCGACCACGACAGGCGTAGCTTAACTTTGACGATCGATTAAGAACGGCTAATCAAACATCTATAAAGCATTATTACTTAACAATTACTTAAAGCAACTAAGCATTTATCTCCCGGTGAGAATATTGAATGGAGTTCACTCGGTGATATACCAGCAAGTTATTATGATAATTTTTGGTATTATTTTGCCAATTTACATCCAAATTCACTCTAAAAGTAAAAATGTATGGTGTGAAGAATGTAACAATCTAAAGAAAAAAGTCAGCGTGAACGAACACCGACGCCTATTGCAAAACACGGGAAATTGGAAAACCACATCAGGTACTATATTACATCTGCTACTTGGCACTAGATGGCGCTAACAGTACAAAAGTCACTACTTGAGCATGTCTTCCACGCGTGAAAAACTTACAATTAGTATGAAAAGTCGATAGGTGGCGCAATGATGTTTTCAAATAGGCTAAAAAATATGCTTTGGTTAAAGGATGGCGTATTTTCTCTTTAAATTAGTAGCGTTATCTTATTATCCTATAAATATAAACCTGAAACGAGCATTCGTCATGTTTTTTGATTAGGCAGTTTGTCCTTGGGATCTTTATTATATGGCTACGTAATTATATCTGAAATACTAGACTAAAATAATCCAAAGTGAAATAAGGGCCTTTATATGTTTATTCACAGTTCCTATGTACTAGTTCCTATTATAAATACGAATATGTATGTGTGTGTGTGTGTGTGTATGTTTGCTACCACTCAGCTCCATACCGGCTGAATCCATGATATTTGAAATCGGAAGGAGTGTCGTACTCTGGGAGAGGCCTATATATCCAGCAGTGGACTTAAAAAAGGACTGATTATGATGATAATTTAGCTCCATAGGGACATAGCGTACTTTTCAAGCTGGACATCCTGGTAAAACTACGGGGAACAGCTAGTTCTAAATAAACAAATTTATTTTAATGGTTCTATCTAAATTATTTTATAAATAAATAAATGCAACATGAATGTTTCTCGGAACGCATTATAGAGATATTAAGTACCTATCCACATAAAAAAAACTCTCTCTCATACATATAATTTCAAGTATACAACGATCAAATCTCCTCGAAGCTTTGAATCGCATGATATCCCGATAAATGTATTGCCCATTGTCCAGACGACGTTGTCAATACAACGGCCACTATCGCCCATCGCCAATATTACTTAACCATTCATCCAAGACCTACGTCCCCTCTCTCCTTCTCACAACAATAGGCGAGATAAGGAAACCGAGAAGCGTTCAGAGAGGTCCAATAAAATTGGTTGTGTTAGTCTTTCAATCGCATTTGGACTTATAAAATAAATCACCCGCCTTACAACACAGACCGCCCATTTTGAGTTGCCTTATCGAACATTGATTAATAGCTTGTGACAGGGTTATTTTTAATAGTTACCTAAAACTGTCTCTAATCTAGACCTACAAGAGTCACGACATGTGATATTTAACGAGATGTTTTTATGTGCTATGGGTATTTAATTTAAAATAAACATACCATATAATCTGAGTTATTTAAAAATGAACATGGTATTACTTAGGAAAATTAAGTCGGCAAGTCGCTGGTGTGGGGTGCCACATGTGTCGATACACTCGCGCCATCTCACTTACCGGCGACATGTAAAGCTGCAGGGGCAGCTGCGGCCAGTGCGGAAAATTCAAAATTCAAAAAATACGCATCGATTGGACCCAATTATATTTTTGTGCCTTTTGCGGTCGAGACCATGGGACCGTGGGGGTTCGAAGCTCGCCGTTTTGCTCGCACCTTGTCATCAAAATTGATCGAGTCCTCCGGAGACCAGCGGGCGGGGAGCTTTTTCCGCCAACGCGTCAGCTTGGCTATCCAAAGTGGAAACGCTGCCAGCCTTCTGGGAACCCTGCCGTTAATCGGAAGCAGCGGCAGGCTTGAGGAAATTTTCTATATATAGATTGTATTTTGTACATATTTGTTGTAAATAAAAATGAAACTTAATCTAAAAAAAAAAGAAAATTAATAAATGTTCGGGAATATATAATGAAAACACAACAAAAAAAAATCTTTAAAATTACAGACCAAAACTATCCTTGAGATGAATTGCATTAATTATATTTCCTCTAAACTTTCATTTCATTTACCTACCACGAAATAAAATATATTACGACTATAACAAGGGGTATAAACATCTTTGTAGATTACCAAAGGAAGCAACAAAATGAGAACACGTCTACAGTAGCCGATAGGCAGTTGTCACCGTTGATAACGAGTTATTAATGTTGACCATTTCGATTCCTCCGCGTCGATCCAACACAAGGAGGCGTATCTATGGTTTAAAGAGTATTAATTTAGATACACTTCCAATGATAAGGCATAATGTGTCTGTAGATATGAACTTAGTTTTTTTTTTTTTTTTATACCACTAAGGTGGCAAACAAGCATACGGCCCGCCTGATGGTAAGCAGTTACCGTAGCCTATGGACGCTTGCAACACCAGGGCCATCACTCGCGCGTTGCCGACCCTGAAGAAATCTCTTCAGACCCTTTTTGAAGAACCCCATGCTGTACTCCAATGGGAAAACCACGGCGGGGAGCTCATTCCACAATCTGAGCGTCCGCGGAAGAAAACTCCTTTTAGCCCGCACAGTTCGAAACAATTCAGGTTTCAATATGTGAGGATGGACTCCCCGTCGATGGCGAGAGTCGCGATGGTGGAAAGTAGCTGTGGGCATCAAGTCGAACAATTCTCGATTTAGGTGTCTCACGGTGGAGGTGGGTAACAAATATACCATTTCCTTAACTAATTCGTTTTATTATTACCTAACTATTAAATTAAAATAAAATGAATATCCTCCCTATATCTCCGAAGAAATAAGCAAACTTCTATGTTCTGAGTATCCTCCCCCTAATCACCAATAATTATTTAAGTACACACGACTACACATCAGGCTATACATTTCCAGTATAAGCTGATCTCGCATTGTATAGGATTTGCGTACAATGCGAGGTCAGCTTATATTGGAAATGTATAGCTTGATCTGTAGCCGTGCGTACACAGGTAAACATTAATACGTTTTAGTAAACTGCTTGAACTAAATGGTTCAAACCTTAATACAAAACATGGTTTAAAACAAAATCCATTTAATAACAATAATATAATATAGACACATACGAAGCATACAATGTAGTAGGTTCATGAATACAATTTTCGTCTTGGACAGAAATCAAACTCCAATACACACACTATAACTTATTTTTTTTTTTCTTATTTTATGAAAAAGGATATGAAGCTTCATTCATGGTAAATAATGATCAATGATAGGTAGATACTACATGCATTTTATCTTTAAAATTGATATATGACACTGACGGTAAAGTACTTAATAAGTAATTGAAGAATCCCTCCTGTATAGAGTTTAGAAATACTTAATCGATCCCGTCAATTCGAATTTCGCACCCACTTTGGAATAAACGTTTCACTTCAAAGTTTCTTATTAAATTGCTTTGTTCGAAGTCGAGAGACTTTCGATATAGAATGAGGGGTCACCTTGATTAAACTTCAAAACTTTATAGCTAAACGGATCGAGCTCATTTTGATAGAAGATAGAAAGAATCATGGCGAGATCCATACATTGATTTGTACAAAAAAAAAAAAACATTTTAGAGAGTTTTGTTTTGAATCACTTCCAATGTTGAGATTACATTACCAGCAACATATTAATATACTTGAAATATTACATAAACCCCGCAAAACATAACAACAACATAATGGTTTTAGTCGCGATTCGCCGGCATTGCATAGAATGTCGCATTTTTATTCCGGGGATCTAAAAATATTTTAAATGCCTCAAGTTATTCCTTAGGCATCAAGGATCAATAATAACGTGATTTCAACGTCTCTAAAAATCTTAATTTTTTTGTACTTGTCATGATTCTTTATGAATAAAATTACGAAAAAGTTCAAGTACCTACGGATAACAGTATTGTAAAATCTTCATAGGTATACTTTCGTCTAAAATATCTAAATTACAAACAACTAAAACTAAACCTTCAACATATGTAGGGAAGGTTTAGTTTTAGAACTGCTTACTTCGGCAGCATTAACGGTTTATTACTAAGATAGGTATTGCCAATCAAAAATACTAAAACAGTTCTAAAAATACACACGACGTGTGATGCCTTTAAGAACACTCACACTCAATCATCTCAGTATTCAAAATAAACCGGATTCCTTTAATAACGATAACTTCTCGATGCGGGTGAAAATTTGCAACACTTAAAATTCATCTGATTGATGTCGTTCATTTATCACTCCCCTCGTTTGTGCGTCTGTATAAAACTTTTAAAATGGGTCACAGGGTCTCTGTCTTGATTGCTTCGAGCCACTCACTGTTTAAGTAATTAAATTTTGGAGATCGATGTGCAATTGCTCCGTTCGGAAATATTCTTCCCGTGATGCAAATTAATACAGTGTTCGTATGCTTTCTTTGAAGATGATTGTGATTATAATTAGACATTATCGCCATAATACCTACTCACAATAACCACTATTACGCGGCAATAAAATAAATATGAAGATTATATTTCAAATTGCTATAAAATATTTTTTCTGTGTAATGTGTATGTATGCATGTTTCTTACTATTTAGCTCCATAACGGCTGAATGGATTTAGATGAAACTTGGAACCTAGATAAATTTTACCCTGGAATGATATATAGGTAGTAACTTTTTATCCTGACATAAGTTAAAATAAATAAATAACCTGAGAGAGGATCTTAAGATCCCTCGGGTACGCGGGGAAAACCGCAGGTCGTAGGCTAGCAACTTGATGGTAACATTGTAGTTTTATCGTAAGAGCTAGAAATGGGGCGAGACTCAATTTATGTTTTCACCAAGCAATGCTTAAATTAGGAAACTCCCATTTCAAATTGATAAATTTGAGTGAAAAGCTGCTATCTTGAGTTGCATTAAGATTAGTTAGGAGTCTCCCAAGTATTTCTCTTAACTGCATGGTGACAATGGGCATAATAATATTATTATTTTATAATCTTCTTATTCAGGCTACTTTTTCCTATAAATTATTTTGTATTAATATTAAAGCTTAAAACTATTTTAGTAAAAACCACTACGTCACAGTGCGATAGTGTGGCACTTATCCGCGGAATCGACGGAACACATCCTGCGGCCAAAAGTCTTCTTCCATGACGAGGTGCAGAAAACATGTTGGAACTCGCATCACGAAGTTGACGCTGCGGCTCAACTCCAGCAGCTGAACTCCTGGGCGTGTATAAAACGGCGAAATAAAAACAAACTACACCAGACCAAGAGTCTTCCCAACGATTGTATAGTGCAACATAAACCAAATAAACTAATATCCATGTACAAGTACTTCAATGCCCTTGTCAAAATATTGACGGGTGATCAGCCACGTCACTCCATCGATGGAAGATGTTATCACCGCTGATGTGGAGGCATCGCCCCCGCGTAAACTTGCAGGAATAGATCTGATGATAAGTCAATCAAGGTGCGATTCAGGTCGTCCGATTTGGAGCAAGTTTGTTGATTGTGTATTGTTACTTGTTGGTGGGTTGACGAGTTGGTAAGTTGTTAAAGGGATCTTACTACTTACAAATAACTTTGTAGGATTTTGTATGATAATGCACAGTTTGCGATATTTAGCTTACAGAATGACTCCTAGAAGACCACTAGGTCTTAACTGCAGCTGCCGGAAAACACATTGGTGTGGCAACTGCAGCTCAGCACCTATTGATGAGCTGGCTGGTAGCAAATCAGGTAGTTACAACAAAGTACAAGTTCTATGGTTTCCTAACGATGTTTTTCTCAAGCTCATGATCATTGGAGGATTCGAACCCAGTAATTTCGTAAAATGGATTATTCAGAATAGTGTTATTCTGAATAATCCATTTTACAGTGTGCAAATTGAGGATGGGTTTGAGTATCCATAATAAAATAATTTTAGAAAATTACTTATTCTGGTATATTCAACCAAACAATGAAATAGGTATTCCGATTTTTATTCTTACTCTAGCAAACGTTAAAATAAATGGTTAATAAATAGAATAATTATAGCTAGAACGCTGTAGATGCGGCATTGTACGCTTAGGCTAGGTACCTAGAGACTTTGGTGTAGAGTAGCTCACTTGCGCGCTCTGCTCAGCTATATTCCATAGATAGATGATGCTGCGCAGAGGCAACTCGATTTGCACCAGACAGTGTACGTCATACGTTCATAAATAGGTAAATATGCAGAGATTTACACTGCGAGAGAGAACGGCACAGCTATAGTGCTTAAGTCTTTATTATTACAAGCTTTTATTCAGTTTCACCTGTCCGATGTCGGACCGGAACCACTTCCCAGTGTCTGATTGAGCTAAAATTTGGTATACATAAGTATATTGGATGACAATGCAAGTAAAAACAGTAAAAAGTACAGTCACATTAAAAAAACTTGTAGTCAAACTGTTTTTCTTAACATAAAATTGTTTTTACCATAAGTAAAATGAATATAAAACATATTTTTAGACTGCCAATATGATGCACTGTAAATACTTTTTACTAAAGCCGCCTGGAATTGACAATGCAGTTGCTAAGTAGGCATAAAGTTAGTTAAAATAATTTTTATTCTGTATCCGAATTAGTTCCGGAACTAGTATTAAATTAGAAGTCAACGAAAATCACAAAACGAAGCAAGTCGAGGTAAGACTATGAAAGAGAGTATTCAACTATATGCCCTACTAGCTGCCACCCGATATCATTAATTTTGATTTTTTTCCGTTTAAATGTGTCTTTACAAACCTGTGTCAGTTGACGTACAAACCAGCTGGTACAGTCTGCAAATTCACTCAGTTCTGAGTTTAAAATTAAAATCAGAAAGAAGAAAATTATCCTAAAGTTTGGATTTTGGTAGAGGAAAGCATCGTGAGGAAACCATAGCACGGCTGTAGAGAATTTTGTAGTACCCATCTGCCTGGCTACCAACCTCAAGTTGAAAATCTGTCGCATATGTTCCGGAGATGCTCTTGAGAGTCAGTTTCCTTCTATACTTTGTGTGCTCATCACCTTCAGCCACATTATTAAGGTGCTTTTGCAAAACCATTTAAAAAATTAAAAAAAAAAGATCTGTACCCCGAGTGTAAAGAATTGACGTTAGTAAACGCTTACTAATGAGTTTGCGTTTACGATACTTCTCTATAGGATATATATTGGCACAGCGCCTCTAGCGGAATACTCATGGTACTAATTTCTCCCATAAAAATTTATAGTTAACGCAAACGCATTTGTAAGCGTTTATTAATGTCAATTCTTTACACTCGGGGTACAGCATTCAGAAACTTTCATCAACAACAATATTTGGTACACCAAGTGTAGGTACTGTTTTTTCTATTATGTCTAACAATGAAGAATAGCAACATAATTTATTTTGTGTAAAATCAGATCTTCTCGGCACTTTCTGCAAGCTGCAACAAAAAAGTTCCATGCATACGATTATAATTCCAACTCTCATAAACTATTGGAAAACGGACTTTCATTCAATAATAATCATGACTAACACCTTTTTGTTACTTACTGTATATTGTGTGGTATAAGTAGGTACTGATTGAAAGTATTTAAATTCTTTTGATCAAACGATAGTGGGCGTGGGCTAGTGACTCGTGACTTTGCCAAATAAAACAATTGCCAATATAATTACGAGTGTGTGATTGACAGGTTGGCAAGGTTTTTCTACATATCTACATGTGGATATACAATAGTGCTTATTTATCAATAGTGATTAGACATTGTTAGTGTGACAACACTGTGTGTTCAATGTTCAGACAGTCATCAAGCTCTTTTATAACACGTTCCTTTGTGAAGGGGAGGTAAATAACTTTGCACGCTTTTATGATTCATACGAATAGGTATATTATTAACACTCATTCTATCATCGATGAAAATGAATTATGGTTTTATAAGATAATAATAAATAAATAATTTCGAACGTACCATTTTTATAGATTCATAGTTAATTCTAGTACAAATTAGTCATTATATCAGCCCATTTGATGTCCACTGCTGAATATAGGCCGCCCCCATTGATTTCCACTTCGAACGATTCTGGGCCGCTTGCATCCAGCGGCGCTCAGTGACTCTGACCAGGTCGTCGGTCCACCTTGTGGGAGGTCGTCCCGCTCGGCGCTTTCCAGTACGTGGTCGCCACTCGAGAACCTTTCTTCCCCATCGGATATCGGTTCTTCGAGCGATGTGGCCTACCCATTACCACTTCAGCTTACTAATTCTACGAGCTATGTCCGTCATTTTCATTCTACTACGAATGTCCTTATTTCGGACCCTGTCACGTAGAGAAATTCAGAGTATAGCTCGTTCCATAGCTCGCTGAGTGACTCTGAGTTTATTAATGCGGCCAGCAGTAGATTAATATCCTTTACATTCGTATTCTTTGCTAAACCTTCGTAATAAATGTTTCGAATGAAATTAGATTATTTTATTGAGGTCAAAATTAAATCGCCATTGAAAAATCAAATACATCTAAGTCATACTTGTTTTGTTATCCCTACAGTAGTGTACAATAATTACCGTCCTCCAATTCCGTGCAATGTCGCGCTCGCGGCTGTATCGAAAAACTTTTAATTTAGCCAAGTCTCCATTGTAAGTCTTTTAAAAAGCTTCAAGTATTGTATGCATTTAACAAGGAGCCGTGGTGACAGTTATTAATGGATTTCCTACTATTTTTCTCGGCTGGTGCAAAGGATCGGCTTAGGTACCTAGCTCCTTTGTTCCGTGCGCTGGTGAATTCAAAGAAGAATTTTACTGAAACTATATTTCGTAGCATAGGTATAGTAATTACGTTAGCGTATTTAAGTATTTATTATACCTGCCGCGAGATTTTCTGCACAAAATTTCACAATGTACAATTTAAAATGGCAAAAGATCCTAACGTTATATTTTGGAATAGCTTAACTTAAATAAAAAAACTTTTGCAACAAAACTAAACCTTCTAATTTGTTTACAACGTTTAAAGTGAAATTAGTTTTAATTTTCTTTCTTTTTAATAGAAGCCGAAGCATAATTTAAAACCAGAACTTCAAAAATCTATCTAATTTCTTGGCGCGGTATCTTTGATACTTTCCTTAGCCGATGCTCAATTATACGAATTTCAATCGTCGTCATTGTCTACGGGTGTGACGACGAGATATTTTTCGAAATCCTCGCTTCAACTGAAGGATCATTAGTCATTCCGGAGCCCGGTGCAGAGCGAAGCTTTTTGCGACTACTCGTACCACTGATGCAACTTAGACACTGGGATGTGGATTCGCGAAACGATTTCTGACGAGTTTGCATCACTCACTGGCTAGTCTTATATTGATATGTAAAAGCATTTCACAAAGGCAATGTAAGCTTTTATTATTTACGTAAGATTTACACCAAAAATTATTAATCTTAGATACATTTCATGCTATTGTTTTTGAGCTGCGTGCATAATGGTAGAGCAGTATTAAAAATTGAAAATTAGTATCTAAACTGCCATTTTAATTCATTTTAAACAGGATAGATCAATCGGATCGTCAGTTGCCATATTTACAATGCAATGACTAAGCAGTTAAGTAAACTAACCAATAATGCTCTCTTTATAATGTACTGCTGATTTCATATCCCAAGTGACATTCCTTTGAAACGCGTTATTGAGGTTCACAATCTTCCAGCTACTGTTTGAGTTTGATCACCCTTGAGACCGATCTATCAAACGTCCAACTTCGATATTAAGTTTCTGAACGTACCCCTCTAAAGGGAACTTAAATTCACGTTCGGAAATATTTGGAAGCCGATTGTTTCGTCATACGATGCTCGGATTGTGTCAAAATATTTACGGCAATTCAGAACGATTTTCCGGGCAATCGATCAGTTTGTTTGTCAGTTAGATATAGTGCGTATTAGAAAGTAAGATGCATCACAGATGTGTGAAATTGATGTTTATTTAAGAATATTGTAAGTCAACGGATTGATTGATTGGATGCAAAGTCATGTAATGTGATACAATTTCACGTTGTTGTGAATACGCAACAAAGAAATAGGTACGTAAGCATCAACTTTATCGCTACCTATGTCTTGCGTCTTACGTTTAGGCCATGGACTTGGGTTTTTGTCGCTACATAGAAAAACCTTTGGTATAGGTTTAATTATTTTGTTGACAAAGAGTTTGTTAGCATGGCATAAAATAGTTTACTACCTTAGCTCTCCATTAAGTGTCATGTCGTGCTTTGTGATTTCGCCACCCATGTAACACTGATAGAAAGTATCGTATATCCATGTCCTTAATATAATTTGCTAAGATTCAAAATCAATTCGATAGTTTAGTCGTCAAAAGTAGCAAATAAATATTGGGAACTAATTTTAAACCAAAATCAAAACAAAACAAAAGCTTCAATTCAAAATAACCAATCACAAATACAGCTTTACTACTTAGGTATATTGGGTATATACACACAATATACAAGAAATTAAAAAGCAACAACAAAGAAAAGCCTTCGCAACGCTCCCTATTCACGGAGGGATAATTCGCAGGATAGAGTGCAGAGTGACTGAGGGGAGGAGATAAAAAATATATTTATCCAAAGACATCGCGAGAACGGTACATGGGTTCAATTTATGCATTGAAATGTAAATTTTTTACTCATGCTTTTAGAGGGAGGGCATTTTGCTTTGTAATATTTGAAACGCGAAGATGGTGAATGAAAAGTTTTTATTGTTGACATTCTGATAACTTTACATATTCATTTCTAAAATAGTGTTATTTATTTATAGAACTTTTCTTGTATGCATAATAATGAAATAAAGTTTGAGAATGATGATGAATTTGGCAAAGAAAAATGTTTTATTAGATTAATTTAAATTGATGATTCTTATTTTCCAACCATAAAGTTTTCATGGTTACATAACTGGAGTACTTTCTATTGATTCCTCCGACCACCCAGTCTCAACCGAGTTTCCCAGGAAATCGTGTCCAATATCCAATCTAAGGGCACAAGAGGAAAAAAATTGAGCCGCGACTCGAGCGCCGCTGCACTGTCGCGACTGTTCGCTGATTAATGAAAGATCTGCTCGCCCATGTGGAAACTGATGTAAGTAACACACACGAAGCAAGCTACAAACCAACATGCTAGTAAGGAAATAAGATTGAATTTTCTATGAGACACATGGAATTGTATGGCTTTTAATGCTACGGAAGTCAAGAATACCAAACGTTTCCCCTCGACGCTGTAACATTTGACGTTTTTGTGAGACACACATATACCTACATAAATGGCAAAATATGAACTTTAGCAGTTTGGTATACGGAGACAGAATTCAGTAAAAATCTTGTGAATTTCCGCAGATTTGAAATAGTCTGGACATAACATGAAGCTTCTGTTATTATGTGTCTACATATACGATAACATGTATCTACTTAGATATTTACTTGTGTTATAATTTATATAACAGAGCATAAGCTACAATATATTTACGAGAAGAAGAAGAAGATTATGGTCAAACACAGGCAGATAAACAGTAAAAAAATAAAAAAGAAAAACTTTCAAACTGTTAGCAGGCTACTACTTACTAAAATAATATTCTTTGAAGTAAATATCTGAGATTATATTGAAAAAATATAAAACTGTTGAGGAAAATATAATCTCTCTGAAAGCTCTTAGACAAGATATTTTCCTTAGCCGTAATTTTTCAGAGCACGATATACTTCAATTTCAGCGTGAAATTTTGATGAGACATCAAATAGCTTGATACGAAACCTCCTAAATTATTATTCTTCAAGGTAGGTGACGTCATCTTAAGAGGAGAAATGTGGGATGGGAGTGAGGAGGCGAGAGCGGTGTCGGCTGTCAAATGTCTGACATACGATGATGTGGCCGCGTCAGAAACTTGCTCGTGGCTTTAAGGAGCTAGCTAGTTTCAATAATATATATTGTTCTGTAGTCTATATCCATAATTTACAAGTTTCTTAATCTCATCGTGTAACTGAAGTATTTTGAAAATGGCGCTATTGACAATAAGTCTAAGAATAAAAGTTGATCAAGTACCGAAATAAAAATGGAAAATCAAAGGGGCAAAAAAGCATGCGAGGCATACATATGTATCCCATAAATTTTGTTGGGACCCGGCCCTCGCCAAGGGAGGGGCGAGACATTGCAAAAAAACGTCGGCACTCGGCCCAACAAAGATAGGAAACGCAGCCCGCCATTACAGAAAATTGGCTATGCGATCCCTTACCCTACCTACAACATATCGGGAACCAGACTCAATTAAGAATCGTATTTTTTGTTCAACCTCTAATAATACCTACCCAAAATAAATATGAATATGAGAACAAAATTTAATTAGAAATTATATCAATGAATATTTTATTCTATTAAATTGCTACCCTTATTCCAATACTGAATCCAAAAGCAAAACAAGAAACAAATAATACGATCAAGTTGGCTAAATAGGTTTTTCTCCAGCTGAGCCATTTAGAACCAGGAAGTCTTATCAATTTTCCAATCGTAACAAATTATTTAGATCTCTAGAATTTTAGTCAGAAGGTGCAAAACTGTGCAGCAGCAAAGTTAGGAAATTCAATGTTTGATTAAGGACCTGTCGTATTGTTCATTAAACTTGGATTAAGTTTGCGCTGTATAGAACGAGCTGGCAGGCAGTTAGCGTCACGAGAAAAAAACAACTGGTGGAGGGCGAGTAACTTGCTCAAGAAAGTTTGCGATACGAACATCTTTATTGTTTGACAATGTTTTAAATATCCCTAATTACCAAGCGGTTCTTACTGGCTTGCTACATTATATAGATTTTCTCTATGATAGACGGTTTCACTAGTAAAGTTGCAGATGGCTTGGTCATTAACTACATTTAAAGCAATAATTTCATTTTGAAGAATTTACTTGAAAACAGAAAAAAAAAAGAATGATAGCACATCAAGTTATGTACATGATGAAGCTAATATTTAAGCTGAGCTGGTTAGAAAACTTAAATTAGTAGCACTTTATTTTACTCGTACTTGATTTGATCTCTAGTTAATACATAATATGTGTTCCAACAAAATATTATCTACAATTTCATGTTCTAAAATTTACCAACCTAAACGTTCAAGATACAAAAAGATACGCGTCTATTTATTGATCAAACATCCATTGATCGGGTGTTACCACCTTTTGTGGCTGCAGCCGGTTGGAAGCCGCCGTCGTGACTCAGCAGATCTGTCCACGGATGACCGTGATCGTACCATTGTGATCCTCTAATTCAATAAAATCACCGGACATTTTTGTTTATTTGTTGTCCGAGTCGGCTCCCTTGTCGGACAGCCTAACTTTTGTATTAGCGGCTTACGTTGTATGATAGTGTGTACTCGCACCGTGACTTGTAACTTGTAAGTGGTTGCCTTGTTTTTATTGGTTAGTTAAGTTTGGACGGGATACAGTGAAGTTGTCGTTGGGATTACTTCGGATTACACGGTTTGTACAATGTCTTATTCAACAAAAAAATAAGAGATACGCTCAGCATGATGTATGTTAAATCTAAATTTAAAAAGCATTATCTATATTTTTCATATTTCAATAGGTACATTGATTAATTTACATAATTTCATTACACTATAAATAATAGTAAAACAATTTCATAATGAAATTAGCTTATTTTTAAAACCTTTTAGAGTCATCACACATTTATATGATCACAAACGGTGCCTGCTAAATGCAAATGACCGTATAATGCTCGGTTCATATTAAAAGCTATTAATTTATACCTAATTATATCTTACTTGTCGTCCATTAAAATAATGAACTGTATTATAATGAAAAATAAAGGAAATTGCATATTAAATATTTAAAACACCCGTGTCGTTACCAACAGAGACCATGTTCATTCTGTATTATTATTAAACAGCTTCTTAATCTGAATGATAAACTCACGATACTCTTCGTTCTCCTTCTCTCAAGCTAAAAATCTGATGTGTTAGAAAGAGACAATAGTATGAGAAAAGCCCGTTCCTTTGTCGACTGCTTATCCTTCTATTTCGTTCGCACGTATCGAGTTATTTGGGAGTGGAAGGGGGAAAATCTTTGTTGCGGTTTGATGCTTTTGATGATCATCGCAAGTGAATATGAGCCGTAACGTTTCATGAATAAGGTTGATATTTGTTTGAGTAAGTTCGAATAAGCCAGCAGAAGAACAGCTCCGCCTTAAAAATGGAAGGTGGTATGTAAAAATTGATGAACATGTATTGGAGTCCTTAAAGTGACAGAGTGCGCTGGCGTGTTGGGCAGTGTATATTGTCTCAAAATGTCGTTGCAGGATAGCGCGCCTCCAGCTTCATTGTTTATTATCAAAAAGTGATAAATCAAATGACTTTGCAATATTGTTCTATTGATAAACTTTTCCGTTTATAAATTTGTGTTATAGAAACTAAAGTGCGATAGTGTTTTTGCTATAAAAGTGAACAATTGTAACTTTAAGTGAAGATAATTGTGCTTCTGATTAAGTGATAATCATAACATAAAGTGATTTAAAGGCAAAAGTGATTTTGAGGAGGAGAGGTTTGTGTTGACTGCTTACTAAAGATTGGCAAAAACTAAAATTTTACTGGCATATTAAATGACACAGTCTTGTAGAGCTTAAAAGACTCTCATATATGAGGAACTATGGAGCCATAGTCAAGCACGGTGCTCCTTAACTAGAATTTGATGAATTTAAATGAAAATATGGTGAAACATATAAATCACCAGATTATTTAGTAAATACATGGTTTATAAGATATGATATGTAATTAATAACCATGATCTTAAAATAGAGATCCATATAATTTCTAATTTTTGTATTTACAAAACGTATTACGAAAGTTTTGTATTTACAAATATCAAGAATCAGATTTTTTTTATCACTAGACCTCCGCTAAAATACTTATCTTCCTATGCTTATGTTATGATTATTGCTTTTAGGTTATCAAACCACCAATAAAGTGGTATTCCACAGAGAACAGAATAAAAATATGTGTTTCTGAATGGCGGCCATATTAACAGGCGTGAGAGTGAGGTGATGCGCCGACTCGACCACGCCCACCATGAGTTCCTTTCTCATGAACGGTGGGTACCAACCGCAACCAGACCCCAAATTCCCACCTTCCGAAGAGTACAGTCAAGCAGATTACATACCGCCAGGGGAGTACTACCAGCATCAGCATTTGCAATATGGCTATCAACATCAATATGCTCCGGTTCAAATTGGGACAGGCTATGGCTATGGAGGCTACTACCATCCTTTGCCTCAGCATCCACCTGTGGCTCCACCACCACGACCCCCCGAGCCATCCCATCCATCAGACGCAGACCACGGCTACGTACCACCTCACAGTGAAGTAGCTCCTGGTTTAGCTGAACTTGGTCTTAGATTAGAAAGACATATTGAAGAAGCTGCACCAGCTGGAAGGAAATTACATGCACTGGGTCGCGAAGGGTCGCCTGGGTCCGAATTGGATGATGAAAGACTGTTATTGGACAGTCCGCCTGTGGAAGACGATGATTCATCTATATGTTCTGATAACACTGACAGGGTTATTTATCCATGGATGAAGAAGATACATGTCGCTGGCGTGTGTAAGTATATGAAGTTGTAGTATCTTATAAAATTAAATTACAGTAGGCTATGTTATTCCTTTTGCAATAATGACACCAATGCATATTTTAATCAACCAGTTGAGAGATGCCTTACACTTAGGAGACACCTAACGCAACTCAAAATTACATCTTTTCATACAATTTTATGAATTTGATGTTAGTTAGGCGTTTCCTGAGTTTGGCATTGATTGGTAAAAATTTGCTTATGATCAAAAAGTCTATTATAATAACGCGGAAGCATTTTTTTTAGCCATAAATGGCTCTCTGTGTTTTTTTTTATACCACTTAGGTGGCAAACAAGCATACGGCCCGATGGTAAGCAGTTACAGTAGCCTATGGACGCTTGCAACCAGGGGTATCACGACCCTAAAGCTTGTGAGGCCTTCTTAGGTACACATGCAATATTGTTTAATAAATGCACACCACAGAGTACCAGCTAATTAAATTAATGAACTCTATTCGAAAAGCATTATAATTTTTAAATAAGGTCGTACAATTGTCTTTGTTTACAATAAGATCTTCAGTTTTATTATTTTGATTTTTCTATTTTCGATTCGTGTGTCTTGATCTTCTCACAGCATAGGTAACATTTGAAATTGTACACATTTGCATTACAATTCATCTCTTAAAAAATGAAAGTGGGATGATAGGAGTAAATAGTAAATTCTAAAGGAATCAATTTATTATTATGTTTAATTACATAAAATCAACACAAATCAATTTCACACACACACTATTATGTTCAATGCATTTTTTTAATTACTATGAGACCTACAACAGTAATACTTGCTTTACTCTATACTAAGTTTTTGAAATCATTACAAAAATTCTCTACTTCAGAAACTAAACAAAAACAGTGTCGCAACAAAATGATTTCAACTTGTAAACAAAAATTTAAATCCTTCAATGATTAATGCAAGGACATTAATTCCATCCTTAGCGTTTGATTTTCCATTGTACTTTTTTTCAAACACAAGTGCAAAATAAGTTTTTAAATCGGTTTAAAATGTTCGCGGTGTGTTACATGAAAGAATTAACAAATTGCCCCCAATCAATAACTGAGAAGAAATGTTTATGGATACTCAAGATTCTTTAGGCGTGTGTCCCTTTGATGTGTTTTGACAGTTTACTAATGTCATGTCATTAAAGAGGTCCTGTTAAGACGCCAGGACCTTTGTGTTATGACAATAGGACCCAACACTCATGTTAATGAGCGTCATTTATTTTTATAGCTTTTAAATAGCAGTTTGCGGTTGTGCATTTATCGTGGAGATTATTGGTTTCTATTTCGTTTTGTGATCCGGCCCTTTGATTTCTTTCGTTTGATATGTGTTGATGGATGTTGTCGCCTCTTCAAGTTTTATTCAAATTGTATTTGTGTCCTTTGTATTTAAAATATTTGGGTTCTTAAGTTTCGAAAAAAAATAAGAGTCTGTAAAACAAGTATTTTATAGTAATGTTTTTGCTCTGTACAGAGCAAATGATGCTCATGATGTTATAAATTTTGCTCGAAATTACTTTTAATTACCGATATTTTGAGGTAGGTATAGGTGACCATGATTTAGTAATATTACAGGTAGTATTTATTATTACAGATTAATCAATCGTTACTATCATAGAAATAGGTTTCTTCCTATTAGTGATAACTACTTTTTTATGATTTCATCTATTAAACCTAAATTAATCTTTAATTATTTGAAGAATATTATACAAAAATAATTTAGATATGTAGTAGGTATCTTAACAAAACAATACTAAACAGGCACAATATTATGAGGTGTTCTCGTTTGAGCACCGATGTTGATCGCATCAATGGTATTCCCTTTAGAGCACTGATCAATGATTTAGCTGGGTTCTCAAACGAGAACAAAAACTAAATTCGAATTTATTTCCTTTAGAATACGTACGGCGCATCTAGTGTTGGGGTGTTTAATAAAACATATCTATAAAAGACCAGTAGTGGGTCATATCAACCAGTAAGATATAATAGCTTTGATGCTCTTAAAATCTGCGCTTTAATGGTTTCATTACACTGGTAATGTAATGTTCAAAAACTTGGTAACTGTAACTAATGAAACTGTTAATTTTTATGGATATGTTTTATTAAAAACCATAACACTTAGAAGCTACCGCACCGTAGGTGCTGTGGTAGGTGCCATAGAGTATATATTCTAACTTTATGGTAGGTGCTCTAAGGGGGATAATTACAAATTATATTTTCGATCGGTGCTCTAAAAGACCCTCCATTGGTGCTCTAAGCTTTGGTGCTCTAACTGGAATACTCCAATATTAGTGCAGGCAGGTTTATAAAGTACATGTATTGTACGAAATTTCCATTGAGTATTCTTATTATTCCTCGTCTCTCGTTCATTACATTTTAAAATTAAGCTTAATGACTGATTTTGTATAGTACAGATTAGACAACCTTAGCCCTTACAAGCCCTAGAAGCTACAAGTAACCTTTAACTAAATATCGACGATCCATATTTTTCTAGGAGTTCTAAATAACAACTGCATTTAAAGTTTTTGAAAAAAAAAAAACGGTATGTTTGTATGGTATACAGTAGTAGGTATATACGAGAGAATTTCTAACCTCAGATGGTGTTTTCATCTTCATAAGGAATACCCTTAATAGTCGTCAAAAAACGTGAATTTCCTATTGCTTGGGCCTCAAAAATTATAACTAGATGGTCTCCTATGAATAATTTTCTATGACTCCAATAGTTAGAATATTCTATGACTTGTGATATTATGAATTATCTCAACATTAATAAAACTAAGTGCATATAGGCTATGCTAACTGTTTACAATCAGGCGGGCCGTTCTCTTATAAAAAACTTGTATCGCTGACAGCTTTTTTCAATCATAGTATTCTAAATTATGTATATTGTATTCATTTTACTACACAAATGTTGACCCGCGGGTTGCACGACAGGTTATTTGAAGGTTGAACACCAATGCCACCATCACAAAACCCTTTATTATCTACACAGTCGAGTCCTAAGGCATTCTCATCGATTCTCCAGGTCAAGAACACTAATGAACCGGTCCGATTTGATTGATCACCGATGAAATTGCTAGCATCATATTCGCGCTAAACTTTAACGCTGGACTAAAATTACGAATGTTCTGGGTTTTCTTATCGACACCTGTCAATGGAGTAACATTTTTCACTGTACAACAATAGTGGGACAAAGAGGCTTTAGATTGTAAGTTGGACGTAATGAGGAGGGACCACCGGGCGGGCTGGATAGCGCATGCGTCGCAAGATCGACTCGAGATTAACAGATCGCTCATGAGACCACACGTTCGTCGCAGGTAGCCCGTAATTCAATTGAGATTGTCATCGTCCTGATGATGTGATAGTGAGGCTAACGAAGCGAAGATCGAACGTGTCGCCTCGCCACCGCCGCGTCGCGTCGCGCCGGTAGCGGTATAACGGGTTCCAGTGTTTCGCATCCACTGATAAAGTATAATAATGAATGAGTCCACGTCCTCATCCTCGGCTATCAATAATATTATGAGAAGAATAAGGATAAATAATGGTCAATTTAATGTATGTATGTAGGTGTCGAGGCAGCTTGTAGACAGAGCTTTGTGATTTCATTTAAATATCAATATCTAGTAGGAATTTAATTTCAATAAATACCAGACTTACCTACTACTATGTTAGGTTTGTATGTGGTCAAAGTCTGTATCATAGAGCACATAAACACACTTCCAAAGCCTAGTTTCTAAGCATAACAATGACAATGAAACAGTAGCTTAAAGGTCAGCCGCTATTCTCAGAGTAACGTCACAGTTCCGGTTCTCATTATTTATTAAAAAAACCGTTTGGCACGAAACAATTAATTTACTTGTGAACCTGCTGCCATAATATAAATCAGTGCGCGAAAAAAATCTGTTAGCAATAACAATCGACCATGTAATCATAATTTGTCAGTTAGCAATATAATTAATTATATTGAGTAGGTTGTTGATTTATCGCACTTCGGTAAAGGCGTCTTAGGTACCCTATACATATAATATATAGGATTTCGATTACGATTTACCAATAGGCGAGGATAAATTTAGGATTAATTATAAAAATATTTGTGTGACAAAAAACCTCGTATTTTTCGATTGCTGTGCGAGGAGCTAAGCTTAATGAATTGTTTTCATAGTTAATTATTCGCGATTTAACATATTAAAATTAATTTGTAGAGATGATAATATATTCCAAGTGAACTTGAGAGCTCAAGCCCATGTAAACTTTCCTTTTTTATCAAAATTTACAAAATGGATGGATTATCAAAGTGCATAAAATGTTTGACCTCTACAATAAAGCTTTGTAACAAAGTAGGTCGTAGGTACACAACGCGATTGGCGCCAACTATTTACTCTTATATACGTACGAAACAACCATCTATCTCATGACCGGGATCAATGCGGCGATGTCTGCGTGACCACTCTGGAAATCTCGGGAGTGTACCCGCCGACCGCACATACCAGCGGTCGAACCGCGGAGATTCCCGAAGACATTCCTGGACGGTCTCACTCGACTGTTGTTGTCTTTGTCCCGCAAAGGCGGCTTTCTTTTTATGTGCAATAGGTCGGTAAAACTGATATAAGCTTCGTTGTTTGGTTCTGGGATAGAATTGGTTTGATACGTTGTTGTTTGTGACGCTGGATGAGCAGTGTACGCATTTCGTAAGGGAATGAGTTATACTTGTTTTAAAGACTGCTTTTATTGGGTTTATCGATTTATTAGTTTAGCTAATTAATAGCGATTTAGTTTTCATTGCTCTAAATACTACTCCAGTTAAGACTAGGTATATATTATTAGTACGATTTCACCAGTGATATTATTTAAAAATGTATAATCTTTTTCAATAATCATCATCATCATCATCATCATCAGCCTATAATATCCCACTGCTGAGCAGGCCACCTTTCACAAATGAGGGTGAAAGGGGATGGGCAATACTCCACCACGCGTATCCACTGCGGATTGGTGGAGGTAGGCTAGTGGTCAACCTACTGTTGGAATTTTTCAAGCCGCCTAGGATGCATCCAACTAGCTTAACGACTTATCACAATTAAGTGATAACCGGGACCAATGGCTTTACGTGCATTCCGAAGCATGGAAACGCTCGATTTGAAATACCACTAGGCGGTCACCCATCTTGGTACCGACCACGACGGTGGTAGGTAGCTTAACTTTGCCGATCGATTAAGAACGGTTATTCATGCTACACCACGAGCGCTTTTTCAATAACAAATATCACTAATGAAAGTAGTAAGAAAGAAATTAGCTCTCAGTGCAGCTGTTGGATCGTACCGAAATGGGTTTGGTAATAGGTTTTTAAGTTGAGGATGTTCTGGTGTGCCCCAAGGGTCACACTTTGGACCACTTGTGTTTATTTTATTTGTAGTGTTTATTTTTACATAATATTCAAAAATATTAATTTACATAATATTCAAAATATATTAATTTGTAAATAAATTGACTTATAAATTCAGCTTTCCAAAAGAAGAATGTTCAATTCAAAAGAAGATTTAAATGTTTTCCGTGCCATCGAGTGTTGGTGATTATTTATAGCTACAACGTAATATTAATACCATTCGGAATTGTTGTTCTTCTAATTAAATTATCTTATGGATCATTTGATACGAAATTACCAAACTTGTACCGAATATAGTTGCAACGGCAAAATCGTGAACGTAAAATGATTGCTAAAGAATTAGGTATATTTTACGACTCTTAATTGTCTTTCCATCAGCACTATGATTATGTAATGAATAAAAGTCATGGGCTATGTGTTTCCTGTTAAGAATTACAAAGCAATTCATAAAGTATAGAAACTTACTGCATCTTATAAAGTAATAAAAAATACATTGGTTGATCATTGTTTAGTAATTTTGTACTTACCCGGTCCTTGAGCGCATACTATTATTATTATTTGGGTTAGGTGGCTGTTTCCAAGTCTCTCCAGATATTTTATCACTGCGACTATACTAGATCTAATATGGTCGCCACGTTTATTAAATTTCACTGCCAAGACCTGCGGCTATAATAAACTGCACAATATTCTTGGCTGGAATGGATTTTACTTCATCTGGGTGTAACAGGTGTTTCCCCAGATGAGTATTTTGTTTATAAGTGGACAGTACAAGAGATGTATTGGTGTTTTATCTGCCTCACGGTAAAACCTGCACAACCATTGAGCGCATATAAAAACGTTATCTTAGTGCCAGCTTTCGTCTCTATGGTCTATCTAGGCTAGAAGATTAACATCGTAGAGTCACGCGCTAGATATTTAAAAATATAATCTTAATTGACTAGAAGACTTCTAAACTTTTTAATTGCTACTCAAACATTCACTACATCGTTGATTGCCATAATTTGCATAGCTTGATCAATTTAGATGCGAATATTTTCAGTTGAGTTTCACAACTGTTCCAAGTACACTCTATAGGAAAAAAAAACCCTGCAACAATCCGATAGGTTGTATATGTCCTTCTCCATACCATAGGCTATCTGTATGCCAAATTTAATGATGATCCGTTGATTAGTTGAGGTGTGACGGCGTAACAAACAAACAAACAAACTCACTTTCGCATTTATAATATTATTTAGGATACCTAACACTCGTCATCGATTTTACATATTCAGTTTAACTCGTAACCGATATCAGAAATCCACAGTGAAAATAATCTCTATTTTTTTTAATATAAAATATTTTTATTGAACTATCTAAACTCTTGTTCATACCTGGCACTGGATATTTGTTTGGCCTAATTTAAATGCTGTGTGCATACATAGATTTTGGAAAATAGACTCGACTATGTTTATAATTTGTATGTAAGCTTTCATGTCTTTAGTAATGTACGCCTAAATAATAAAAAAAACAATCAAGTGTGAGTCGGGCTTTGCTTTATTGGGGCTATCTACATATAAACTTACATTGCGAATTGGCGATGGGCCATAATTACAAAAAAAGAGAAATAAAATATAATATTTGTACCTACTCTACTCAAAACTGAGTTCCCACCGCAACTTTACACCGTTGTTTTTTCTAAATCAAAACAGAAAATCTGGGGATAACTTTTATTCTGAGTACTGCTATATCGACCTTTATGATCTTAGCACTATGGTGGTATTACATTTTTGTCATTATTCACTTGTGAAATGAGCGTTTGCGTGAAATCATGTACCGGAGGAATATAGGTGACTATGCTACTTTACTAATTAGGCCTTTGCTAAAAATATGTCACTTATGCATGATGAATATCGTCCAGACGATTTTGATAGAATTATCCTTGCCGATATACCTGAGATAATTGACTTTTCATACCAACACGGTTGTGAGTTCAAATTGGTTAGTATATTGTATATATTAATAGTAGTTATTTAGTCCCTACGATTTTGAAAGATTTTTCGATATTGTAGAGCGTAGGTAAATTCGTAGTAGTAGACCGTAGTTTTTTGTATGATTTAAATAATAATTTCGAAATTTATGTTGGCAGTACATAAATCATTGTCATAAACCGTATTGTTACTTAAAAAAGTATAAAAATAAATAACACAACGTGCGCCAAGTAAGACATTAGGCCATTCTGTAAGCTTCCTTTGACACCTAGTATAAAGGCAATTTCCTTGAAAGGAAATTAGGAAATTGCTACGAATTTTCTGATGACAAAGGCACTATTCAGTGACAAGTAAGAGTATTAGCTCCATTTATCGCTTTATTATATTAACACCTATTCTATTTCAATTGTAAGGTTCTTATAGTAAGGAATTGTATCTACTTGCATTCAATCTCAGAGTATATAAATATTCAATTAATACTTTAAGTTCATATTATGTAGGATGGTGCCATCTGACGTACTATATGGAAATTGTCTGGAAAATGTACGAAACGGGAAAAAGAAGTGTATGTAGTATATCAGTTATCTGGTTTCCATAGTACAAGCTCTACTTAGTTTGGGATCAGATGACCGTGTGTGAGGAATGTCCCAGGATAATTATTTTATAGCTTTGCGGCCTTAATCTAGAACAATACTGATTTTGTACATTTCAGTGTCAAATTGTATTTTTTTCTTAACTGATCCTAATAATATACTCCGTGACTTTTTTTTCGTTTTAGAAACGCAGCCCACTTAATGTACCCACTGAAAATGTACTAATCATTCAAACAACATTTTTTTAATAAAAAAAACTCTAGAATTTTGAAAAATCGAGTTAATAAATGAAGTTTGCGTGTAAAATGGTAGAAAATACCTAACCATTTTTTTTTAGTTAAAGTTAAAAACGTTAATTGGGTAATTTTTTTTTTATTTATTTTTTTTTATTTGTAGGCAATAATAATTTTATTTACAACAAATATGTACAAAATACAGTCTATATATAGAAAATTTCCTCAAGCCTGCCGGCAGGGTTCCCAGAAGGCTGGCAGCGTTTCCTCTTTGGATAGCCAAGCTGATGCGTTGGCGGAAAAAGCTCCCCGCCCGCTGGTCTCCGGAGGTCTCGATCAATTTTGATGACAAGGTGCGAGCAAAACGGCGAGCTTCGGAGTCCCACGGTCCCATGGTCTCGACCGCAAAAGGCACAAAAATATAGTTGGGTCCAATCGATGCGTATTTTTTTTAATTTTGAATTTTCCGCACTGGCCGCAGCTGCCCCTGCAGCTTTACAAGTCGCCGGTAAGTGAGATGGCGCGATTGTATCGACATATGTGGCATCCCACACCAGCGACTTGCCGACACTCCAAGACATACCATCCGGTCTCTTGCCATCGCCCCGCGTAATACCGACTGGTTCCAGTACGGAAGGCACGTTAGCGACAACAAGAGCCCTGCGGATAATGTCATTAATAGCCGAGTGTCGTGATATTCGACCAGCACTTAGAGAGCACGAAAGCCCATGGTGGCCGAGCTCGTTGACGAGATCTCCGCAGCGGCTGCGATGAGGTTGATTGGTCCTGCAACCAAGACGAAGACAAATACATAGACTTAATGTTATACGGTCTAACATGTTCCAGTATTTGTTGATGGAATAGCTTTTAGCCAGTGACCTGAGTCACTCTGAGAGACAGCTAACAAGCGCGCGCGGTCTGTATCTAAATTTTGCCAGGTTTTTTCACAAAGAGGCTTGTCCCACGCTCTCTGAG
The DNA here is from genome assembly GCA_951394255.1 of Polyploca ridens. Classification (NCBI taxonomy): domain Eukaryota; kingdom Metazoa; phylum Arthropoda; class Insecta; order Lepidoptera; family Drepanidae; genus Polyploca; species Polyploca ridens. The sequence continues at coordinate 5,948,581 of OX596255.1, forward strand.
AGTGACTCAAGATCGGAATATTTGTGCCTGTACAAGCTGCCTGCCAGGCGTCTCTAGCATCGGACAGGTAAGAAACCTCAACAGATCCAATAGAAGGGTCCAAAACAGAACTGACGAGGTTGCCCACACTGTATACCGAGGATAGAAAAGCATATCAGGCTTGAAATTTTCCGCACTCCTAGGCCACCATAACACTGGAGGGCCGTAGCCTCCTTCTGTGAGACCGTAATGGTCCAGAAGGAGGCTGCTGAGCGGGATCGGGAGAAAGCCGATCCCACCCGGAGGCGACGCGGCCGGGGCGCTAACGTGTCTCGTCGCGGCCCCCCTGCCCTGTAGCTCGGGCTTAGAATAACGCAGGTGGCGATCACCGTGGGGTTTTAGCCGGTAAAAGTCCGGCATAACCAGACCGCTCCCCCCCAGGGCGGTCGGGTATCCTATGAAGATATCCCCAAGCTAATAAAAAAAAAAAAGGCCACCATAACACACGGGTAGGGTGGCCTGAGACCACACTTTGTTTTCATATATTTAATGATAAAAATAATATCTTATATTTAAACCACTTTTTTACTTACTTGGTTACTTTCTAAACATTTCTAAAAAACTTAACATTCCTGGGTATAATCGCAGAGAGTTAACTATTAATAAAAATCCAATTATCTTTTCTTCTTCCTCTTTGTCTTATTCCATTATTAGGGGTCGGCTCTCCTCGTTCTAATGCGCCAGGATGGTATGTCCTGGGTTGTCTTGTCTTCTGTAAGGGCTCGTTCCAAGTCGCGGATTACATGTGTTTTGTGGTAGTGCCAGGGCCTGCAAAACCAAGTGGTCTTCCAGACGTCTCAACACGAGGCCATACCAATGAAGCCTACTTTCTATTCGTTTTTCAGAGATGGTCGGAACTTTATAACTATTTATGATTTGATCATTTCGCACTGTATCAAGATGCCTGCTGCCCAATTCAGCATCTTCATCTCGGTCACATGTTGTTTTTTTTCATGCGCCTTTTTACTGGCCTGCCCAGCATTCCGCACCGTAACATTGAATGTAACAGCTGTTTTATAAATTTGCCCTTAGCTTTGATTGGTATTATTGTGTCTCCGAGGACGCCTGAGAGAGCTCTCCATCTTTGCCAGGCAACATTGACTCTGTGGCTGACGTCGGTTTCAATATTACCATCAGTCGTCAGCATCGCACCGAGATATTTGAACTGGGATACTTTTGGAAGTGAATCTCCTTCGATATAAATAGTGTTTAAGATACTGGTATCGTCGCTGAAAAAATCCTTTTATTTGAAAATATTAAGTTAAGTAATGATAACAGCGGAAAACCTGATTTATTTAATCACAAATATTTTGATTTTAATAAAGTTTCAATATTTTGAAATTGTATCAACAATAGCTCCCTTACTTCTACTGGCTACATTACTCTAAAAGCAATACACTATTAATATGAACCTAATAATATAAAATAATAGGCAAGTACACTAGGTATCGTATATTCACGTCAAAAGGCTGCTCGTACCGTTGCGTGTAGCACCGTACATACCTACCTACTGAATAATTTATGTATAAACAACCTGGACTGTGTGTTAATTAATGTGCATAATAATTACACCTGCGAGCATGAGCTTCCTTTTTGTTTTGATTAATTGTACCTAGTAAATTAGTTCATTTTTCAGACAATATCGTTGGGAAAGTTAGCACATGGGTCGCACCCGTCTACGGTATTACTTTATGTTGGTAATACTAAGGCTTATAATAGAAATTGCAATGAATGATGTTTTTATACTTAAAGGGAAAATGGGATAATTATATTGGCTATTCGCTAGGTTCCGCTAGGTTATTGCAGTGTGGTTTCATCTTCTTTAACTGGAAAGAGACCGTTATACTAGGAGATTCGTCGGTGATGTTTCGTTAGTGGAGGCGAAATTAACGAGCCTTGAACATCGACGTAAAGTTTCGTATTTGTCGGTCTTCTATAGGATATATATTGGAGAGTGTGCCACAGTACCTACTGTTCAATTTAATTCCTCTATCCCCATTTCTCCATCGAAGCACAAGACGCCAGGAGAATTTCCACCCACACGTTGTCGATATCCGGCTTATACGGACAGACAGACACAATTCACAACGCTTCGCTTCTTCGTTCCTTATGTGAACAGCAAAGGAATTGAACTCTTTTCCGGGGTCTGTAACGGTCTGTTTCTCGACACCTAAATATATTCAAGGCCAGAGTGAATAGGCATTTTTTGGGTAAGCGTGCTATATCCTCGGCCTCGTCATAACTCCTCATGGGGTCAGTCGAAGGATAAACGCAAGCTCATTTAAAAAAAAACCTAAATGTCGGATTTATGTCTCTTTATTTTCCCACTGCCTGTTAATTTTTATCCATATCAGCTATGGATACAAACCTTGATATATAAGAATAAGTTAGATCTACCACGATAGCCAGTTGTTTGTAGTTAAAACACCCCATAGTTCAACAATAGTATGTGATAATTTTATTCAAACAATGAACGTTCGATAGTCATTATCACTGTTTGTATGAATCAACGATTAGTAGTGTAGGTAAATGGTTTTTATATGAACTGCAAACTGCAATAAATGGGTAATTTCCCTATGCTAAGCAATCTTAACTTTTTGCAAACTATAAAATAAAACATACCCACTAATTAGATAAATGATTTTGATAGCTTAAAACTTATTAGATATTGAGGGCATTCTGATTTTAACAATATTTTGTAGGAATTAAACGAAATAATACTCCAGCTATAATAATGAGTATAATGTATTTTTTTGTTACAGCAAATGGATCATTTCAACCCGGAATGGAACCAAAGCGCCAACGCACAGCATACACAAGACACCAAATATTAGAACTGGAGAAAGAATTCCACTATAACAGATATTTAACGCGGAGAAGAAGAATAGAAATAGCCCACACTCTAGTCCTATCTGAGAGACAAATTAAAATATGGTTCCAAAACAGGCGGATGAAATGGAAGAAGGATAACAAACTACCCAACACCAAAAACGTGAGGAGAAAAACCAATCCTGCCGGAGTGACCACAACTACAACGAAAGGAAGTGCACCAAAGAGTAGATCAAATAAGAATACAAATAACAATGATAAGAAGAAATCGAATAATAACGGTCGACCGGATAGTATAGAGAATGTAACAGATAACATCATGAATGACTTACATTGTGTGGGGGCGCAGAATTTGTCTCACGACCAGGCAATCAGTCCGATGTCTCATCCAGGCAATCAGATGAATCCTGGGCATCCGATGACGCCGCATCACCTCCATATGATGAGTATGCATGCAGGCATGGACCCGGCAATGGTTGCCAACCTATCGACCCATGGTTCACCCGTAGGCACGGCAGGTTGCGGTACAGGTATCAACCCCGGGAACCAAACAGTCATCAAATCGGACTACGGTCTAACCGCCTTATAATCCTTAGAAGTGTAAAGAAGATACTATATTTTTCATTATTATTCAAACCATTCCTTTGTGTCGATAATGTGTAATAAAGTGATGTTTAAATTTAATTAATTTAAGTTGTGTAAGTATAATTAGAGTAACAGTCATAATCGGATGTTTGGATAGTTAAGTGGAAAACTTTACAATGTCAAAAGTGTGATTATTATTATTTTAGGGTAGGTTAACATCTTCTGAGTGTTGGATTTGTACATTTTAAGTCATTGTCGTTAAATGTGACTTACACTATTTATTTATTAAATCAGCCAGTTCCTTTATAAATATTCATTCATCATGGATAGAAACATCTACATGTTTAATTAATTTGGAAAGCTTACGATGAATATTTTAGAGTTACCAATTTTATATAAAATTACTTTTTTCTAAATAATTATGTCGTCTACCAATCTGTTATAGGTATGTTTTATGTTGCATGGATTCACTGTTACAATAATTATAATTCGGTTTTCATGATTTAGTAGGTATATTTTGCTTCTAAGACTGAAAATCCAAATGAAATCGTTAAAGATTGTTTGAAATAATAATGATAATATTGTTTGTTATATTTTATGTTAATTTACCATTATTTTCATAATGTGAAATAGTAAATTTGCAGATTGGTAGTATAGGCTTGTATTGTATAAAATATTAAAACTATAATAAGACTATACACGTTCATAAGCAAGACTTATGTGATGTAGACAATGACTTAGGCTTAGGTACAAAATATGGATTTTAATTATTTTAAATGAGAAAATTGTTTTGTAACTAAAATAGGAAAACTGTGAATACAAAACCAATAAATATAGTAACAATAAGATATTATGCATAATTTTATTGAAATCCCTAATTATCAAAAAGGCAACTACTTCAAATCTTTTTGCCTTTGTTGAATACTAAGAAAAAATGTATTATCTTTTGTAAGAGTATAAAGAAAAATTTACAATTATTAACTTCAGCACAAATATTGTAAAGAAATAATTAATACCAAATACTGAAATGGTTTCACTTAATATCGACACTCATACAATACCAGTGAGGTTTGTGAGTTCTAAAATCCAGATTCGTGACGTGATAGATGGGATACTTGGAAAATGTGCCTACTTGAAGTAATAGCAGTTGTTAATTTATTTACGAGTATTTGTTTCTCTTATATTAGTACATTTGTGGATAAATACCCATAATACGAAGGTAATTTGTTTCATAAATGTATTTAAGTAAACCTAACTCCTACGCACTCAGTGAACATTCGTTCACCACATCGATATCATAACCTTGTGACATTCGGATCGAACGAAATGAAAGCAAAAATCGTAATGTATTCGTTCAATGCAGGGCCATCAATCAATGTCGCCGGCTCATTGTGTGGCCGGCACGCAACGTATCTCCAACTTATTTTATACAACGAACGCCTGACGCCGACTACGGTTTTATCATAACATTGATATAAAGCCAACATTGAGATATTGTACTTTATTTCGAGATCACCACCGATGGAGTTTTGGAGCTGAGATTGTAGACACTCTTGTAAGTAATCTAGATGAGTAAGCTGATTTTAAAGTAGGTCTTGGTAAGTATTTCGAACATAAAGTTACTGTGCCAAGTATTGAGAATAGATTTTATTAATTTAAAAGTAATTTCGATAAAGTTGATGATGATATATAACATGCCATTAGATATTTAGCTATATCATGAGGTAAAAGACGATCCATGCTACTTCAAATACCTAAATTACATACACTGTTGATACTTTTGTATGATCAATGACCATCGCTGTCCTCTAAATTCGTCTTTGAATGAATGTTTTTGGTAGCAAAAATATAAGCATGACTAAGGACTTCTACAGAAAAAATCAAAAACTAAGCAATTATAAAACCAGATGAAAAAATCACAGCAAAAAATCATAAATTAGTCGCAGAACAGATTTATGATTTACAAAAGACGTCTGGACAATCCTTTTAGTTCTGCCCTTTGCGCGGAGCGCGTCAAAGAGTTAAATTTTTTGCAAATTTTCGTGACTACTAAACAAAAGATGTTATTGTTGCAGAATTTGTATGCAAATAAGAAGATTTTGCTACCGAACCGTTCTCATCTCTTGTAAAAAATACTGTCGCTTATAAGTATAGTTTGAGATCTTTTAAATCCTCCGGGACTCTTTTGTCAATCCCATTAGACGGTAGCCCTTTCCTTTTACAGTTACAACATTTACTAAAACTTTTTTGTTTGTTTTGGGATTTTGAAACCGAAAAAAACAATGCTGTGGCATCGTCCACCTTAATGCGATAAGCTTGTTACGGATTAGCTACATATTTTTTCGAATGCACGTTTACGATAGATTTAATCTGAGATATTCATATATATCAATCCAAATATGTAGGTCTGATACCTATTTGTTTTTATATTCGGCAGTAGTTGGATAACTCAAACCATGCACCAATAAAAAAATCTCCTCGCTCAAACAGAAAACTGGTTTATTCAGTATAATAGGGTGCTAAACTGCTAAGACACTAGTGAACCTTATAGATGATCTCTACCATATGAGTTGGCAAATTGTCAATGACGAAAGTAAACATAAGTATCATATCGTCATTCTCGAATGGCGTGCTTATCTTCACACCGAACTTTAAAGACATATCAGCCATTTCTTCCCTCATGAAAGGCGCAGATCTTCTAACCGTTATACCACTGGGACCATCTATTATTTAGCAATCCTTTTAAGACACGGTAGCAGTTGCCGAAACAAAAGGCGCAGCGGTAAAGTAAAAGGGATCTCAATCTAGAGATCATTCGGCAGGTGAGTCCCGCGAGGACTGTCTCAAGGGACTGTTTGTAGGAAGTAAGCGAACCCGGTGACTTGCCGAACTTTGTGTAGGTAGGTAGGTTTGTAGTCGGAGATCTGGTGGATGAGGTTTGTTACTATATGGAACTTAGAAAACCCAAAGATACAGTATATTGAATATCGAATCCAAAATGCGAAAGTGAGTATGTTACCTATCGAACCTCAAAAGCATATGTGAAGAAATTTGGCACGCAGGTGGCCTATGGCTTAGAGAAAAACAAAGTCTACTTTTATCCTGAGAAGTAGTTACAAATAATTTCAATATTGAATATTGTTAATGTATAGGGAATTTGGGACTCTTCCTGAAAGCGAAAAATTCCATGAAATATTAATGACAAATAATGCTCTTCTAAAATAAATGTAACTTTAAATACCATAAAGTAGGTACTTAATTTAAAATAAAACAAATATTTATATTTGTGTACATTATTCCACTTTACATGTAAATATTCATGGCACATGGTAAAACATATTGTATGTATATAATGAACGCAGAAAGCTTTAATATGTGCGTTTCATGTTAGCACAACAAGAGTCAGCAACTTTATCGTTGTGAAGTGAACCGCCCAAAGGGCTGAAGGGCTGAATTCTGAAAGCCCGTCACCGAGACGACAAATTTCAATACATCGTCTGAGACGTCGCGCTGCCTAGTACACCCTCCCTACGTAAATATGGCAGATATTTCAGGTATGGTGTAAATAAAAAGCCTTCGGCGTCTTTGACTTTCAAATGGTTCCCAAGAGTATCAGAAAAGACAGGGAAAAAAAATTGCTTCTCTGCATTACTTCGACACCGGAATACCATAAATTTAAAGTACCTAATTACAATAACCATTTACTAATTACTCACACATGTACATCACACATGCTAAATACATGAATAGGTATATAAGTTTAGCTTGTGTATGCTTGGTAAATATCGAGACATGTAAACCTGATAAAATGTAGAGTAATATTATGCAAGGAATTAGTACGTACGTAACTATACTAGGATAACTATACGAATAACGTTTTAAATTTAAAATTAGAATGCAGCGTTTTCGAATGAATTGTTTTAACAACTTTTAAAAATAGAATTTTCCCTCGAAATGGAAATTCAGAACAATTTAATGTTATCGCTTAATCTTACATCTTACGTCCAGTTATTATTGTTGGTGTAGGGTGGCTCAAGTCGTCGGGTGGATGTAATCCATACTAGAGTCGATTTGAGAGCTGCAGAAACGTACGTGACAAGACGATATGTGGAGAAAAAGGGTGTCTTTGTGGAGTAGATTCCATCGTCTTGATTGTTTCTGTTTGGATAACACATTCCTTATTTTTAACAATAATTTAAGAATTGATCACGTTATACCATTGACGTCTTTTCTTTTAAGAAAGTACTTAACTTTTTTCTGCATTAAAATTTAATACAGTGAAATTAAGATACAGCATGTAGCCAAAAAAAAAATTAATTAATGCTGATTTGTGAAAATTGTAGAGTTCTGATATCTGTGGAGATTTCGATTCAAAACCTATGTTGGGTACGTCTTGCTCTACAAATTTTTCTATGGGACCAACACAGAATTCTCAAAAATGATCATATTTTTATTAATTTATCATATTTTACGCTAATTCTGAAAAGCACTGACAATATCTAGTTAAGTTATTATTTAGAAAAAGGTTTATATCACAAATACTAGAAATTCATAAAATTGTATGATTTATTTTTAAGAACTCAAAAGTACTACAATATTCTCCCTCTCATATAACTCATATATCACGCTCGGTATGTACAGCACATATCTTGCCGTCGGTAGTCAGTCGGCCAAGCTTTGTGCCCTTCTGTGGGGTACGTACGTAGATATATGTATGTTTTGTGCGTTTGTGTTGATGTGTGTGTTGATTTCCCGACGCCCGTCGCCGCGCCCGCCCGGCGTACTGCAGTGTACGGCTGCGAGTAAATACCTATTGATCTGGTGAGTGAAAAAAAAACAGTTAATAAATGGATACAAATAATGTTAATAAGTAGGTGATATATGGATTCAATTTTTTATTAAAAAGCAACAAAATTCATACATTTTACGAATTCTGGCATTTTTACCGCATAATCATTTTATTAGGTTTGGAAAGAATCACTATCCAACTAATCAACTTGCGACCTAATCAGAATAAATCAGTGATTTATTCTCAAAATAGTATGGAAAGAATACAAGTTTGGAGAAGTCGCAATTTCTTTACACTAGATTCAGGACCTGACGCTAAACTGTTGTTGTTACTTTATCAACTAATATAAAATAAAAAATAAATAAATGAATATTTCCATAACCTGGCTACAGAGCCAATGGTAGAAAATGGTCCATATCACAGTGATAGGTACCATTTTTAGGGTTCCTTACCACTGAAAAAAAAAAAAAAACTTATAGGATCAATCTCGTGTCAGACCGTCTCATACAGATTATTTTAAAATTTTACATATAATTTTTACGTATAAAAAATATAACAAAAATATATCCTAACAACAGCAATTTCCTTCACCCGTACCGAGCTGTCAGCCGCTTCGTTCTGAGGGCACACACACACACACAAAACATGAATACACACACACATCCATAGCCAAGGGGTGCGCCGGGAGGCTTGGTGGGGACTGTATTAAGTTCCTTTCTTTTCACTAAAATAATTTTAGGGGATGGTTTTAGTTCGATATTTTTTTCCGAGGGTCCTCAACCTCGGGGCTTCTGTTGAATGCGCTCAGCCGTTCAATTTGAGAAATGGCTGCCTGTACCCGGTGCATTTTCTCGTGGTTGAGATGTTTGCAATTGTGATATATCTTTGTTAAGCTTTATACGTTCATACGTACGCATGGGGACACTTACATAGGGCTGAGTATATATTTTGTAAATGGTTAACGTAGTTTTTTGTTGAAAATAAATTGGGTGAAAGTAACACTTGAAATATATTTTTTATTTAAGTAGTTGCATGTGAGGTTTAACAATGTAAAAAAAAAACATTTTGGTTACATGTAGAAAATTACCTACTTATAGAGTTCTTCCAATATAGTTATATGTATCAAAATGTAACGGACGTACCTACCGTAACAAACACATGCTTCCAAAAACGAAGCAGATGGGCCGCTCCCAATATTTTTGGATTGAAAAAATTATATTATGAAGATAAAAAGGTTCTGGTTACCGATAACATCGCGCCAGCTCGCAAGCTTTTGCTGAAATATTTTTAATCAAACTTTATACCTGATACCGGCCGAAGGCGCGGCGGGACGGGAACCGACCTGTCAATCTCTCAAATGTTAGATTAAAAACATCATCTTTACTTTTTTTAGCATTAAGAGGATCAGGGAATTATGTTCGAGAATAAAAAAAAGCTGAACTTGTTTCGGGCAAAGGTGTATGATTATAAGGATACGTTAGATAAAGTTTTGACGAAGGTCGCCCTGTCGGTGGGAATATTTGACTATGTATTGTGTTTATGTGATACCTAATCCTCATACAGGTAAGGATTTCTATAAACTTACATAGCATACGTGTGTAGTTGATGTTAAAGTTGTAATAGTCTATTAGTGTCCAAACAATATATGAAAGCTTTTCCTACATTACAAATATCAAATGCTATTCAAATAAATCATACAATATATTTCCTATAATTATTGAAATCTATGTTGATTTTTAAAACTTTTCTTCCAAAAACGAATGGTATATTTTTCAACACACTTGCTCGTAAAGTGACATTTATTGCACCGTTTTTAGTATCTTAATGCAGCTTATTACGCACAAGTGTACATTACCGCACAGTTTTATGATAGGTATAATCCAGATTATGTTAAGTTTGTACCTCAATGCAATTTCATATGTGCGTAGTCGAAGCAGTGCTGTTACCCGGTTTCGGGATAACAGTGTAATACTGAGTCGCTGACCAATTTTGATATCACACAACACTACTCTTTGCTTTTTTTGTCAATGTGCTATTTGTTTCATTTGTATTTATAATATTTTTGTAGTGTTGTGTGTATTATTCAAAATAAATATATTTCATTTCATTTCAAGCATAAAACAAAAAAATAATAATCTTGGCATATTTGTTGATGTTCTCATTGAATATTATCAGAAAATCTACTTAAAAAAATACTAATCTGTATTTTTCCTCACAAGTGTGTTGAAAAACGACGTATGACAAGCGTGTGAATTGATCATTACACTCTCGGCTCCCTTATCGCGTTCGCCTGCGACTCTCGCATTCGTTTGTAATTATCAACTTTGCACACATGTATCATAATGTACTATTATTATATTAAAAATAAAATAAATATATATCGGTCTCTATTCAAGCAGGTTACATAGGACTTTTCATTCGTGTCACATTCATGAAAACTCCGTATTCTTTTCTGATTTAAAAACAATCTAAACACAACACATGAAATAATTAGTCTATTTTTATTTGCATCTACAACAATTATATTATTATAACAACCGACTTGTTACGATACAAAATTGATATCGCAATTAACAATAATGCGACGTCGTTATCTCAAAATAACAATAACATAACCAATCATCCAATATACCATACCGATTCATACAAATAACATCCCTAACTCGTTTGTAATAAAGGTCGTATTTGAATTCCCATGATTCCCTATATAGTTTTCTATAGCTTGACGCTCGGCAGGTGTGCCGAAAATCGCTGAGTCAGCACAGTGGCACCGGTAGTCTGTCTGTGGTAGCGCGTTCGATTCCCGGTCGATCACGATTTACATGTCAGTCTCACCGCTTGATATCCGATTGTGTCTAGCTTTGTGCTAGGCGAGTCATCGTACTCTATGGTTCTACGAATATACGATTATGGAAATTCGGATTTAGATCGTAAATGTAAAGATGACATAAAGTCATAGCATAGGCCACGAAACTTGTAGAAAATTTTGTTTATACGTCGTTTTTAGGGTTCCGTACCCGAAGGGTGCCAAACTAAGACTCCGCTGTCCGTCAGTCGGTCTGTCTGTGGGATGTATTTCATGAACCGTAGGCAGACAGCTGAAACTTACAGAGAATGTGTATTTATTTTGCCGTTATACAAGAAACGTTTTTTTGACGTTTTTTGTTTGAGTGTTTTTGCGAGTCAGACTCGCACTTGGCCGGTTTTTTATTATAACTTTTTCCCACTTAAATAGGTGAACTATTTAAATAAAATTAATACCTGTCTTTTGTTTAAAAACATATTTTGTTTAAAACCATAGCGTATATTCAAAAATATTATATTATGTATAATTGAAGGCAGAATTTTGCCGTGATCTTACAAACTATGTTTTTACAAATTAGCACAGAAAAAAACTAACTTTAAGTTATTAAGATAACTCAGATTGACGCCGAGATAGTTTTTACCATGATCCAAGAAAACAAGGTCTGGCATTCCGGGAGAGACACTTTTTACGTCACTATCCAGTTGCCACTTTATTGTAACGAACCACTGAATTATGGAAATATTTTCAGTCACTATTTTGTCAAAAATATGTATAAAGCATTTTATCAGACATATCGTTTGTCTAATCAAACAAATAAATTAAGTTAAACTAGAGTGAGCATATTATTTTAAATTAAAACCTTATAGTTTTATTGTATTCCCACCGGAAATACTAGGGGTACGGGGAGCCATGATTATATGCGACTGGTAACACAAAAACGCGCCGTCTCATTGACATTTATTGCCATTTTGACGTGTATTGTTATCTTTGTCGAACATGCTAAATTGTGATTTTCGCTCTCGCTCAGTTTCAGTATACGGAGAGTTTCTCAAACTTTTAAGGACGCGTTTTGGACTTATAAAAATACTTATTTGTTATGCAAGGCTGAAAAGTTGTTTTAAGTAATTATGGACTAAAAAAATAAAAATAAAATATTAAAATAGAATGTTAATTATATCAGATTTAGAAGTTCATATATAATGTCAATATAAATGTCAACTTTAATAGTGAAATTGAAATGTTATCCTTTGAAATGACTGTCAAAGGTTACCAATATCTGTATTTTAAGTGCTGTAGTGATTTTATCGGTATCATTGCACTGGCAGTCTGGCACTGATTCGACTTCATTGCACTAATCACTAACACTTTTCCCGCAACAAGTCTCCACGTTGGCGGCAGCGGCTGCTGTCAGATCCCACGAGATTGTGGGAGTCCGGTTGAGATTTTCGCTTGCACCAGATTGCAAGAATCAATTGATAATATTAAATGGATTATTATTATTATATTTATTGGATAATAGAAAGCAGATAACAATAAAATTCATAAATATCAAATAGACAATATGAAGGAAGGAGGTCATCTTCAATACCCACCTTATCTCATGACCTGGGATGAAGTCCCAAAGCACTTCTCAAGATCAGGCGATCCTTCACAACTACCTTCGTAAACAAGTCCGCATATTATTCAGAACTTGAAATATACATTTATACTTAGAAAATATATATGTCTAGAAAGAGTATCCCCATACTACATGACTTTTAAAAAGTGGCCAACTTTGCTACATCTTATCCTCGCGTTACGTCATTCTGCTTGTCATAGTGACGTTTATACCAGTTACCAGTTCTTGAAAAAAATCCAAGAAAATGGGGAAAAATATATTACGGTGTCGATATCTTTTTAAACTCCGAAAATAAAAGTGGAATCGGGATAATACATGATAATAAGAATAAGATTAATGGCGCCGATATAAATTAATACTTATTATCTTTACTTTGATGTCAACGAACAGTCATTATTTGCGTTGACGTTTCAAATCAAGTCAAATCAAGCAAATCAAGTCAATTTTTTTTTTTTTTTTACTGTTTATAGGCCTGTGTTTGACTGCAATCTCACCATGGTAAGTGATGATGCGGCCGAAGGTGGTAAGCACACAAAGCCTAGAAGGAACTGGCTCTCAAGTGCAGCTATCGGAACACACCGAAAGGTGCTTGGCGACAGATTTTCAACTTGAGGGTGGTAGCCAGCCAGGCGGGTACTACAAAGTACCCTACCACCGTGCTATGGTTTCCTCACGATGTTTTCCTTCACCGAAAGCTCAAGCTCATTGTAGGATTCGAACCCGGGACCTTCATGTCGGTATCCGACGTCACTACCACTGAGCTATCATCGCCATTAAGTCAAATCAAGTCACATCGAGTCAAATCGAGTCAAATCAAGTCAAATCGAGTCAAACCGAGTCCAATCGAGTCAAACAGGGTCAAACCGAGTCAAATCGAGTCAAACCAAGTCAAATCAAGCAAATCTAGTCAAATCCAGTCAAATCGAGTCAAATCGAGTCAAACCGAGTGAAATCGAGTCAATAAGTCAAATCGAGTCAAATCCAGTCAAATTGAGTCAACCCGAGTCAAATCGAGTTAATCCGAGTCAAACCAAGTCAAATCAAGCAAATCCAGTCAAACCGAGTGAAATCAAGTGCAATTGAGTCAAAACAAGCAAATCGAGTTAAATCAAGTCAAACATTTTTTTTGGCTAGGTCCAGAGATCTTCACTACGGCTTCTCCAAATGATATCTATCTATTGGCTTCTTAAAATTGGATCAATTGGTATTCTGTAAAAAAAGTCTTATTATTTAAGTCAGTTATTACAAAATTAAAAAAAGGTTATTCGACACGCGTGTATGTAATATTATTGGAATTGCAACATATTCACAATTTAAAATAGTATCCGCCATATTGAACTATTTAGTTATTGGTCCGATTGCTCTCAAAATTGATATTTGAGAGGCCCTTGGACCATATAACATACATTTTTACTCAAAATTTAAAAAAAATTGCCGCCATATTGAACTATTTAGTTACTGGTCCGATTGCTCTCAAAATTTATATTTATGAGACCCTTGGACCATATAACGTGAATCCATGCTAAAAATTAAAAAAGTGTCCGCCATATTGAACTATTTACTTACTGGTCCGATTGCTCTCAAAATTGATATTTGGGAGACTCTTGCACCAGTAAACATATATATTTACTCAAAATTGAAAAAAGTGGCCGACGTATTGAACTATTTAGTTACTGGTCCGATTGCTCTCAAAATTGATATTTGAGAGACCCTTGGACCATGTAACATAATTTTTTGCTCAAAATTGAAAAAAGCGGCCGCCCTACTGAACTATTTCATTACTGGTCTGATTGCTCTCTCAAATATGAATTTTGAAAGCAATCGGACCAATAACTAAATAGTTCAAAATGGCGGACACTTTTTTCAATTTTGAGCAAAGATTTATGTTATATGGTCCAAAACTGTCCCAAATATCAATTTTGAGAGCAATCGGACCAATAAATAAATAGTTCAAAATGGCGGCCACATTTTTTAATTTTTAGCATAGGTTCTCGTTATATGGTCCAAGGGTCTCATAAATATAAATTTTGAGAGCAATCGGACCAATAACAAAATAGTTCAATATGGCGGCCACTTTTTTGAATTTTGAGCAAAGATTCATGTTATTTGGTCCAAGAGTCTCCCAAATATCAATTTTGAGAGCAATCGGACCAATAACTAAATAGTTCAACATGGCGGCCACTTTTTTGAATTTCGAGATAAGATTCATGGTTTATGTTCCAAAGGCCTCTCAAATATCAATTTTGAGAGCAATCGGACCAATTACTAAATAGTTCAAAATGGCGGCCACTTTTTTTCAATTTTGAGCAAAGATTCATGTTATATGGTCCAAGAGTCTCCCAAATATCAATTTTGAGAGCAATCGGACCAATAACTAAATAGTTCAATATGGCGGACACTATTTTAAATTGTGAATATTTTGCAATTCCAATAATATTACATACACGCGTGTCGAATAACCTTATTTTTTTAACCGACTTCAAAAAAAGGAGGAGGTTCTCAATTCGAATATATTTTTTTATTTTTTTTTATGTTTGTTACCTCATAACTCCGTCATTTATTAACCGATTTGGAAAATAATTTTTTTATTTGAAAGGGTACGCTTCCCGTTTGGTCCCATTGTCATCAGATTAGGATTTGATTACTTCTTAGTGTACTTTGAAGTCGGTTTAAGGTTTTTGTAAAACAGTCCAATTATTAATTTAGTAATATCCGACTTAAATAAAAATGTAATAAACAAAATGTGCATGGTACGCACATATACAAGTTTACATCGTACGCCTATGCAACGCGGCACTACGTAGTTCAAATGATTTTAAACAGATGGCTGTACAGTTTACTTGTATGAAGAAGTATTTTACAAAATGTTCCGGTGACCGCATCCATGGTTATATACATCACTGACTATGATGGAAAAACCGAAAACGACAAACACGTCAACTTAAAAAAAATAGGTCCGCCATCTTGAAATTCAAAATGATATTCGTAATTCATCATCATCATCATCAGCCTATAATGTCCCACTGCTGAGCACAGGCCTCCTTTCACAAATGAAGGTGAAAGGGAATGGGCAATACTCCACCACGCGTGCCCACTGCGGATCGGTGGAGGTAGGCTAATGGTCAACCTACTGTTGGAATTTTTCAAGCCGCCTAGGAGGCATCCAACTAGCTTAACGACTATCACAATTAAGTGATAACCGGGACCAACGGCTTTACGTGCCTTCCGAAGCACGGAAACGCTCGATTTGAAATACCACGAGGCGGTCACCCATCCAGGTACCGACCACGACAGGCGTAGCTTAACTTTGCCGATCGATTAAGAACGGCTAATCATGCTACACCACGAACGCTTCTGTTCGTAATTAGCTCGAGGAAAATCTTAAATTAATACCCATTTTGATTTTTTCATTACTGAAGCGACTACTTATCTTACATGACATAATCGTCATTAGTATTAAATAATTGGACTGTTTTACAAAAACCTTAAACCGACTTCAAAGTACACTAAAAAGTAATCAAATCCTGATCTGATGACAATGGGACCAAACGGGAAGCGTACCCTTTCAAATAAAAAAAGAATTTTCCAAATCGGTTAATAAATGACGGAGTTATGAGGTAACAAACATAAAAAAAAAAAAAAAAAACATACATTCGAATTGAGAACCTCCTCCTTTTTTTGAAGTCGGTTAAAAAAAAACATTCGACTTTCCACTCAAAAATTCGACTTGTCCACCGTCGCCGCGTCGCTTTTGATTTATATCAGTATCTACATACTCGTATTTAACTATTGACTGATATTACCATGGGAGTTTTGAGTTCATAAACTGGCAGCACAGGCAACACATAAAAAATGGCGCTTACTCAAAATATTTATTTTCGAAACATTTCAATGGCTTATATTGCAGAAACTAATAGGAAATATTGTTACTTACCGATGATAGGTGAGTTTTTTCGTTGGTCTAGATCGACCCATGTACACTTTTATCACACAAAACGACATTTTGAAACAATACAATTTTGGTGAATTTGGTTGTGTCCCAGTGACGTCTCGACTGACACTGAAGACGGGAAAATGATTAAGCCCCTAACAGTTAGGGGCTTATTTTATCGACGCGTAAACAGCTTCGTAGCTCCGTCTGGATATATCATTAGTCAAAGCATTTATATTAAGTCTTCTATCGCAAAACAGAATCTAATAAACTTATAACTCGTATCAATGAGTTTAGTTTTGTAGTGGAGCTGCGGATTCTTAATTAACTTTATCGTAGGCTGATTATCAATATACAGAATCGGGCAAATGTCCTTTCCATTGCAGTAATTTCAGTAAACACTCTATAGCTTTTATATATCTGAAGAGCCTTTTAACCATGTGACAATGTATTTCTCTGGGGTTTTCCACATATTCTGATCATTTATTCACAGCAAAGGCAATATTAGGGCGACTTACGATTGATAAATAAATTAAATTATCAATTGCTTCTCGATAAGTAATTTTTTCACAAGTGTCCGACTATGACATTCTTGTTTTCTTTCTCTATAACGGCCAACATATTTTTTTCTATCATATATTTTTCTATCGGGTTTAGAACATAGTTCGCATCACTAATTTTGAACTTTTTCGAAATTTTCTTAATGCAATCAGCATAATTTTCTTTTTGAAGCATGAAAATTGCATCTCTTTCGTCATGAATTTGCGCACCAAGATAGCATCCAACTTCAGTAATATTTTACTTGAAAGTCTTTCTCTAGTGTCCTTAGAAATTGCTCAATTTTAGTCTGATCTCCAATAACTAGACCGTCATCAACGTTAATTGTAACATTCAGACGTCGATTATCACTGACAAACAAGCATGGATCAGAATCGCTTTGCGGTAAGTCATATTTCCCATTGGGTAAATCCACTTGGACCCATGTATCATTTTCATAAATTGATTCCATCTCCATAGCCAGTTTCAATATAAATTAGATTGACTTTCCCCAAATTTAAAAGTTTGAGAACCGTCGACGGCGGAAATGACGTACATCGTGTCGTCCCGTGTCTCGGAATGCCATACCTGATATAATTATACCATGGTTTTTACAAGCTTTTTTATTTAACTTGCAATGTGGTTGTTCGCTATATAGTTTGTAAGCTAGTTTCCAAAACGGCTGTCGACTTTGGTTCAAAAGTCTTCTCTGAGTTGTTATTTCTACTCTGACTTAAATCATTCGAAAAAACGTTGTAGTTCAGTAGCAGTCTGTATGTAATCCAACGGCTTCCGTTATGAAGACGGACATGTCAATTTAGCCAATAAATATACACTGACGATGAATGCCCGCCAGTCTTGTAAATGAAATGAATATGTATGTACAAAATGTTGTTTTGATAGTGGAAACTAGTTCACAATACTGGTAACTGTGAACTGCTTTTCTCCTTGCAGCTTTATCGACAGGTATTTTTTATGTTTAAGGCTCAGTCGGCAAATAAGCATACGACCCGCCTGGTGGTAAGCGGTTACCGTAGCCTATGCCACGGGTGTTGCATCGCAAGAGACGATTGTAACACTCACGCGTTACCAACATTTCCTCCTCCCCAATTAGCTCGGGTAAACTTACGCGCAGGAATACAACATTGTTATTTGGCTGCGGTATTCTGTTAGGTGGAGGTAATTCCGCAGTCGAGTTGCTCTTTGATAAAAAAAAATGCTCTACCTCTTTTAAAAGTCTATGACCATTATGTGCAAATTTTTATTCAAATCCGTGCTATTCGCGACGTAATTGACGTACCATCCACCCAAACATCTCATAATATTAGTAGGTACATAATATAAAGAAAATATGTATTTACAATCACACACTTGAACTGTTTCTAATACTTATCGGTTCGATGCATTGCTTTTGCTGAGAAGAGCATAGTGATATTTTTGAATAGCAAAGTGAAATTCGATATGTTCTATAATAAGTTAAAAATATTTTATGGACAACCCAGTACAGACCATCCTGGCGCATGAGAACGAGGAGAGCCGACCCCAAATAATGTGATAAGGCAAGGAGGAAGAAGAAGATAAGTTAAAAA
Organism: Polyploca ridens; assembly: GCA_951394255.1. Taxonomy (NCBI): domain Eukaryota; kingdom Metazoa; phylum Arthropoda; class Insecta; order Lepidoptera; family Drepanidae; genus Polyploca; species Polyploca ridens. The sequence continues at coordinate 5,967,304 of OX596255.1, forward strand.
TATTTTAATTAACATCGTAAGACGAAATGTGGATACCTTTTTCTGTAGAGTCGAAGATGTTCAAGCCTTGTACACGAGGCTATTAGAAATCATAACAAGTCATAAGTCATTGCAAATGTATTCTTAAAGAGACAAGGAACTTTTTTTTCTAGAAAATCATCTCAGGTGTACATAATACCTCACTATATTATTCTTCATCGCCGATCCAAGTACGCCATAACTCTATGAAGCAACCCAAAAACTAAGCGTTATAAGACTAGGCCACGTCTTTCATAACTGCATTTTATTCAATTTGCGCATCAAGGCTTTCTTTTTGAAAGTCATGCCGACAATGATTTGTCTTCATTCATTTGACATCTCAATGTTGAATGGTGTGAGACCGAGCAGAAATCTTGCGTTAATAGCATTGATACAGCTTGGAATGAGACAATAATGTAAATTAAAAACAATAATGCCGTGGTCTCGTAGACACTATATTTGGTAAATTTTTTTTAAACACACTCGCTCGTAAAGTGACATTTGTTGCAAAATACAAGTCTGTTTTTGTCCTCGCAAGTGTGTGGAAAAACGTCGTATGACACGCGCGTGCATTGATTATTACACTCTCGGCTCCCTTATCGCGTTCGAATGCGGCTCAGGCGCTTATACTCCCTCGAGTTTTAATAACCAACTTTGCACACATGTATCATAATAATAATATTTCTGGGGGTATATAAATATAAAATGTGTGAGAGAGGAAAACAAGAATCAAAAAGCGCTTAAAAATGGTATAGGTACCGGAGTAATATAACATAGGTACTTAATTTTTACAATTTGATGCTTTTTTTATTTTACGACTAAGTCGGTAAACAAGCGTACGGCCCGCCTGGTGGTAAGCGGTTCCCCTAGCCATATGGACGCTTGCAACACACGTAGCATCGCTCACGCGTTACCGACCTTTGCCCCGTCCCTTATGAGCTCAGGCGACCGCCACTCACGCACAGGAACACAACTTTACACAACATAAAGTTATTTGGCTGCGGTATTCTATAAGGTGGAGGTACTTCCCCAGTTCCAGCTCTTTGAGCGAATAAACGCTACACTCTACCTCTCTTATCTATGCTGATGAGTCTTTGCTCACATCATACCGAATTGTTGTACTTGAAAGCAAGTTGACTTTTAGGACTTGTAAATGATTATATTGGAAATCCTCCTGTAACTGCTAAAATTCAATAGTTCACATACCTTATTGTGGACCATCTGCCTGCTTGTCAGAATTCTAGTACAAAGCTGTTCCAAAACACAACTTTAAGGCTTCCAATAGTAGTTTCAAAACATAATGATTTATTATTAAATCAATCATCATTGCTGATATAGTAACGTGTGTCTAAGATAAAATATATGTTAAACTTATCTTCAGAAAACTTGATTAAACCACACAGCAAAAAAACACGCATCTGTCCAATTTCACATTGTCGAAAAACATGATAAGTGTACCGGTGGGGCACGCACGTGCTCACTTACATGCAACGTCATCGGGCAGTCATTATCAGAGGTCAACGGCCCGCTGATTACCTTCAAGCACGCCCTGTCGTTCATCATTATCCTAGGTTAGGATGTTTGTAAACATAACCTCCATTCACATGTTTTTTGGACCGGCCACGAATCATCTCGCGTGTAATTGGGTCAACTTAGATGTTGAATAAAGTTTGTCATTTTTTGGCCTTAGATATTTTCCTTTTCTGAGGAATCTACTTTGTTAAATGAAGTAGCTGTGTAGTGGTAGTTGAATATATTCGCGAATATTATATTCTAAATTCAAAATTTCAGATACCAAATTTTCCTGTAAAATAGTGTAGGTACCTACTATGATGTTCTGATGCGCAAATTCGAATGAGGCAGAATTAAGTACAGTAGTGAAATGGGTGTCCTATCTCTGTTAAGAAAATTCTGAAATGTAATTAATGTAATAATATTATATAAATTTGTTTTCCTTCTTTTTGTGTACTGTTTTTGTGGTGTACAAATAAAGTATATTTATGTTATGTTTATAGTGTAAGTGATAAATAAAATATTTTGTTTAAATACACATACATATACATTTTAAATTAAATTAAATACTAAGTAATTAATGTATGTATTGCGCTAAGAACAGCTACTAGAATATTTATAGGTTGCAGGTACCATTTAATTTAAAAAGCGTAACTCTAGCAGTTGCTCATGAATAAAATTCAACCAATCAATCAAATATTAAATTATGCATTCGTTATAAAGAATGTATTGCCTGTCATTATTGCAATTCAACTACTTAATCAATTTACGGCGATTCGTTTTCTAAAAAGAGCAGTTATTTTGACCTATAACCTATCGTATCATACTTACACAAAAAATAAGCTTTTCAAAAATTTCACTGTTGTAGAGACAAGAAATGATTACAGTTGTAATTTTGTCAGCAAATCCATAGAATTCCATCTTGTATTACAAGCTTTTCTATAGTTTCACCTGTCCCGTTGTCTGTGAGTGTAATCAAATCTTGCAAGTTAAATTCGACCCACTTCCCAGTTTCTGATTGAGCTGAAATTTTGCATGCATATGTCAATCTGATAACAATGCAATATTATTATGACATGGAGCTGATCTGATGATGGAGCCGGAAGGTGACCACGAGAACTCTGTAATAAAACGACGCAACCCCATCGAGTTTGGTCTCGTTTGCTTTGTCTTGACAAGGACTCTAGTTAGCGGGTCTAATAATTATTGGTCGAAAATTATATAAAAAAGGCTTGATTAAAAATAAAATTATAGTTCTTGTTTTATTAAAAAATGAAGACTATCAACCCTGCGCAAATAATATTCATGATGTATAGTTGTGAAACAAAGGTACATTTAACAAATATAGAGATTAGAATATCGAGGATGAGACAAGCTACAAGTTTGTGTGTGTACGAGCATACTCGACGGTTAATAAATCAACGCACGATTCTGCAGCACAGAATATATCAAATCAGCTTGAAGCCTCACGATCGGATCTTGTACCTTTTGTTTTGTGCCTTGTACTTAAGAATAATGATTTCATATCCGTTAACCTAGATTTCAAATGTTGAAATGATATTGTGGAATTGTATGTTTCAAGTAAGTTTCAATTAATGTAATTCAAGTAAATTTTCAATTAATTTTAACTTTTGTTTTATGAAAATCAAAGAAAAGAAAAATAAACTATTTCAACTCTGATTTTACAATATTAATTAGGTATTTCTTCTTATTATATTTATTTCTGAAGGTAATTAAAATTATATAATAAGTGTTCATATAGTTTATATTTGATTTCATAGGATTGTTCAGAACTGAAAAACTATTAATTCACTTCGATAATTTAAGTCTGAGAACACATAATTAAATCCAACTTTGAGAACACAAATAATATTTTTATGAGACAAATCATCATGCAATAGGTAGAGGCCTTGATTCTGTGATTTACAACTTAACTAATTTTAGTCGTACTATGTCTCTTTCTAAAAAAGAACATAAGAAAAGGATGTAAGAAATTTAGACCTGTCAAATTAGTCCAATGCTTGTTTTCAATACAAATTTAGTCGCCATCTATCGCGGTTACGTCTAAATACCCGCAAATGAAGACGGCAGACTAATTTGACAGCTCAAAATATGTTCTATCCTTTTTCGAAAATGTTCGCAAGAAAGAGATGTAATGTGACTAAAATTAGTTTAGTGCGATTTACAACAGAACCGGCACCAATATGCAACTAGAGAACTAACATTTATGAAAATTTGTCATCAAGTCAAACATAATTTTCACGCAATCGCCACAGCTGTAAAATCTAATATAATTTACATTTATAGTAGCGCGCAAGTGGCCGGCCGCTTTGATCTCCATTACAATCGACTGTAATTGATGATTGCGCACTAACTCCATATACAGTGAAACCAATCGAGTGCGCGCGCGCCGCTGTCATGTGCAGGCGCAGCGCAAGCGTTGCTCCGAGATACCACTTACTACGTGCTAGTATAAAATTCAGGGACGTTGGTAATATGATATCATGCATGTTTGGAGGAATTTTCCTGTGTATCTGCATGTTTTCCTGTTATGTAAGTATTCTTTCTGACCGCAAAAATAGATATTTTTTTATTATAAGTCATCTTCACGCTCACGCGTCTTCGAGATAAAAAAGAGCTTATTAATAAGTATGTAGTGGCGTAAGTACTATTAATTATTCTGTGGTAGTAGTGAGGCATTGGTAATGATAATCTTGAGCGTGTATTTCTGACTTTTAAATTTTCGTAGTTAGAGATTCAAGCTGGCTTTTTGGTGAAGGAAAAGAAAGGTCGCAAGGATGCCTTGCATTGCATATCTGTTTTGACAGTTGCATTATCATATTTGATATTTGTTGGTTAATCCAATCATAGGGAATAAAGCCCTGATTCCCTTCGAATAAGGGGAGGCTCATGTCCCGGTAGTGAGGATATAGTTGTTGATGCTGGTAATGACGCTAAAGCAGGTATAATATTGAAAATAAACCAAAGTGCTCAAAACAAACTTATCGTACTCGACTTGCATCGCGGAGTATAAACTACACTCCAAAAAACAAAATTCTTTTAAATTAAAAAGTCACCTTTCTCTGGAAGTTCAATTTTACATTGACGGATCGGTAAGTAAGTCCCTAACCCCCTTACTCATAAAACGTTATTTAACTAATAAGCTGATTAAGTGATCACCTAAATAACGTCAAATTGTTTGACAATGACAGCAAGGTGACGTTATTTATTTGACCATTTATTCAGTAGATTTAGTTAAATAGCGTTTATGAGTAAGGCCGTAATTGTTTAATGTTTGCCGTATGATGCTATACGCAGTTAATCTTGAGTGATTGGGTAATAGTCCAGTAGAATTAGCTCAAAATTAAGCAAAATTTTACATTAATTGTGGTACGAATGAACCGATCTAAATTGCTTGAGGAGGTAGGTAATGGTTCACTAAAGACATGGTATTGTCACAACTAGTACCACAATTTTTGTTTAGGAATTATTCAATATCAAAGTTTTTCTCATTTTTCACCATTTTCCGTAATTCCAAATCGGTTTCGAATTTAAGGTAATCATATCCATAGTACATAACTCTATTGATATGCCAAAAATTAGTACCACAATTAATGTAAATTGATTATCTAATTCTACTGCACTATAAGTAAAATTTAATAAATTAAATTAGCTACTGTCATATTACGCGATAATTCTATAATGTTTTTATAATATTTGTAAAATTCAATTTTTCTGGCTCCTGAAACACAGTTTTATAGTTCGGGAGCCAAAATTAATTAGTATTAAAGCCGGGATTAAAAAGTAATTTAATGTTGTATGCCAATAAATGAATTATTATTATGAAAAAATAGTTTAGTTTAATATCCTAGTAGAATAGAGTTACGTTTGTGGTGTATTTTTATTACGATTCTATAACAGCTTAACGGATTTTCATTAAAATTTTTACCCATATAGATACCTACTTTAGATATTGGAATAGATGGAAAACGCAAGAGATACCGCGAGGCGGAAGCTAGTTATAATTAAAACATAAAAATGCTGGACAACGTAATTAAATAGTGCCAATAATTTTATTTAAGTAGGTATCTATGAAGAGAATATTTCCTCGACTGTACCTACTAGCGCGGTAATATTAATTTTCAATCCTCTTTAGAAGAACGTCTTGCGGTCATTACGGTATGGAAAATTGTGGTAATGAAGTCATTACACTCAAGAAACCATCAACTTAATGGATAAAAGCTCTTAAAAGTTAATCGATCTTCGTGTTTTTAAGGCGTGTTGCAATTTAAAATCAACTATGTTTATTTCTGGAAACAATTTAGTAACATTGGATATTGATATGTTTCAGAAACTTAGCAATAAGTGAATTATGTGGGCTCTAGACCGTGTTAACTACGTAGGAATTTAAAATTATATCTAAGCACGGCATTATGTATTTGTGTTTATTTTAACCGGAGTTATTTTGCAGACTTCCATTCTAAATGTGGCAGATGATCGGTGGGTGTAGACTGCGTCTGCATATATTTAATTAAATAAAATTGTTCTTAGCGATCGGAATGGCAATGGTAGGTTTAAATAATGGAATTTAACAAGATTACCAACTAGGCTTCCAAATTTCAGTCCTATTACTATAACTTAAATTATAAACTGAAATTGATGTTAGTCAAATTTGATCCAAATCTACAGATTGTGCAATCAAATATCCAAATCAAACATTTAGGTAATAGACTTTATTGTTAAGATATTTGAATCACATAAAAATACTCCTCAAAACTTTATATCAAAACTAGCTTCTGCTCGCGGCTCCGCCCGCGTGGCCTACAGGAATCAAATGACATATTTTTCTACAACAATAAAACAAAACAAAACAACTTCATCCCGCTTCGAGGGTGGAATTATTAAAAACGCTGAGACACGTATACATTAATTTTCAATCTTCAGCCTAAACACAACATTTGAAGATCCTAACTTCGAAACTGACGGACTTTCATACAAACTTTCATCCCCCATTTTACCCCCTTAGGGGTGGAATTTCGAAAAACCCTTTCTTAGTGGATATCTACTCTTCACAAAGAATATACCCTCTAAATTTCATGTCTCTAGGACCAGTGGTATAGGCTGTGCGTTGATATATCAGTCAATCAGTCAGTCAGTCAGTCAGGACATTGAATTTTATATACGAAGTATAGTATATAGACGAGGGTGGAATTATTAAAAACGCTGAGACACGTATACATTAATTTTCAATCTTCAGCCTAAACACAACATTTGAAGATCCTAACTTCGAAACTGACGGACTTTCATACAAACTTTCATCCCCCATTTTATCCCCTTAGGGGTGGAATTTCGAAAAACCCTTTCTTAGTGGATATCTACTCTTCACAAAGAATATACCCTCTAAATTTCATGTCTCTAGGACCAGTGGTATAGGCTGTGCGTTGATATATCAGTCAATCAGTCAGTCAGTCAGTCAGGACATTGAATTTTATATATATAGATATAATCAAGATAGTTTTTAAGAAAGTTTTGAATACTAGGTACCTGTATGGTTTGGTAAATCACCGTCGAATCTATCATTATTCAACAGTTGACTTTACACAATTGAATAATAATATTTCTAATTGTTTTGTTACAAATGAAACATTGTTGTATTGTTTCGTTGTAACGAAACTTCGTCTGTCGTGTTGTGCTTGTGGCCCAGAGCGACGTAACCAAAAGTCGAGCACCAAAAATGTAATAGCTGTCACTCGCCATGATTAATGCAATTAATTCCACAATAGCCACATCGCATTGGCGTACACTGAGTGCCATTAAAATTCGAACTTGTGCACTTTTTGAAAAAAAATTAAATTAAATAGTTCTGTCTGAATTATATATTATTAGAGGATGCTTGAATATAGGTAAAGTATCAGGTTAATACTTCGTTTGGTAAAAATTAAATCTTTTGCTAGATATTTTTTTGTGTCAATTACTATGAGTTTGTGGGCGGAATTTTAAGAGAATCAATCATACAGATTGAAAATATAAAATTAGAATATCCTCCTACTTCTTAAGCTATTTTAGCTGCATTATAACTACTATCTATATTACGTTTCAAATCTTGAGATAACTAATAAATATTTTAAAAACGCATTAAAATTAATCAAATCAAAATTGTATAGTCTACAAAGGCCGGCACAACAAACGGATAGATCAATCCGCTGTCCGATAGATTTCATAAATAACGTGTAGAATTTTTGTACATAGATTTATTACGTTCGGCGAGCGAAAATGGTGGGAGATTGTTTTTCAATTTAACCGGAGGTCTCCTGCTGTGTGACAAGCCGCCTGGCGGGCGCACCGCGGCCGAGCCTTCCGCCCGGCCGCGCGGCCGCCCCGTGCCGTCTACCTTTATTTACCTACAGACATATCCACGTAATTGATACATAGGTTTTTATTAAAACCATGGGTATACTCGTATCCCTTAATCTATATCAAAGATATTGTGTCTATTTAGATTCTTGAATGCTGGGGTTCACCTGCGTGTAATGCCATTAATAAGCGCGTTATAAATACGCAGATATGGCGCTAATTTGTTAACATTATTAATGTCTTTAGACGTTAGGCGATAGCTCAAATCAAATGATAATGTGGTTACCCATTTAGTGCATCATTTATTGCACGTTAATTGTTCCGATAATTGAACGTTAAGCGTTACGCAGGTGAAGCCCTAGCATAAATAAAATAGTAGCTAAAAACAAGTGAAAAATCTTTTAGAATATATTTATCCAGACTTGTCCTGACTGACTGAGTGATCCATCAACGCACAGCCCAAACTGCTGAGACTAGAAACTTTTATTTTTGCACACGGTTCCTTATAAAAGCCCTAAGGAAAGGGTTTTCAAAATTCATACCTAAGGAGGAGGAGGTAAAATCGCAGGTGAAATTGTTCCTTATAAAAGTCCTAAGGAAAGGGTTTTCAAAATTCATACCTAAGGAGGAGGAGGTAAAATCGCAGGTGAAATTGTGAGGCGGAAAGTTGATAGTTGGTGGTAGAAATACACAATATATATGAACGATGTATATTATATTGACAGGCCAGTTGGCGCAGTTGGTTAAGGTTCACCTTACGCCCCACACAGGACATGGATTTGTGTGCATGAACATGTCTGTATGTCCTGAGTCTGGGTGTAATTATGTATATTAAGTATGTATTTACAAACAAAAAGTATTATATGTATTATATCAGTTATCTGGTTTCCATAGTACAAGCTCTGCTTAGTTTGGGATCAGATGACCGTGTGTGAGGAATGTCCCAGGATATTATTATAACCTTATATTCGCTATCTGTTACAAGGTTATAATGAATACTAAGTATGAAAATTATTGCGATGCCTTGCCGTACTGATGCATACTCAACGATCTTTGACTAATACATTATTATTACTTATAGGAGGTGCTAAAAATTTTAAACATAAGAGAGGTAGAGCATAGCGTTTATTCGCTCAAAGAGCAGCTCGACTGGGGAAGTACCCCCACCTTACAGAATACCGCAGCCAAATAACTTTATCTTGTGTAAAGTTGTGTTCCTGCGCGTGAGTAAGGTCGCCAGAGCTCATAGGGAAGGGGGGAAAGGTCAGTAACGCGTGAGCGATGCTTCGTGTGTTGCAAGCGTCCATATGGCTACGGTAACTGCTTACCATCAGGCGGGCCGTATGCTTGTTTAACGACTTAGTCGTATATAAAAAAAAAAAAAAAAATGTATCCGCTAAACTCTATATACACTTTCTGCTTTGTAAGAATAGACAATAGTTATTAAATTATAATTCAACTAAATAATAAGTTGTGTTGTCTAGGATTGGTTATGGAAAAACAAAATTAAATGTATAAGATACATTTATTCTATAACCATTTCTTTATTACAATTAATTTCAAATAAATTCTTGATGAAAATTATTGGGTAATATTTTCCGATATAAAAATAAAATTAAGTAAGAAATCTTAATAAGCCTTCATTATACATATATGAATATAAATTGTGTTAATTTGTTTTAATAGATTTTATTTACATTCTTACACCTTAAGCGATAAGACTCCAATCATATGTGGTTCAACAATAAATAGTTATCTATATTTTGTCTGTGATCTATGTATACTCCATCTCAATCAGACTTTGTCAATTAAACGTCAAACATACTGATACGAACATAAGATCGTGATCAGCACATCACTAAATTGTAATAAGTAGCAACAAAGCTCATGCTTAGACGGCGGCCGTCAGCATCCAATAATGACTGACAGACAGTTTCCATGAACCTCTTTCGTAATATGCATTTATAATACCTCAATGTGTCTACAGTTCTACCAGTATCCGTTATTTGCAGAACCGGTCCGGTTGGCTCGAAATTAATTTGTGATCAATCAATGGTTTTGGAGTTATAAGCTGAATCACGGTTAGTTTTACCAGGATGCAAAACGAAGTTTAGTTACTAAAATAGGTTTCATAGAATATCTTTTAGATTAGATTATTTAATTTGATTTGAGATTTTTAAGTCTATAAAAAATGTGTTTTTCTATTTGTAACGTGCGTTTAATAATTTATACCAATTAATCGATTGCATTAAAACTTGGGTGTGTTGTTTTATTGTGCGCAGACCAGAAAAAAGTGGCATTGAAAATAACACTAATACCTATGCCTATGTCCTTCTCCATACTATAGGCTATCTACGTGCCAAATTTCGTCGTCATCGGGGCCTGAAGCGTAAGAAAATAAACAAACAAACTCGCATTCGCATTTATAATATTAAGTAAAGATTCTTTATCTAGACAGGCTTATGCTTTGATGGTTTTAGTTGAGAATTCCAATTAAAATATAATGATATTTGTAACCAGAGCTATATTAGGTGTGAAAGGCATGACCTCTGTTAATTTTATAGCGAAATTTAATCAAGGAAACTTGAACGGATGCGATCCAAATAATCGTGATCGTGTCCGGCAGGCTAGTTATAAATCAGTTGGGTAGTAATTTGTTTTGCAAACACTTCAACGTCAAATAATGCTTTGAATTACTACTTTAATTTTGTTGCAAATTGATGACTGAAAAATAGGTAGACATACTGACAGACTTATAAAAGCGTCACTCCTCTTTTCACGACATTCTTAAAGATCTATGTAAAATAGTAGGATTTGATTTAGGTATATTTCTATCAAACTTTCAGATATAGATTAAGGTAATACCTGCCTGAGCTGTAATATAACTGTAAATTTACAAATAAAATACCCAAAAGAGTAATAAAAACCAGCCAAGTGCCTTTTGGACCCCGCATATTGAAAGGTTCCGTAGTTCATGGTAACGAGGAGAATATTTTTGACGCATGCACGCACAATATTAATTTTATCGCTCCTGTTACTCTCTCAGATACAAAGTTTTTTCTACGGTCGCGATTCTCAATAGGTATTCTATATCTCACCAACTCGTTTTTGAAGATCTATGTAAAGATACTCTACCGATACAGGCTAATGTGCTCTGGAATTATTTATTCCTCTGATACTTGGAGTGCCATGGCAATTTTTTTTTTGTAAATTTCTACACCATTATACTTAGCTGTTCATAGAAAAAAATAGCTTCAAAACATGTTTATAATTCTAATAAAGTCCGAATGAAATAACTGTGACAAATGGACGGATACGCGGACAAAACGAAATTAGGTATAAGGGTTCCGTTTTTGCCATCTGGCTACAGAACCCTAAAAACCGACATAAAGAACTGGGGTTTTATCGTAGGATCGTAACAAACAACCAATAGCGTGCAAGGCGTATAAAAATCAATACCCATCCCTTAATGAAATGTCACCGGGCACCGACCGCCTCGTCGCTTACATTAAAGGCCCTTTATGAATAATCTTTAATCCAATTAAAGGCTACCTCTCACCAGGTAAAGCTTCACTGAATAATACAAAAGTTGTGGTTAAACACCATCCATTTATTCTAGACCTTTCATCTTCTTACTTATGCACCTATTTTCACCATATTTTCAGATGAGGTAAAGGGACGGAGGGTCAATTAATTTGGTCAATGGTCACTCTGCTGGACTTGAGGGATTTCAGGGGTGATGGAAAAACAACAGTACGTAAGCTAGGGTTTTAAGGTTAATGGACTATGTTCGAATAGTCCCTGGGTACTTTAACAATTAATTATCACCTACGTAGAAGGGTAGGTGAGGTAGCCATCAGATGATGGATAAAGTTTGTCGATTGTATTAAAAGCGAAGTTTACAATTCAACTTATATAAAGTAATTTTTTTTTTAGAATGTAATATGAATTGTTTTTCCAAGATAGCGACTGTCATTTCTAAGAGGCTTATTTTAATTAGTATATGAATTCAGTAATTGTTTCCTCGTTCATATCATATTCACAGTCATATACAATATAATTTTGAGATGTAATTTTATGTACCAACAGCCATCAAAACAGTATATCTAAACAAACTATACTACATACATCTACCCTTAAAACTGTAAAGCATTTCAGAACCCTCCGTGCGTCCCTCACAATTCGTTGTGCGTCCATTTTGACTCGCGCTCTTTTTGATCGTACCCTTTTGTCCCCTATCCCGGTCCCTACATCCCTACGGTCCAGATATCCCCATTGTGCAGGAGTGTTGATTGGTACAGCTCTAGTGGATTAAAGGGGGCTCTGATGACCACTCGGCCCTAGGGGAATTAGGGGATTAACACGTGATTGGGTTTTTAGTTACTTTTGTGGAAAAATACAATCTGGCCGTCTGGCCGTATAAAATTTAAGTGTACCCCGGGAATATTATTTTATTTAAATTAAAACACATAAAGCATTGAATTATTACGCTAAAGAATTCTAGTTGCAGTCTCACTGAATCGAATATCTTCTTCCAAATCTTAAAATTAATAATTATGCGAACTAATAACAAAATATAAATACAATATCGTATACTTAAGACATCATCGATCTTCTACAATTTTTTTAGCAAAAGCATAGGCATATGTCGATACCCCTCAACCCTACGTCAAGTCAAATATAATGAAATCGTTTTTGAAAACAAATCGATTTATTTTATTCGATACGGACGCCAGCGACTCGATTCATTTTCATCTCGCGTCGAAATTTTCGAATGCTACAGAGATGTTTTATGACGCGTGAAATCGTTCCATTGAACGGATTCCTACACACGGACCGGCGATTTTTCCATTTCCACACCAACAATACAATTCAGTTTAGACATTTTGTTGTTAATGATTCTACTGACGCTATTCTCACGATTTTTATAGAAATGTATTTTATTTTTAAAGTTTTAAACGTTTCTGTAAAAAAAAAACATTCATACAAATGCATGAGCGTTTTTTCATTAGACTGAAATCACGTAAAATCGCGATGGTATATTATTAACATTCAATAATACTTACGTAAATATAAACGTATATTATACGGCGTTACACATAAAAAGCTATTTAACGAATATACTGATTAACGGCCTTACTCATAAACGCTATTTAACTAAATCTACTGAATAAATGGTCAAATAAATAACGTCACCTTGCTGTCATTGTCAAACAATTTGACGTTATTTAGGTGACCACTTAATCAGCTTATTAGTTAAATTACGTTTTATGAGTAAGGGGGTAGATGTATATTCGTTAGATACCATTTTTAAATTATGAGTAAGGGGGCTGACATTTGCGTATTATATACGGTTTATTTCGAAGCAAAAATTGGCAGAAATGTGACACCTAAAAATAAGTTTATTATTTATAGAGATACGTAAACAAAACAGTTGTTAATGAACTGAGTTGGAGTCACATTTTGTACTACGATTATTTTAGTACTCGGAGATCGGAGGCGGTCGCCCGCGCCGGCCGTGATTAATAGTGGGTGATGTCACATGGCACCGACGTCACACAGTTCATCCTGAGACATGCATAACTTATTATTTCAAGACATTCCGCACGGAAGTGACTGGAAATTCTATGAATACGCTCGTACGAGCAGTAGATATTATTCCGAAAGTTTTTACATAAGACAGCGTTTCGACACGGATGGTGACAAGTCTTTTAGGAAATAACGATTTTAAAGAAATTGTGTTGAAAAGAGAAACTTATTAGAAAGCGTGTGTAGCTCTTCACAAACAAACACCTTTGGTTAAAATGTTCTGTAGTACATAATATTGAAAGGACCAAGTGGATTTAAATAAGTTAGAGCATTGCGTTTATTATTTATTTGGTACTCCCCACTTCCACCTTACAGAATACCGCAGTCAAATAACTTTATGTTGTGTTGCTCCGCGTGAGTAAGATCGCCAGAGCTCATTGGGAAGGGTCGGTAAAGTGTTGGAAGCGTTCATATGGCTACGGTAACAGCTTACCATCAGGCGGGCCGTAAGACTGTTTACCGATTTCGTCGTATAAAAAAAATGGCTTCACACAAGTCCTAGAAAGCTGAAATTTGGTATGTAAGCTAGTATTAATACACAAACATCAAAACAAAAACGAAAACTTGGAACTTTTATCCCCCAACCATTTAAACTAGGGAATGGAAGTTTGTATGAGACTTCCACAAATTTTGATGCTAGAGGTCTGAAAATTGATATAGAGACTCCTTGATATAAATAATAAAATACACATTTCAGGATTTTTAGTAAGTCACCCCCCAAGTTTGTATGGGTTTTACCATACCGACTTAATTTCATGCTAGAGATCTGAAAATTATACAAATACACAGACTTTTTATAGTAATTGTAATATTAATGTATCGGGTCTATTCGCGCACAGATTATTATCAAATATTTAATTTTGACTACCCTCGACGTTTCTATAGCAAATAAAAAATACGTTTTTTAGGAAAAAAATAATCATCCCTCTACCCCAACGGTGGCTGCCAAGCCACATATTTTGACTAAAGTGTAGAATTTGTCAAGTTAGGGCGTGCAGAGTTATAAGCTTGGCTTACATGAGATTTGATAACATTTTGGCAGTGCGAGTCATATGGTCTGTTCTTGGCAACATTTTACATGAAAATGTTTGGTGGGATTCCATTTTCATGGTGCACATAAATATGCACTGAAGTCAATATTCATTACTTACGTGTGTTTTGGAAACGTTCCAAAACCTTTATTGTTAAGTATTCATGTAAAAAATAAACGAATAGTTAGTTATGTTTGCGTCATAGTAGCCTGCGTGCTAGACCTATGGCGCGTTAATTTACAGTCAGTAGCTAAACAACGAAGCATAACGCCCATGAACCGACCACCTCCTTTTTAAAAGCTTTTTGTGTCGCAATAATTCACCGACCATTCATTGGTAACCCGTTGACCTACATCCTTCAATCATTTTGAGGCAAATTTTGTATCGTGCTGCTTGAAAAATAGTTGTGCGAATGAAAAACTTGGCGTTTTTCGGAGACAAAAGGAACGCGTGGGCGATTTGAATGTTAAGACGATCATTAGTGCGCCATTGTCGAAAATGCCAGCCAGCTCTGACGTGTATCTGCGATGCTCAAATGTTCGATTGTTTGGAATAAAAAAAAATTTAACAATTTTTAATTATGTTTTTTTTTCAATGTTACGCTATTACGATGAAAATATCATGTCTGAACATAATATTTTCGTTCTTAATTATGACCTATCTCAAAATCTATTATAACATGAAAATGTGTTTAAAATCAAATAGCTTTACTTTGTTCATTGCCCTATCGAAACAGTTTCATAGTACTGTTATTCGTACCATTACATACCTTCCAAGAAACTAATTTATCTCCTAATTTATTATAAAGTTTGAACACCACTGATTAGACGATACCATTACAGTATCGACACGGGGAGGCAGCCAGTAACTGACCTACAAAAGCTTATGACTTGCAGAACTTCCGCCATTGTCACAAGACCACCTATGTACGCTGCCATAAATTATTGGCAAATAGACAAAAATTGTAACAGTTGACAAACGGTAGTTGGCAAAAATTAAAGGGTTGTTATTGTTATCCTTTAACAATAAACATTTTTGTTCTCATTAGAAGTTCATATATCTTTTGGTGTGTAGCCTTTCTTATATGTAAAAAAAATCTTTTGGATTCTTAAGTAACCGTAAAATTACTTTTCAGTGGTAAGTATTTAACTTTAGGTTGCGAGGCTATGAAAATAATAGGTACATACTTTTGTTCCATACATAAGTTCAATACATTCTCGACTAAAATGTTTAAAACAGCTGTTTTTTTTCGTGATTTCAGATCAGTCCTGTTGTTGAAGTTATTTAGTATTGAGGAGTACTACCACTGCTGGTAGGTATATTATAAATAATCTTATATATATCCCGGAAACTCGGGTATAACAGCGGTCCACAGCTAGTGCAACATATAATGTTAATAAAATATGATTATAGAAACTATTATGGACATTCTTTGTTATTAGTAATTTGTACAAAGAAATTGAACCCCATATGGCGCAGTGATCGGAGACCGTTAACTACTGTTCGATACATTTTAGCTCCCTTTGAATCATGAGTCAGCAAATCCACACTGTTAGGCTTAGTAGCCACTATAGGGGTATACTAAACTAAAATAAAATATCTTAGTTTAAGTTATAACACCACGTAAGTATATTACCATGCAGTTTTTTTTACTCTACTGTAAAGTTGCTATTTTTGACTGATGCGGTGTTAGATGATGCGACGTTATGGTGAAAATTTGAGCATTGACTCATATAATAAAATATTGGACTATTTTTAATTATTTAGTAATATAACTAATATAACAGTATCACATGAGTGTTTTTATACCTAAACTAGCCGCCCGGCGTGACTTCGTTCGCGTGGTGCTACCCTACCCTACCCTACCCTACCCTACCGTACCCTATCTAAACCATCCAGGGAGTTAATTCTACTGTACGTGTGTATGTCACTGAACTCCTCCTAAACGGCTAGACCGATTTGAATGAATTTTTTGTATGCGTTTGGGTGGCGCCCTGGATGGTTTAGATTCACAAATCAGCCCGGCAGATGGCGCTGCAGTCGGTATCTAGGTTATATTTTCGCCAGCTGATCTATATAAAGATATAAAGAAAAAATGATTTGATATCTTTGCCGGTTCACAGTGTACTTGAAAGCTGTCCCCCGGGGTTCCACCCGCGTTCCGGGGATAAAAGTAGCCTATAATACTTGGGAATAATGTAGCTTCCTATTAGTGAAAGAATTTTCCGAATACGAAAAGAGTTAGTACTTTTAAACAAATGAAAAAAAAAAAACTCTTCTGCTTTATTGTATTAGTATAGATTTTTATAAGGAAACTATTATAATAAAACATTTTAGATTTTTTAAAGAGGCACATGATTAAAATGAATCCATAATTAGAATTTTACGATAGGAGTGTAGATACAGGTTTTTTAATGATTTGAAAGATAATAATCAACAATATGTATATAAAATGTTAACATCAGCTGTTTATACAGATATTTTAATGTATGGTATAAATAAAAGTCACAGCGATTTTATAAACAATTCTTAAAGTCAGAAAAACAGTAATAAATTATATATTTATAGCATTAGGCTCTGTCGTAAGCTATAAAACCGAAATTGTATTTAGGTGCTAAACTGACATGGATTATAAAATCTGAAATATAAAAATGCCCGCTGCAGATTGATCACGTTAGGTTTGCTAAATAAAAGCTATAAAACTGGGACGAAAAATTTATAAAAAGACTTTTCAAACCTTATCAATTTTAAAACTTTATTTTGACAATAGTGTAAATAATAACAAATATTTTCTTGTGTAGTTTATTATGTAATAAGATAAAAATAATTGCAGAATAATCCCCATAATAAGCAGCTACGTTACTACAAAAAGAACAATAGTCTACATGAATTTGACATATAGTTCATAATATATTTTTCCACTAATGAGCACACCTTGTAATGTTTGTAGGTAGTTTAACATGAAGCCCTAAATCCATTAATATGCCGAAAATATCCTAAGTATTCAGATTATGACTAGATTACGTGGGTTGTGAATATATTATCTAGTTAATAAAACAGTAGCGTCACTAAGCACATTATTAATGAGGTATGTATGATACCGACACAAAAAGAATGAGTAGTACTACTTACCTGTCAGAATTGTACCTAGTTGTTATTACACTTTTTATTGCGAAATGTAAAACATATTCCTAAAAAAAAAAAGTATACAACTGCTGAAATAATAAAACATTGGTAATATGTAGTTAGTTAGTACTATTTCTTATGGTCACTTAAATGTAAATATCTGAATAAAATATTCTGATAAGGGAAGTATTTTGAATCGTCATTCGCACAAGTTACGTTTACTAAAACTCCTTTTAATTTTTTCAAATAAAAAAAAAATACCCATAGAAGAGCTATACCTATATATAAAACATTGTATTTAGGTGGTAGTGGTGTGTTGTGTGTTGTGTGCAGAACGTGCAGCTAAAACTTGTGATTAATGGTGAGCTGCCCGCGGAGGGCGCCGGCCGGCGACTGCGGCCAAGATACCGTTAAAGATAAACTAAATGCAGAAGGTACAGTTGGTATAAACCAACTGTACCCTGTAGTTGAATGTGGTTATATCGTAACCTTGTGTTATGTTTGGCAGCCTTATCTATTGAGATGTATAGAAATAAAGAAAAAGTAGACAACCTTCTTTAAATCTAAAAAGTCTATGAACATAAGCATTAGCACATTAGGGATTGCTGATGTGTTGCCGACCTTTAAAAAGCAAGCTCATTGTTAGATACCAACCCATGACCTTCATAAGGGTATTCCCCGTAATTCCATTTTCATTACCATTACAATAGCTACAATCTAAACTTGCAAATTGCAACAAAGCGTTCGTTGAAAACCTCGCGTGACTAACTTTCCGTACAAGTGTCGTGTCTACTGCTTCAGGATGTATTTCACGTTTCAGTTGTACTTTAATCAGGCTTACCCTTACCGTACTTGGTGACAGTGTGCCGAAGCAGCGACTAATCTATACTAAATGACACTGCGCAATTACCCTTCCGCTGTCGATTCCTCTTCAAATCCTTTCCCTGGTGCGAACAGATTTTTGCAGGCGTTCCTCTATTGGGTATGGTAAACGCTCACCACCAGGTTAGTCGTAAGCTTCTTTGTCATCTTAGTGGTATACAAAAATATGTCAACGAAGTCGAATGTAACAGGAGGCAGTTTGTGCAACATTGGCATAAAGGTCGGTACGTCATTTGGACCCAAATCCATCAATAGGCTGAGAATGACTTACAAGCTCTTCTCACCCTTCTTTTTTCTCCTTCGAAATGGCATTTGGCTGGCTCTGGTGGCCCATAAAACAGCGCCTTGACATTCCGAATCTCCTCCTCCTTTAAGTTCGAATAACTCTAATTCTGACTTCGTCTATAATATCTTATGATCTTATCCAGAGACCATTGCGATTTTGCTAAAGTGCAATCCATCATCAACCCGTTGTTTCTCGCGAGAGATGCGCGTTCTATTATAACAATTGATGTTATTGTTATTTTTTTAACCGCGAGCCAAAGTATTAATCGAGGTATAGCTATTTTAAGTTTACGTTACCCATGACTTCTCTACATTTATTTGAATTTTTATTCTTTGATTATAGTAAATCGTTTCTCCAGGACTTGATTAAAAGTTTGCTGTGCAATGTTGCAATGGGATTTCGATATGGAAACTGCAATATTATAAGTCTCCAGGCGGGGTACATAGCAAAGTATAATATTTCTTTATTTATTTTAGGAAGTAGGTGAAATGTAATGATTACAAAGCTTTTGAATCCAAATCATCAAAAGTTTTAAAGGTATATTAGATATTCAAATCAAATACCTCTATTACTATTATAAAGAAGACTAAAAGCCGATTTCTTTAATGTTTATACGTATTTTACGTTAAACTGTTACGATTTTAATTTTTGAGTAAGCAAAATTACTCAAAAATTACAAATATTTTTTGTGAACCAAACCAAAAGTTTACATTTTGATCTACTTTTACATTAGAAAACTGTTTTGTTTTGATACGACTCTAATCTGCATACCTACCTAAAAGCTGTCAACGTCAAAATGACGGGTTCACCGATTTGCATTTTTACGTTCACAAAAAACCTTATCTATGTAGATGAAGTCTCATAAGGTTATTAAAAATCAACCCTACAGAACAACAATAAGTAGATACGTGTGCCAATGAAAGGAAAGTACGAATAACAAAAGGTTGCTAATCGAAAAACGTTATCCGTTTCAATGTGACTGAGCGTGCGAGCGCAAACCGACGAATAGGAGTGAGCCAGCAGTCACTTTTCCCAGGGATTTGCCGATATAATAATAATGAGAAGGTACCGCGGGTATAGGGCCGACGAATGGCGAAAATATCAAAAGAAATGCAAGAAAAAACACCGCCCGAATTCCGGAAAATCGTATTAATCCATTATATCTGGAACCCTCTACAACGCATTTACAACCCCTTATTCTATGTAGTTACTTTATTGTGAGAAGGGTGCGGAAGATCAATTTTATCTGGTTAGCGTAGATTGTATCAAAGGCGACGCGAAGTCCATTTTTGCAGAAAATATTTTTTCGTAGCGAGAGCAAAGCTTTGCTGAAACTTTTTCTCGTAAATAAAGCTATTATTTGTGTATTAGTTACATAAGTATAGTGTGATTAAGATTTTTGTTACAATTGTTTATGTTAAAGTTGGTTCTTTATATCAATAAAGTACCAACTGACATCACACTGGAACAAAAAGTCTGTAAAAAGTAAACATATATAAAGCTTCATTACTTTACAATGATAACAATTGCTCACACGTGGCCATGAATCTCTAACCGTAATTAAAAACATTATAAATTTCGCGAGTAACCAGTATCTATTTAAAAGATAATCATCCCAAAATGAAGTATTGTGAGCAAAAAATATTTACCCTTAGGATTCGTTACGGCTACGTCTGAACTATTTAAAAATCGCATACTAAGGCAACACTTTTTAATTAATAACATAAAGAAGTCCTTTCAAAGAAATGTTCGGAACATTTGAAACGTAAACGGCATGAATAATAGTTTTAAATGTATTTGAATAAGCAGTTCATTAATTATGTGTCGGGGGTATAATAGTAATTTTTGACGTGGCCCTTCCTGCTTTCAATGCCTCGGTTCAGTTACACAATTTTTTCGGCGGGGGCTGATATTTAGAGCGCTCGTTATCGAAAGTGCAAAATATGGGAACAGATTATATGGTAACATGGGACAGGTTTGTTATCTGTGGACCTATCTGACTAGCGTTTTCTTACATACATTTGGTATTTACAACTGTTGCTTTTTTGTACTGATTTGAAATGAGCATTTGAGCAACGGTTATTATTGGAACTAAGTTACAAGCTATACCTGAAGAATAGTAAATAACTAATTAATCTTAAGTTAAGAATTAGAAATAATTATCATATTCGCTTTCATTGCATAGTAATAAAAATACGAGATTAACTCTGAACTAGCTGTGCGTGCCCGGCGTTCACTGGGTAAAATTTCCGACTTTTAAGTAGATATTACAAAAAAAAAACATTTATATTCAAATCTTGTCCTGACAATTATAAACACAACAAAAAAGGAATCAGCCAAATCGGTCGAGCTGTACTCAATAGATTGTTTTATTTAAAAAAAAACACCCACTCGAGCATTTCATTAATAGGAACCGGCTATTCTTTTTTCAAAACTATATCTTTAGTTTTGGCACAGATGCAGGGCTCAAGATCCTTCGTCTTAAGAACTGCTTAAGCGTTAAAGCGGCTTGAGGGTTCGTGTGATTAATAGTGTTCATTACGTGGAAAGGTGAGCCCCTGGATATGTCAGATTTCCATGTCCTAACACATGGCGTATGTCCGTTTAGTTAAAGCTCTGAAGCTGCTGAATTTAGTTTCGCTAATTGTGAGTCCAACAGATGAGGGTAAGAAATCTCTAATAATATGGACCACCGGTATAGACAGTAATTTGCAAATGTATGAATAAATACTTCTGTATAATATAAAACGTATTAGTTTTAATAAACAAGGAGTACCAAGTAGATAAAATTTTTGTTATTTTGCGCAAAGAAATCATCGACAATTGATTTTGAGAAAAAACGTAAAAGAGTTAGAATCCAGGCCAGCAACTTATATACGTACAACTGAAAAAATAAATCCATGCAATTCTGTGTGAAAATTTAATCCAGGTGTAAAATCCAGGTAACACATGACCACACTCACTAGTTTCCTGAAAGCTGAAAGGGCGCGTTCGGCGGGTCGGGCCAATTATGAAAATAGCACACCTGCGCTTGTCAAACGCGCCCGCGGTTGTCGGCCGTCCTGCACTTATCATTAATCTTCCTCGCTCCTTATACATTCCTGGTACCTCGCCGGCTCTACGCTGTGAAATTGTTCTGGAATCTGAATAAAATCTATTTTAAAATAAAAAATATACCTTATTTGAAATGGGGGATCCGTTAAAAATGCTACGTTTACAACTTTACAAAAGGATTGTTTCCATTACGTCATCATCATCATTCTCGGCTTCCATCTACGCTCTGCTAAATAATCACCGATCTAAACACACAAGTGCGTTTTCTTTTAAAATCTTTATTATTACTTATGACTTTACAGTCACGAGTCTTAAGGTGGGTATGTATACTGGGTGGAAACTTTGAGATGACATCTTTTTGAACTTTTATCATTATTTTCAAACTCAACAAGGATCAAACTTGCTCGATAACATTTTTCGCAATGTTTGATTTGGTCCCATAATGAAAAAAATTGGAATGGAAAACTTAACAAAGCTTTTGAAAAGATGCATCTCAAAGTATCCTCCCAGTCTATAATTTAATTTCAAACATTCAAGAACCTTTGACCTTTATGTCAAACGTGTTAAGAACCGTCGAGTTTCATGTAATGAATAACTGTGTGTAACGCGAGGCCATTAGCCAGCCGCGCTGTAGGTAGCTCTCGCACTCGTTGACTGCGCCCCGCGGGCCTCTCGCCCGCGTCTAGCGACGAAGCGGGACGCGAGGCGGCTACAAGTCAGTCGACCGACCGCAATTACAAGAGACACTGCTCTTTACAGTACCTAATCCTTTTGAGAGTCGTTTAATGTGTAAACGTTTGATTTTGATATACATGTAAGAGACACAGCTCCTTACACTGGCTCCCAACCGTGGGCACGTCCCATTTTTGTTGTGAACATGCCGAGGAAGACGCGTGCTGCTTCACAAAAACAACCAAAAGGAGACGAGGCTATGAGCGACAGCAGCGGCCAAGAAGATTACGACTCGGCGGCAGAGCCGCATGGGAGCGGCGGACTCAATCCCGCCCGCACCCCGGCCACCGCCCCTTTCACCGCCAGTGAAGACCCTGGCTGCTCTGACGCCACGGCGCCACTTGGAATGGAGAGGTTCATGTCCACCATAATGGAAACATTCGTAAGAACCCAGGCGGAAGCGAACAGAACCCTCATCGAAACCATGCGGTCGATGCAATACCCAGCGGCGTCAACACCGACGCCAGGTTCCCCCGCGCCCGCTGCGAATACGTCCGCTGTGACAGGAGGTAACTTCTCCAAGTGCACGGCGAGGTTCAACGGTGCAGCTCGCGACGCGGAGGTGCTGGAAGCCTTCATTGACGCGGTCGAGGTGTACAAGGAGTGCGCCAACGTATCCGAGGAGCACGCGCTGCGCGGGCTCCCTATGCTGCTGGAGGGCGACGCCGCCGTATGGTGGCGCGGCGCCCGCCGCGGCGTTTCAACCTGGACGGAGGCGACGGCGCGCCTACGTACTATGTATGGAGTTCAACGACCGGGATACAAAGTGTTTCGAGACATTTTTGCTAATGAACAAAAAGAAAGTGAACGCGCGGATGTGTTTGTCGCGAGAGTGCGTTCATTAATTGTTAAATTGCCATATGATGTGCCAGAGTTAATGCAAATAGATATAATATACGGATTGTTACATAGGCGAATTCGCAAACGGTTGCCGCGAGATGCCGTAGATAGTGTTGATAGTCTTATCGATAAGGCGAGAGTTACCGAGGATGCAATACGCGAGATAGAGAAGCCGCCGAGCGTCCCCGCGACCGCGACCAACTCGACATCAACTCGCGTAGTCGAACGCGCCGAGCGCGGCGTTACCACGAGTGCGAGCGTTACTACCGGTCCGAAACTCACTTCAAACTCGAACGAGATTTCGAAACGTACTCGCGTTCGTTGTTCTCACTGTAAATTTTTTGGGCATATTTCGAGTGAATGTCGTAACTTACAAAATAAATCCGCGAAACCCCAGTCGAGTGATACTACCGAGTCTAACCCGATACGTTGTTATGGATGTGGCCAGCAGGGTGTATTAAGGTCAAAATGCGACAAGTGTGCAGTTAATCGACATCCTGCGAAACCAGCGGAGTTCAACATGGTATCGAGTGAGGAAACTTCGCATCCTACGGTTGAGGTAAGTATTTTAGGATCAGAGGGTGTAGCGATAGTTGACACAGGGGCCACGCACAGTGTAGCAAGCCCATCGTTATATTCTATGTTACAAAAAAAAGGAATACATTTTCAAAATAAAAACCGTACTATTGGGCTTGCTGACGGTGCGCGAATATGTAAAACTGTGGCAACCGGTACGGTACCGGTTATTTTAGGTGGTCGAGAAATTTCCACAGAGTTCATGGTGTTTCCTGGGGACAACACCCGAACTCTCCTCGGTCGTGACTTCATCGCCGCGGCCGGGATGGTATTGGAAATAGGCCAGGAGTCATGGTACTTTTCTGATGACCCATCCAGTAAATGGCCTTTTGTCAAATCTTTTTTTTTAAAAGATGCACAGGTTATGCTAACGGATGTCTCCAGCGTCTCCTTACGCGCGGATGAAGGCACGGAGCTTACGGCAGAGCAAAGGGACAAACTGAACGAGTTCTTGCAAAGCCGTGAAAGCCAGTTTGCTACCGAGGGTCCCCCTACGGATTTCGCCACACACAAAATAAAGGTAAGAGACAATCAGGAGCCCTTAGCTTCACCACCATATAGGTTATCCCCGTTGAAGAAAGAAGCACTCGAGAAAGAGCTTCAAAAGCTGCTGAGTGCTGACGTCATCGAAGAGTGCGAGTCCCCGTGGGCCTCTAATGTAGTCCTCGTGAAGAAGAAGGATGGCAGCTTTAGGCTTTGCGTAGACTACCGCAAACTTAATGCGGTGACCGAACCTGATCGCTACCCTCTCCCGAGGATAGAGGACGTACTCCACGCCGCTAAAACTTCGAAGTACATGACGACATGTGATCTCAGAACCGGTTTTTTCCAACTTAGTGTATGCCCTGACGACAGGGACAAAACCGCTTTTACGACACCGCTTGGTACATTTAGATTTAAGCGTATGCCAATGGGTCTGCGAAATTCTGGGGCCACTTTCCAAAGACTGATCGATCGGTTCAAGTCCAACCTCCCTGAAATAATGATAGTAGCTTATTTAGATGACCTGTTGATTTTGTCTGAAGGGTCATTCGAAAAGCATCTACAGGACCTCGGGGCCGTCTTCGATCGCCTTGCAATGTTTAATTTGCGTGTAAATAGAGAGAAGAGCCATTTTGCTAGGCAATCTGTTAAGTTTTTAGGTCATGTTATTGTACCAGGTGGTATACACGTGGACCCGGACAAGACCGCTGCCATTGCAAATATGCCAACACCCCAGAACGTGAAGCACCTTAAATGTTTCCTGCAGACCTCTAGCTGGTTCAGACGATTTATCCCCAATTATGCCGAGATCGCCAAGCCGCTGACATTATTGCTAAAGAAAGCAAGCATATGGCAGTGGGGAGCTGAACAGCATGACGCATTTGAGCATATCAAAACACTGCTGGTGTCTGCGCCAATATTGCGTCAAGCTGATGAGACAAAGCCTTTTGTCCTCAGAACAGACAGCAGTGGATATGCTCTCGGAGCAGCTCTGCTCCAGGGGGAGGGTACTGATGAACGTCCTATAGAATACGCCAGCCGCCTCCTCACACCTGCTGAAAAAAATTACAACACGACGGAGAGAGAAGCTCTAGCAGTCGTGTGGGCCGTGTCAAAGTTCCGTGGGTACATAGACGGAGCTGATGTGGTTGTCAGGTCAGATCACCAGCCACTTAGGTGGCTGATGAATATGAAAGCTCCGAGCGGTCGCCTTGCTAGGTGGGCCCTCTGTCTGCAAGAATACAATCTTAAAATTGAGTACACACCTGGCAAGGCTAACGTTATTGCAGATACCCTATCCCGCCCTGCATGTACTGAAGAAATACAGTGCGACTTGTGTTACACTGTAGTCGACATGTCTGCACGCAGCCCTAAGGATGTTCGGGAAGGTCAGTTATTAGACCCCGAGATATCCAAAATCGTAGAGGCAATAGAGTCCGACGATCCATTTAGGGGGAGGGCGTGGGCCGATAAGGGATACGTACTTGTCGATGGCGTATTGTACCGGTACGGGCCGGAAAATGAAGACAACGACGACGCAAGCCTTGTAGTACCGGAGCAGGAGCGTAAGGACGTTATGGCTGATTACCACGACGCTACTACTGCTGGTCACTTTGGCATAGAGCGTACGTTGCAGCGTATCTCCGGTAAATACTACTGGCCGGGAATGCGCTCGTATATATCGCAATATATAAAAAACTGTGCGCAGTGTCAACGGTACAAAGCTGATACGAGAAAGCCAGCTGGTTTGTTACAGACGCCTGCCACTGCGCGCCGTTTTGAAACTTTGGCCGTAGATTTGTTTGGGCCACTACCAGTAACTGCTGATGGTAACAAGTGGATCCTAATAGTAGAGGATACCTGCACTCGATGGGTGGAGTTATTCGCACTCGCATCTGCCACGAGCGAAGAGTGTGCAAAGGTCTTGGTCTCGGAAGTTTTCTTGCGATACGGAGTCCCTAGAAGGCTCCTGAGTGATAATGGCGTACAATTTATTAGCGAGGTTATGCAGCAAACTTGTCATGTCATGGACATTTCGCAAACCTTGACATCCTATTATCACCCAGAGAGCAATCCGGTGGAACGTAAAAACCGGGATCTCAAACCACAACTCGCTATCCTCGTCGGGAATGACCATAGTTCATGGGATATACACCTTTCAGCGATACGATTCGCCATGAACTCAGCAATTACGAGCAGTACTGGCTACTCACCGGCTTACTTGTGTTTCGCTCGTGAGATGCGCGCGCCAGCAGATGTGTTATCTGATATGCGCGCCATTGTTACAAATGATAATGTGGCACTGAGTATAACACCGTATTTGAAGAAGCTATCTTCTGTGCTGATGGATGCTCGAGACGTCCACGAAAAGGCCCAGGCAGCACAGAAGAAGTATGCGGATGAAAACCGTCGGCCAGCGCCGGATTATAAGGTAGGAGATTTGGTGCTACTAAAGACCCAAGGGTCTAACGATACTTCTAAGGGGCAAACACCAAAGTTTATTCCCCGCCGCGACGGGCCATACAAGATACAGGAGGTGGTTGGCACAACCACTTACTCCTTGGAGCGTATCCGCGATGGCACCGTCCTAGGTAAATACCACGCTTCCTTACTAACCCCATTTGTTGGTCACATCCAATCGCCAATTCAAGAGAAACGTAAGAGGGGAAGGCCACGTAAGGCTAACCCGAATTCGGGGACGTAATTTCCGGGTTAGAGGGGGAGGATGTAACGCGAGGCCATTAGCCAGCCGCGCTGTAGGTAGCTCTCGCACTCGTTGACTGCGCCCCGCGGGCCTCTCGCCCGCGTCTAGCGACGAAGCGGGACGCGAGGCGGCTACAAGTCAGTCGACCGACCGCAATTACAAGAGACACTGCTCTTTACAGTACCTAATCCTTTTGAGAGTCGTTTAATGTGTAAACGTTTGATTTTGATATACATGTAAGAGACACAGCTCCTTACATGTGTTTATTATATTATTATTAATCTTCATTACTTTTTACGTTGGTAAGTTCTAGAAGGTAGGAAATTAATAAATTTTATTAATAAATTCAGTTTTTAAATGATATTCATATGGACGTTTTATATCCATTTATCATTATAGGTTAAAGGTATCTATTAAAAATCTCTCGTGCTGTAGTTGCCAATGTGCCATTTGTGATTGAGTCGGTATTAAAGGTATTATGTGTGTACGGCAAGAGGCTGGATGGTATATCTTTGATCTACTTTGACTATTGGCAGGTCACTGTTGTGGGATGCCATATAGGTAGGTACATATTTTAGTTCCAAACGATAATTTATTTAACTGACTTTATCGACAAAAATAAGAGTAGGTATCCAATAAATAAATAATAAAAACTCTGTTGATACACCTCCACCGTCTTACATATCGCCAGCGATAAGTAAAGTTGCTGGGGTGGTAGCAAACGTTGCGGAAATTCACAAAATATGCAGCCATCGGATCAAATTTTCTATGCTTTCTTTATAAAATGTTCTAAAATTGTTTCTTGGTGGACTGTATTAAAATAACAATCAACGCCATCTATTGACGGATAGCATTTGCCTGAAAGCTCCACCGCAGAATGTCAAAGTTTGAAATATTTAATGTTACACTGCCATCTATTGCCGAATAGAAGAAACAATAAGAAAGAAATAGCGCTTTTTAGTTTCAGTAGGTATCTATTCAGTTTTCTAGGCGGTATTGATTTCAGAGGCTGCGTGCGCTTTTAGCGACACGGGGGATGCTATTTACATAATTTACACATTAACTGATATCGGGTCGATTCAGATTGTCTGATAGCAATGTATCGTTTCTAATAAATTTGAAAACTAAATAAGTAGCTTCCTAAATTTATTAAGCAACTTACTCGTATCCCTAATAATGTACCTAAGCAAAACGAATAAATTGTTAATAGTAATATATGTCAATTTTCTTTGCGATATACTAGCTTATAGTTCTGTTGCTTTTGCATAGTAAGGGCCCGATTCATTGATTCAAAGTAGGTGCTATTAATTTATAAACAAATGACTATCAAAAGATTATTCTTATTTCAAACATTTTCTGCGCTTCTGTTCTAATAGCCTTAAATAAGGATGTGACCACTGCTGAAGGCATCCATTCCATCATCATCATATCGAGGCCAGGGATGTTTACTACTGAACATTATCCTTCATTGATTTGCAGAAGTTTTGACTGCAAGCGGTTCAATACCATAGTTCTGTGCTATACAAAATATGTCGCTCCTGTATTTTTCACTTGAATTCATATCCTTGAGGATGAGGATATATAAAAAAACAACACATTTTAATAAAGAATGTAAATTTTATTCAATTAATGTAATAAACAAATATTAGGTAAATGTATAAATTTTGATGCATTTAGATAGTCATAAAAACAAAACAAATCTAAATGTTTAAAAAAAATTGGATTCTAGTCTATAACTTACTATCTAAGTTTAATATTTCAAACAAAGATACCAGTACGTAGTTTGTAATTATAATACATAAGTAGAAACCTACAAAGAAGCAAATAACCATGGAAGTTAATAATCACCTACCGAAAAAAATTCAATTCCATTTCTAAAATGATACTCAAGCTCATGATACTGCAGTTTTAATCGTCATTAACGAAACGTCACACGATTTTACAAGTGCTTCGAAAATTCATGTTCATAACGATACACTTGTAGAATGTAGTGTGTAGAACTGCAAAGCATGCCTCTTGACAATGCAAAATTATAATGCACCATTGAAAGTTTACTAAACAACCAAATAACTATAAAAAACTAATACCGGAAGACGGTGATAATGATCATCATATGTCAAGTTTTAGTACATAATACCATGGTTTTCTTTGGTAAGTCTCTTTCGGGAATATTGGATGAGAAATAATTTTTTCTTATTAATCAATCTACTACAAAAACTAAAACTAACATGAAAAACAAAAATCTAGTGATTTATTGAAATAAGTACATATTTGTGAAATAGGAAATTAATATATCTACTAACGTTAGTATGTAGTTACAATAATATTATATAGGTACATAAGTTTAATCACAGATATAATGGAAACCAGGTTTCATTGCAAGTTTTAATACTACTTGCAAAGACTTCAATATAGGTAGGTATTTACTATACGTTAACCTATTATTGGCCATTTGTACCTATTAGGTGTCCCTCGCGGTTTCACCCGCGTTTCCGGGATAAAAAGTAGCCTATACTCGTGGATAATGTAGCTTCATATTAGTGAAAAGTGATTCCGACTGGTAGTTCCAAAGATTGCTGAGTTTCTTGCCGTAGTTTAAGTGTATTCCGAACTGGTGGTAAATTCAACTGTATGTACCAATTTAACGTTCATAAGTGCCTTACTAGGGCCTAAACTGAATAAATGACTTTTTGATTTTGATTTTGATTAACCCGTTTAAACTAACATAAAAAAACTCATCCGCTTTATTATATTAAGCGTAAATAAGTATAGATTTTGATTACATATTTGTGCTGTTGTTGCCGTATAACGAAAACAAAATATTTAATGCTCTCTAATAAATATAATAGTATAACCTCAGAGTCTTTCTCAGAGTATATAAATACTACGTATAACTATAGAGTTGCTTTATAGAAAATCATTATATATTCGTAGCATAGTTTTTGAAAGTACCTACATACTGCTTAGGTAATAGTAGTATATCTTTTTAATTCCAATTTTAGAACCACGTAGTAGGCAGATACTAAAATTGGAATTAAATTTTTATAATGAATTCTTTGCATCTATAATTCATTAATACCATCAACTTAAACAAGGTTTAAATTATAACTTGTAGCTTATAATACGTTTTTGATGTGTTTTGATACAAAATTATTCTTTGAATCGCAATAAAAGTTCGTCGCGGGCCCCAAATATTATTTCATATACTTGTCGTCCACCTCATTATTTATTTCACCAACTGGTGCTCAATTATCGTGTATTGGTCATCAATGTCAATCGACATGTGACAAAAAACATTGCGGACATTTATGAAAAACAGATTTGACAGAGATACACGATATTTTTTCGTCAAACTAATGCGACAATATGTTATCAAAATTTGAATCGAGAGTATGTGAATATTATATTATATTACAAATTATCAATTTTATTAACAAATTCTTAAGAGAAAGTAGTTAATATATAGTTTTTTCATTCTTGAAATGGTCTTCAATGACGCTGTGCATGCACCACACAAACCTCTCTAGAACCGAATTTGTCGCCTCACTTCAAACAAATTCGGATCTACAGGGTAGATGTAGGGCACTAATAATGATGCCGTTGGGCACCAAATTTGAGTCCTCTTCAAAAATCTTCTAAATCTGAAATTCGGGATTAACATTGCCACAGTTCAAATTCTCAGTTCCAAGCCTTTAATCAGATCAATATTATGTTTAGTGCATTGATATTATTTTGATTGGAAATGACAACTCTAATTTAATTTTGTTAAAACAAATTATTCACAATTTTATTTTTATCGAGGATTTGCAGGAATTTCTCAGTAAAAAATATTCAAAATTATTTCAAGTCGTTATAACTTATATCGTTATTAGCTTTGACAGTAAAACTTAAATAACTGAACTTATCATACTTGATATAGATAGAAATCTATAAAACTACTTCGTGTTCTGATAATTCTAAAATTATGATAGCAGTTAGCATGTTCTGAAATCGTTAGTTAAGTAGATTCCTTTGTTGTTCATAATATTCTTAGTTTCATTAGCATAGTTATTGCAAATAGTAAAGCACCAAACATAATAAAGGGAACGGAATAAATATGAATAATAAATAAATCAGTGCTCATTGATTACAAATATCTTCACCGGAGTGTCTGCTTCTGAAATAATAAATAAAACATGAGCTTTTTTCAGTAGGCCTTTTTATATGCCAAGTAGCACAATTAATAAATCATGCAGTTTGGACTACAAGAAAGAACAAATAGTCAAAACACACACAATCAATCATAATTAATAGTGATGTCAACACGCCCAAGAATTTTATCGAGTATAGTAGAATCACCGCGTCACACTGGCGTCACCTACACAATTGAATTCCTTATGAAGCGTGTAACCGCTCACGGTAGCAGTCTGTCGTAATCGATCATCGTAATTGCGGCTCTTTATCTGTGGAAGCGACTACTAAAATAAACATTGACGACAAGTGAGGACGTCGCTGTTTGCACAGCCTTACACAATGTCCACAGATGAATTATGGCTAAGTCGTGATCGATTTAATGCGACAAGGCTGAAAGTGATAAGCCAAGGGAAAGTTGTGTTAAAAATTCCATCGTATTACGTAACCAGCTAACGAAAGGAAACAGTTAACAAGTCTAACAGTGCATTTTAGACAGAGTATGCTAATCAATATGAAACAATGTTTGTTAATGCAGCCGCGTATTGATGTGGTATTTCACAAGCGTTGCATCACCGCGAATCATATAAACACATTTTTTAACACTATATTATACTCATGTTCCTAAAATTGCTTATGATTCAGTGTTATAAAGTGTATCATGTTTACATTATTAATTTAAAACGGCTGTGACGACCGACGTATCATTTAATTAAAGTGGATTATTTTTTCACAAGGCAATAAAACAGTTACACATAAAAAATTTCGAAACCAGATCGTTACTTTTAACTGTGCAGTACTCACGGAATATTTTGGCATCTAAATTATATGCTTGAAGTCGTCGGTTCGATCGTAATAATTATTTAGGACACCATTAATAAGAACTTCGACATCGATTTTAAATGTGTGATGTTCACTGTTCATCGAACTTTTCTAACGAAGCGATGCGACGCGTCACTACGTCTGAGCAGGCCGCGAATTCGTCCGTTGATTCGCCAACCTTGGCGTAACGAGGTCGCCATCCCATCCGCCCGGCAGCGGCGGCGGCGGCGGCGGCGCGGCGGCGGTGGCGTCAGCAAGTGGGTCAGGGGACGCGCATGCGCTCCGGACATGAGCAATGAGCGCCGCCCCCGGCCTGGGACCAAATGAATGGCTCAGACCCCCCCCTACTTTATACTTATACTGCAGCCACCATTCTATCCTGACCTCCCCTTCCTATGAACCTATTTACGACGAATGGGGAAGATCTTAAGGTTAAAGGAGCTCTTTCTTGTTTGGTTAATAGTGCCCAAGCAGCTGTTGTACAAATCTGTTGAGCGCTCAGCCCACTAGTTGCTAAGCGAATCTTGGATTGTTTGATTTAATCCATTGTCTTTGTAAGCATTTCTATACTACTAACTAGAACTTCATTTCTATTTACATTGATTTATCCAGAAAGTATTTTTAATTTATTATAAATGTTATAAAGCTGGTGAGTTTGTATAGTCTGAATTCACAAAGATCAGGAACCACCAGTCTATGAATAACTTTGATTGTTTTATTTAAACAATGTCAGCATATTTGATACTCCTACGGGTGCACAATCACAACCTTCAGCTATCATCAAACCAGCTTCCACCCCATTGTTTAGGGATCTGAATCAAAAATATCTTATTCAAATACACCTTTGAAAATTCTTATTAATAGTTCTTAGTAATAGTTGATTTGAATTTCGAATAATTTGCCGAGAAGAGCCGACAACAAACTCAGCATACAAATTAACATTTACATTCTACTTTAACTGACAACGATCAAAATTCAATAAAAAGTAAGTAAGTAAGTAGTAGTAGTAAGTATTTAGGTACAATTCAGAGAAATTTTGTGATGTTTTTTGAAATTTCCAAATCTGAGATTTAGTCACAAACATCTCGCATTAATAAAAGTAATATTTAATATATAGGAAGTTGGATTTCAAATAACAAATCTGTGTAATAAAAAAAAATGATTTTATACATAACTTTTTGTTCAACAACCAAATCTCATAATATACAACGTATCAAATGAAAGGGAAAGTAAGCAAATGCCAATAAAGGCTTTAATATTTAATTAATAATAAAATACCAAATCGTTCGTTCAACCGGTTTTACTAACGACTATCGCCTAACTGTCGAATATTATGATCCTAAAGGCATGATTCTACTAGAATGACTTATCGATTGCGCGTTTCTAAGAATGATAAAGCATCCGATTCAGTAAACCGTAATAAAGAACGTAAAACCTTGAATCATCAATAACTATATTATATTAAGGATGAAAGTAAAATCACTACAATACAGTCTAGTCAAAATTATGCAATCTGATTTTGTACCGCGAAGTAATAATAGAAAATAACGTAGTAAAATCAAGAAAATGAAAGAATGAACTAAATATTTATTTGGCCGTATCAACTACATTTATGTGGTCGTTAATATAAATTGTGTACGCTCTAAATGCGAGATTGTATAAAACATTTTTACCCTGGAAGCCTGCACTGGTGACCTACTTGTGCTAAATAAATCTTATTTTACGAATTTGCTTTGTCATTAAATTGTTGTATACGAGAAATGATTCTTTAGAGCAAGTACTGTATAAATATGTAATACTATGACTATAATAAAAAATAATAAGCAGTATAAATTAATGGAAACTCACCTGAATTCCAAGTAATGCTCCAGGTACTGTCGAAAGAACTGAAATTTATAAGGAATAAAAATTAAACAAAGCCATTTCAATTTGAGTAAAACTTGAGAGGATCAAAACTTCGGAGGTAAAAACGATGTGAACACAACGAGAGACGATCTCGGTATGATGAGTTCCTACAATGTATCGCTGGAAGCTGTTGGTGATGAAAACTATTAGTAAGCCACTAATTGTGCAGCAGCCTACATCGGCGGCGGTAATTGCTCCATTTACACATTTTGTTAGTCTGCTCTGCATAATTGTTGCCTGTTTACATGGCTACATGAGAGATGATGTGAATGTGCCGACCACCAGTAAAATGTGGAAACGATTTTAATTAATAATGGTATTCAACGGAGAAATCGATACGGTGATTGACAAAGCATGCCAATTAGAGTTTTTATGTTAAGGGACTATAAACCTTCTACTATATTAAACCAATGGAAATTTTAGAATTCTCAAATATGAAACAGTAGGTAGTTCATCCGTACAGTTCCCGACAAAGCCACTGAGCCATCTTTGGAAATTAGAATTTAGAAGGGTTATCTAATTTACTTATGTAAAAAATTATCTAAGCAGCATACGATTTCATAAACGATGACCTTAGGTCAACAATAAATATCTACATAAATTTAAACAACCACATACTAAATTATGTGGGTGACTGGTTACGAAGGTGTCATTTGCATTTTTGCCATTGAATATGTTTAAGAGACAATAGCATTACTTAGATATATTACAATAGTGTGCACAGCTGCTACTTGATGATGACGGACAAAAGCGTTAAGTAGCATTCAAATTATAGATGTATGAGATCCATACAAAGTTTATTGCACAGCATTACTTGATATTCAATCATATTATTGAAATACTTAAGCTATTATTAATAGTCTATTGTTTCGATGACATTTTGGAGTTCCTGATTAATTTATATCATTCACATGATCGAGGCTACTAACTCATAGGCAAGTAGAACCTGTGATATATACCAATCTTGTTCTTCAAAAATAAGATTGGTATAAGCTTTTACGACAAAATTTTATATGATCAAGTTTAGGTTCTTAATTAATTCAGTAAGAAAATGGCACTGTAAAATAATGGTTATCTATGTGATATACGTGTATATATATACGTTAACAAAAATATTCGCCCATCTAATTACTTGCTGTGAAGTAGGTAAAATAGCTCCTATTACAGCTGAAACACTACTTACAGAATATTGCTGTTTTGCTGTATCTAAACTAAAAGCTATACCATAATTGCCAACATTCTTACTAAGATGAATCAAATCATAAAATTTATAAGTGCGTGTGTTATAGGGCCCTTTAAAAATACCAGAGGCGGTGACTAACACTAGAACCTTCGTAGTTAGAGCGCTAATAAATACCGACCCAGAAAATGTGTACGGGCGTGAGCAATTAACAGGAACGCTTTGTTTGTTACCTATTATAAATAGACTCTATTGTACTACAAGTATCTATTATACATCTTTTAATAGGCCGTTTGGAGCCTTCTATGTTCTATTTGCATGTAATTGCATACGATTGACCATTATACGATTGCACTGACATAATAATATGACGTAAATTGGGCTTAAAAACAGTTCTCACAAATTGAAATGAAATTATCTATCAGTTTAAAAAACTGTGTTTTATTACATTGTTTATGGACAATGCACATGAATAAAATAAAATACTACAAAATGCTTTTACACAGTAAATGCATAATATTTTAATCAACGAGAAGCTAATAACGGATGCAGACAATTGTCCATGATATGAAAAGGAACATAACTATGAACGTCCTTTGGACCGATGCCAGAATAAGTATTTGAAAATGTTAGAACATTTAAGATATTATACGGCGATATAATAAGCATGCTTATGAATGAAGCAATTAATTAAAAATAACTTACAATATAATGTGATATCCTGATGTCCACGAATCGTTGTTTCAGAGGCGCCATCTGAAACGATTTTCACAGAAACCATTAATATTTATTGAAACATAT
The DNA here is from genome assembly GCA_951394255.1 of Polyploca ridens. Taxonomy (NCBI): domain Eukaryota; kingdom Metazoa; phylum Arthropoda; class Insecta; order Lepidoptera; family Drepanidae; genus Polyploca; species Polyploca ridens. The sequence continues at coordinate 6,003,369 of OX596255.1, forward strand.
TACACCTATCAGAGCAGGAAAATACAGTGCATCATAATTTAATAAGACTGATTCCGCAAAAAGCTTCTGACGACGATGGAAACCGACCTTGTTCATTCTGCTTGATACGCGCCAAACTGGCAGGCGTTGAGTTGACAGTCCCGCCAAAAATGGCTGCCGCTCGTGTGGGAAGCGGAAATATACGAATTACCACGAGCCAGAAAGGATAGAACAATCCAAGTACGCGTGCAAAAAAGAGACAGACGACAGATCCTGGTTGTTCGAACTTTTAGACAGAGGTAGCGATATGGGATTTGACAAGCGAGTGAACGGATAAGAATCTCATCTAAACGGTTTTTAGGGTGGAGCTGTCTGGACTTTCGGGTCGGTGGCGAGACGCGCAGATGGCAACAAAAAGGGACCAGTCGGGACTAAAATTTGGGCATAAATTGAACGACATTTTTGCCACATTGCTGCGAGGCCGTCCATCTCGGGAATGGAAGCACAAACATTTTGGGTCTTGACAATGTAATTGTTACCTTCTGAAGAGGTTCTGAATTACAATACAAAAATTCTCTTCATTCATTATGCTTTTACTTTGTTAGAATATGTAATATAAGGTTGCATGTTTAATTAAATTTTATAAAGATATTATACTCTTTAAAACACGTTATATGTACGTAACTAAATAAGCTAGCTGTATTTATTCAAGTCACGGGGTTACTGAGTCAGGATTTATTGTCAGCTTCCTGCCTTTTTATTAAACTTAACATTTTCCCTAAATTCGAGTGCGTCTGCCAAATTTGTCTTCCGTTTTGTATTACTAATGCGGACTGGTGTTTTGCTATTGTTTCCTTATGGTAAGCCTCTCACTTGATTCTTGTATTAATGATGACAGACGATATAAAAATACACATACAATCCTTGAAAAGTTTTCATAGTTTTAAGAGGTGCGCATCTTAGTTGTATTTTATATAGGTAATACATTATGTCCAAGAAACTGAGATAAGATTACCTACCGATTATTATGATAACCTGGTTTCTGGTTTTAGTAATTATCTCCTAGATAACAGATTAAGGCAACGGAAGCTGCCATATCAATTGTTTGTTTTCACATTATAATATCGTATCATGAGAGATTAAAGCTGTATATTCTTTGTCACCTGTTTTAAAGGTGGCTGATAAATCTTTATTTGACTTAGATAAGGTTGGTATCCTTGGTCTCTATGGTAGTCTTGGTTTTAAATAATACTCAGATCATGTAATTATGAGATGTAAGAAAATACACTTTTTTAGGTGGCAATCTTATAATTTATTTTATAAGTAATTTAGTGAGCACGTAAAATTTGCAAGCGCGTCGCCAGCCGATGGCCCGGAGGGATGACCAAAAGGATGAAAAAAATTTAAAGTACAGTCAAGAACACATGCAATACCAATACCTCTACCTACGGCGATTGTAATAAGAACAGTAGGTACAAAGGTCAAGCAAGTCAAATGAGTGGACTTAGGACTTTGGTAGATTTGCATTACTTCCTAGGACAGTAAAAAGAATTGTAATGTAAGCAATAGATTTCATATAGATATAATAAGTAGGAACGTTTAAAATTGAATGTATTCATCTTATAACCAAACATTTAATTCCTGAGACAATGAAAATCCAAAAATGTACAACATTTTGTATAAAACTTGAAGATCGACATTTTTACCAAACATTTTACTAGTTCGTAAATTCTTGTTAAATCAATAGATACCAAATATATTTATGTAATACCAAAAGATGATAAAATTGAATAAATTCAGATAACAGTCCTTATTAATATTCAAAACCTATTTAGTGACAGTTAAGTCGGTTGCGATAAGTCAAGTAAAAATATCAGAAGAGGCACGCGATCCTTAAGAACATATTATTTATTTACAACGCTGTTTATGAACTTTCGAAGTTTTAATGACAATGAAAATAACTTGGGCGGGTAATAAAAATACATTAATTCTTATATAACTTTGTCACGCGACTTTATCCGTGGGGGCGCGTACTTTAAGCGAAGTTTTCCTTTCTTAGATGCCTTTTTAAACTTGGCAAGTGCTGGTCTTTGCTACAGCTGTTGCCATGCTTGCATACCTAGTCTTTCACCCTTATATTACTAACAGTGCCGGGCTCAGGAAATTCACTGAGGGGTTGTGTTTGGTAGAGAATAGATCAAGAGGTACTGTAAGCAAAATAAATAAAACTTTTTTTTTCAATGGGATCCAAAACTTTAATTATTGCTCTATCTATACTAATATAATAAAGTGGAAGAGTTCTTTTTTTGTTTGTTTAAAAGGGCTAATCTCTGGAACTACCAGGCGGATTCGAAATATTTTTTCACTAGTAGGAAGCTACATTATCCCCGAGTATTTTAGGCTTTCTATCCCGGGAACGCGGGTGAAACCGCAGAGGACAGCTAGTTGTTTATAAGCATGTATGATAGAAACTAAATTAGTAAGAGTTTTGCAAATGATGGCATTGTTACAGACTGTAGGACGCAAAAGAAGACATAAAACTAAACGTAAAATACATAATTTATCATTTCATATAATGACACGAGTGCCTATAATGATAATACTCGAAAGTAGCAGCTGTGCTATAAATATACTTTGAAACCTGTAAAGGTGAAAGTAATTAGACCAATTCAAATCCTTTGATATTGTGTATACTATTGGACATCAATTGTCATAATAATATGTTGGATATTATTCATATGCTCTATCATGATACTCAGTCGTAAAACAAAAAACAATTCTTGTCACGTACTTTCGTTCGGTGTGAGAGAATTGAATGTTAAATCGCGTGTAGTGGAAATGTACCTTTACGATACATGCTTGCCTGTTTCCGGACGTTTCATTTTATCAAGTTTGAAAGAAACCGTTATTTTATCTACTTTTAAACTGTTATGCTAATTTGAGCACTACAACTATAACTCACTTTAAATTTTACTTTACTGTCTTTTTATATACTTTGTAGAACGTATAAGAGCTAATTTGGCTTGCTTTTCCTTGGCAACGAAAGCCAACGTAATAAGTGCATAATAAATTCATGGCAACGTGCAAAAATTTTGCTGTTATTCTAATTTTGTATTTTACCATTTGCTCCCATTTTATTGCCCAATTTTAGGCGGAGAGTTTAATTTCTGTTATAAAGTTAAATAAGGATGGTATATACATACTTTTAACGTACTTAGTATCTTGTTTATTCTATAATGTATTAAACTAAAGAGTTGCGTGTTAAATAAATTACATTATTTACAATTCAATAATTATTATCGTGTTCCGAGTTAAAAACAGAGAAAATTACAGGGGCGTATCGCTTCTACGTGACATCGATCGGTCACCTTTGCTGAGAATTGGATTTAAAAGAATACTTCGTAATATGTTAATCAATTACGAAGAGTACCTTTTATAATGGTATTGGTATAGCTTGTGACAACAGAGGAAATTAAAAAGGTATAATAAAACATGGCCGCTAACAATTTCATAATGTGACTTAATTTTTTGTCACCGTATGATATTAATACGTCTAAATGCTTCAAATTTAACCAAAAATTAACCCTAATGAAAAGGTCTGAACTCTGAAGAGATAACGTGTATTTGTCAAACGCCTTTAACAGTGAAAAGGGGAGACAGAAAGGTCAGACCTTTTTGATATCACGCATTAACATGCATAAAACGAGAAATCAGAATATTATCAAAGTACCGCCAAGGTTTCCGCACATGCGTAGAACACGGCTCGGTATCGACTGGCGGTGAGGCGTCCCCGGCGCAAACTCCAACAAACCCCGATAACGTAAATAATACAATAAAAATAATACAATCCGACTCGATTTGAATGTCTTCTGCTCTCGGTAGGTTTGGAGTCAGCTTGATGGACTGTTACGACTGGTCCCTTGATACAACAACGATTTTGTTACTATTCGATTCTTTTACGACAACAGTATAATTGATGGGCTGACCTCGTACGAAAACGGTAGTTTATATCAATATTGACTAAGCAAATTTGGTTAGATTGCGTATCTTTACTCAAAATAGACTGAGTGGTCGTTTAGCCATTGTATGATGTATTAGACAACTTATAAGTATTTAAAAGGACATTGTAATGTAATTTTATAGGAAACTTTTATAAATAACAAAAACAGTAATAATACTGTTTCTGTACATATAAATAATAATTTAAATACCTATATTTTAAAGTAACTATCTAAAACAAATCTATAGAGCTTACTATTAACTCACTACTGAATTCAGTAGCGATCACAATCATATTAATATAAATCTTACGACGACTTCCATATTGAGAAAACGTTGAAAATGAAGAATCCCAGGCCTAAAATAAAAGTCAACCATTTGGATTTTATGAGTGATTCGGATATCGAAGAATATGGAAAATGCTAATCTGAAATAGAAGCGAAGAAAAGAAGAAACGAAACATATTTTAAATCTCAAAAAACTTTAAATAATACCAAATAAGAAGAACAGATATACAAAATCATAAATTCGTGGATGGATGGAAAGCGAATCATTATAATAACCCTAAAAATAGATTAGGGATTAGTAAGTAGGTACTGGCCCTGATTCTGTTGTTCACAACTAAACTAATTTTAATCTCACTATGTCTCTTTCTAACAAAGGACATAAGAAAAGGATGTAAGAAATTTAGTCCTGTCAAATTAGTCCGATGCTTGTTTTCAATATAAATTTAGTCGCCATCTATCGTGGTTACGCCTAAATACACGCAAAATAAGACGGCAAAGATTAATTTTACAACTTAAAATATGTTCTATCCTTTTTCAATAATGTTCGTAAGAAAGAGATGAGATGTGACTAAAATTAGTTTAGTGCGATTTACAACAGAATCGGCACCATTATCAACGATAATATGTAATATCCTAGACATTAAATGATTCATAAAAGGGTATATAGCATTTCGTCAATGAGAATACCCAGGTCCTTTCATTATTTCCTTTAATTTCCTCTAGGTACCTTCCCTACACACCGTAAATCTACTTCTTAATCAGCTCTAGTAAGAGTCCCAAAGGGAATGGTACTCGTAGTTGTAGGGTGTATCACCATTTCGGATTCCAATGCTTAATTGTTTTCTTTTATTAACTTTCTATATATAAAAAAGATATTGAAATACTACAGACTAAACATACAATAATAATTATTAGTAATAAGTACCTAATACTACTCAAGCACGCCCTATGAGTTGTAAAAAAATTCAGTTACACATATCTAAAAAAAACTGTAGCATTTTTGATATAGCTAGCTTTGATACGCCTGCGTTCCTGACGGGTCCTATATTTTTCTGGGATAAAAAGTAAAATATATGTTAATCCAGAATATATTCTATCTATGTGGCAAATATCATCTGAATCCATTTAGTAGTTTTTGCGTGAAAGATTAACATTAACATGTGTATAGTTAGTCTAAGTAGGTAGTAGGATAAGGATACAATTAGCCACCTGATGGTAAGCGGTCTGTAACAACTGGCTCTCAAATGCAACTGCCTAACTGTTAATAATATTATAAAAATATATAGCGAAGATAGCTGTAACGAGCTATTTCTAGACTTGTTAAACACTAAAACATGGCTGCCCAGGGGGTGCTGAATCGATAGAGGGCGACAGCGATATTAAAGGGGCGTTGAATAAAATTAAGGGGGTGGTGGGAGACACTACTGGAAATATTTTCATGTAATATATTATCTTATGTAAATATTATTCCTTTTATTGAGTACTTTCATTGCTATTGTACGAACAAAAAAGGAAAAATTATCGTGTCTTTGTACATATTTCAAGTTATAATTTTATTAAATTTCCTTTTAGAAAATGTATATATTTTCCCGCATAATTTTTTGTTTCTCTTTTTTATATGAATTCATTATTTAATAACTTGGCTCGCGGTAAAAACATTGAATACTTTCTTAAACTACTAAAACATATAAAAACTATCTGAAGTGCTCGTTTATAAAAAAATAAAGACAGGTTATAGACAGAGATCGCCAGACATTACATATTTTCTGACAGACAAAATGTATCTATACAATTGAGTAGTGTTAGTACGTAGTTCAAACGTATGAAATACCAGCTAACTTGTCCTATCGGGCAATTTTCAGGTACCAGGCATGAATGGTATGTTATACACATTACGTACTTTTCTTAAATTCTGCGAGCTGATTGTTATATAGAACATAACACAACTCAGATTAGAAACAGCCAATAAAAGCTCATTGTTAAAATAAACAGATCGCTATGAAACAACACAAACATAAGAGAAAATAAAAAAAAGAAAATAAGGAAGGTCTGGCGGCCCTGAGATCTCCTACTATTACTAAAAACTACGCCTTTCTGATTATACGTCAACTAAACAGCTGACCAACGATTTGTATCTTAATGGATATCGGCTAGAATACCGGTTTTAAATGATTAAAAAAAGAAAAAATATGTATGATGAAATTCTACTGGAAAATCTTGTAAACACTTATATTATAGATTATTAGATACTTAACAGCCTACTTACTTTTCTACAATAGCTGAAGCATATAAGATTAAACAACAAATAAAAATAAACGTATTTATACATGCTATTTTTTCTGATAAATGACACGAGAGACAGTTGCTACGAAGTAATTAGCAGAACGTTGTACACATTTAATTGAAAAATACTTTGTCAATTCTAATTTTTTATTCAAATAAAGATAAAAACAAAGGACACGATATATCTGACATAAGAGGTTAACAGCCTAATAAGGTATAGGGTATAAAACAGAAATCAAACTGGAGGAAATCCTAGCCAAGGATCAAATACAGAATTTGAATGCTCACCCGGTACTGGATGAACGGAGGCGCGCGGGGCAGCTGCGCGTTGCGGAGTGCGACCGACGACACAAGCCTACTACGTCACCCCCTCCCCCCTCCTCGGTAACTCCCACCCTACTTCAGCTTACAGATTTACCTACACATCCCCTCGCTGCAGGGGCTAACAGGACCATAAACTAAATAATTATTTTAAAATAATGTTTATAATAAATACGAAGGTAACTGGAATTTTTCTTATAGCGGATATTTGATAACTTTTATTCAAATTTCAAACAAAGACGCAAGGAGTGAAACAAAGGTTCGTGACGGTGGAATTTCGCAATTTTTTACCGTGTAACTATGTACAAAGTTGGACAAACAAAATTAAAATACGTGCTCACCTATTGACAGTGAAACCGTTAAACGTAGCCGGGGCGTAGTGATGTAACCGAAACTGCCTGCGCCGGTTCCGGAGGACGTGTACACACTGGCCGTTATTAATGTGCGATTTATTAACTGCCAAGCGTCGCGTGCAGTACGACATGCCGATTGAATTAAGTTTAAACGTTTAAAATAATAAGGTTATAATAAAAATATTTCCTTTGGGTCCAGAAGCTTTTTTAAGGCTGCGTTAAGAGTTATGAAATTGTTGTTTTGGAGGTCAGTAACTTTAGATTTAATATCTTACGAGTAGAGATAGGGTTAAGTTTAAGTTTAGGGACCACAGATCCGCATGTAAAGGGCGATGACGAGGCCGAAGATGACACCCAGTAGAAGCCTATTCTCTCTTGTCTTGAACGCTTCCAGGTTTTAGGGGTTAAGAAACAGAGACGACAGAACACTATTCTATGCCTATTGCTGTCCAGATAAACGATAAAAAGTAACAACTCTACGTAATGTAGAGACGAAAAGGGTGTCACGAAAATAAAGAAATAGTAAATTAATAAGCATAATGAAATCGTAGAGAATTCATAGATACAATACGATACGGTACGATATAATGGTGGTTGAAAAGTCACATTTTGGCATACATTTAATGGGATTGACCGGAGCACAAGCTCACCGTGTTAAATAATAATGTGGTCGAATGTGATAAACACACAAAGGCTTTAAATTCCAGCTCTCGATATACATCAGCAGGTGCTTGGCAGAACAGATTCTCAACTTGAGATTTGTAGAGTACCTACCTACCTGCTGCCTTTCGAACATCCTCCGCGTATTTTCCTTACAAGCGTATTATAAGCGAAAATATTCGCGTATTACAAGCTCAGGCAAATTGTAAGATTCAATCATATAGCTTTCCCTTGTCACCTTCACGACTGAAGTTTTAATAAATATTGTTTGTGGAATTAAGTACCTTTATAACATACTTAAAATACGATAATTTATGTGAACACCTGTATATGCTGAACTTTAAGTGAGGTAGAGCAGCGTTTCGTTCAAAGAATAGTACGACTGGGGAAGTACTTACTGCAGGTGTTCCTGCGCGTGAGTAAGGTCGCCAAAGCTCATCGGGGAGGGGGAAGGGTTGGTAACGCGTAAGTGGGGTATATCCCGCTACCGGGTATACCCGGTATTGCAATCGTCCATAGAGCTACGGTAACCGCTTACCGGTGAGCCGAACGCTTGCTTGCTGATTTAGTAGCATACAAAAAATCATTTATAAATCTACCTTGAGGGCAATTTTTTACCCTTGAAGTGAAGTCTAATTTAATAGTTATGTTTATTATTTTCCATTATCCAAAAAGCACTGAAATACTGATAATAATAATAATAATAAACGGAAACGGCACGCATAGTGAGGAAGTTCCTCTCTCTGGAGCCTTGACCACCAGTACCTAGGACCCTGTTCCCGATGCCGGTGGGGTACTATTTTTTATATTTCTAAATGTATTTATTTTTTATATATATATTTAAAAATGTAAATTATAAGATGACAATTAATAAATGAAATAATAATAATATTTATTCACGATAAAAGAAGTGTACAAAAGTGCAGCTAATCTTACTATCCTACTAATATTATAAATGCGATAGTTTGTGAGTACGTATGTTTGTTACTCATTCACGCAAAAACTACTGAATGGATTTGGATAAAATTTGGCACACAGAAAAGAATATGTTCTGGATTAACACATAGGATACTTTTTATCCCGGAAAAACATAAGATCCCTCGGAAAAGCGGGTGAAACCGCGCGGGACAACTAGTATGACATGTGTAGATATTAAATTATCATAGAAAGGATTCCAGCTAGTTAATTATAGTAGCTCGGTTGAGCACCTAATGCTTATACTAGGTAAGCCTGTGACATAGGCATTAGGCCTCTCCCTTCCGCCAGGTGATGATGGTTTAGTCCAAGAAGTATAAAGCCCGCACTCGCCAAACATATCATATGTTTGGCGAGTGCGGGCTCTAACGCATATGTTAATTTTCGTTAATTCTATTGATAACAGACGGAGATTTATTACAAAAAACAATGAAATTCCTAAAAATAATATAGAAGAAATGTACTCAAATCTTTATTAATTTCAAAATCCAGAAAATATTTATAAAATTAGCTTTTAAAATCATATTATCTATTTCATTTTCAAAATTGAACCCATAATCTCAGAATCGCAGACCATTCCTCTTTTACGTTTGCTGTTATTTCTAATACAAATAATAATCAAAACCGATTACAAAACTCAAACAAATTATAAATGACCACCAGTCTCCTTTGCGCCTATCAATCAAATCGGTTCCCCCATAGTAATCGGTGAGTTGTGTTTGAAACAAAATCGTGTCGACGCGCACTCCACGGGCTTTATACTTCTTGGTTTAGTCGCATCGCATTAGCTATTCTGTGTCGCAACTTATAGGAAGCCCAGTGTGAACTCGCCTTGGTCGTCGTGACACGTCCGTCCGGTGTCTATGTCCAACTAACAAGACGCCATATGGTGTCTCAATGTTCACGGCCCGATGACTCAATAATACATACCTACCTACTTCTGTATGTAATTTTGATTGTTGAACTCGAAACTAGTGAAGCATGTGAAATAAATGTGTTTTATTCATGATGACATTAGGTAATAGAATTTCTGTAGGTATATTATTTATAATAGCTACATTGAGCTATTATTACTACGTATAGAGAAGACGCCACACATCACAACTATGTTCCGTTCAACCGAGGCCGTCAGCCACACTTGTTGGTGTAGAATGATGAACGAAACGCGTAAGCGCCGTGAAAAGCACGGTGTTTGCGAGAAAAATACTCCTAAAACGTTCTGATAGCGCTGTGTGTTTCTACTGTCTGCGTAGACAACTAATTATTGTATCAACGCTAAAGAGAACTTGACTCTAAAAAAATGGGACTTATGATAGCTTCTCTATACGTAGTAATAATAGCTCAATGGATAGCTACTGTCTTTTGTTTTGTAAACTAATCTATTACTTTGTTTTCTTCGTATTCTAGAATCAAATTGCAATGGTTGTATAAAGAGATATGTTGTTTGTTAGCAATGATAAAAGGATAAAGCTTCCACCAAAAATAAAAAAGCGACAATATGTAGGTATTTCTTTGTCAGGATGTATTTCAATTGATTCTGAGGACTTATATAATAAAGCGCGACGGGTGCCAAAATCATTCCGGTCCAAGAATGTCATACCTTCTCACACGGGAATCAGGTACAAAGAACGTAATTTTTCTAAAAAATATTTAAGAAAAATTTGATTTACAGGTTACGAGAACAAAGAAGTTAGTTAATAATAAAAAAAAAAAAACTCATGTTATACTTTTGAGTAGGTACTTAAAACTAATATTATTTATAACGTAAGCGTTTTTTTTGCAAAAATATTTGTAACTGTTTCTTGGAATTATATGAAATGAAATCCTCTATGATGGAAAAACAATGCCTGATTTCTTTTGCGAATAAGTTTAACCGAAGTCCAAATACAGACTGCAACAGTGCAGTGCCCCATGACAATCAACCCGGATTATTTTGCTCGGACGCGCCGAACCAATCCGGCGTCACCCCTCCCCTTATTGGTGAATTTTAAAAAAGGAATTTCAATTTAATCCGCTCCCCTTCGAATATAACTGACAGACGGCTGTTTGTTGACTCGCGTTGAACGGATTATTGAGTGTTCCTTTTTTGAAACTTAGCGAACGTTTAGTTATTGTTTTTATTTGTGCCATTATATGGCTTTCAATTAGCCTGCCAGGTCTTCCTAATTATTTTATTTGCTCATTCTTGCCCAAAAATGTTGACGTCTTTTAAGAAATTTCTGTCAACTGCGATTTCCAAGACAATACACATTACGTCATCACAGATCGCCGCTGTTTCTTTTAATAGCATGTTTACGTCATCAAGATTATGGATATAGCCATTTATAAAACATCTGCTATAATTTTATGGAGCAGTTGGTACTTACTGTTGAACTGTTGGTGATTACTTATTAATATTATTTGTGTAAATTTTTACTCATTTAGTAATTTATTGTTTTCGAACGAGCTGGATTAGCAAGAACATTGTTAATGTTCTGTACCAAAATGGCTAAAAGGAATATGGTACTGCAGTTTCTCAGCAACTAAAAATGTTTTGAACATAAAGTCCCAGGATATTAGTTAAGTTTTACCCGAATATGGTAAATAATATATAGAATCAATCTGAAAGCGGAGTTATTACATAAATTAATCACTTAATATATGTTCTTTGTTAGCACGTTAAAAATCTTTATATTTATCAATTAATTTTTCATTCACTTATGCTAATAAATTCCATAAAAATACCGCTCTCATACCGCTCTCCTTATCTTTAAAATTGTGCAAACCAATTTTAATCATCATCATCATCAGCCTATAATGTCCCACTGCTGAGCACAGGCCTCCTTTCACAAATGAAGGTGAAAGGGAATGGGCAATACTCCACCACGCGTGCCCACTGCGGATCGGTGGAGGTAGGCTAGTGGTCAACCTACTGTTGGAATTTTTCAAGCCGCCTAGGAGGCATCCAACTAGCTTAACGACTATCACAATTAAGTGATAACCGGGACCTAACCTTTACGTGCCTTCCGAAGCACGGAAACGCTCGATTTGAAATACCACTAGGCGGTCACCCATCCAGGTACCGACCACGACAGGCGTAGCTTAACTTTGCCGATCGATTAAGAACGGCTAATCATGCTACACCACGAGCACTTCTTCAATTCAATTTTAATTTAAATTTTTTATAGAAACATTTAAAAAAATATGAAATTAGATTAACATGCCTAACATAACATAACTGACACTCACCTGGTTTTTAGTAACTTGGTAATTTTTTAGGTAATTACAATTAAATAATTCATAAATAAATGCATAGTAAGTTTTAATTTAATAAATAAATAGTATCTGTCCGTCTGAATCATTGTAAATAGGCCACTAAGCAAATCATTATAAGTGCATTAATTACAAGCAGTATTATAATAGTAAAAATTGCCTTCTTGTTATTTTAAAACATACGATCCCTCGGGAATGCGGGTGAAACCGCGCGGGACAGCTAGTCTTTAAGAGGAAATGCTGGTGGCGTTTGTTCCATACAAACGTAATCCTCAGTTTCCTCTCTGGATAATAACACTAGAGCAATGATAAATTTACCATGCAATCTGTAGGTAGCACTGTATGTCCCTCGGTTTTGTTTTTCTCCATAAATTAATTATTATAAGAATTAGGAGCCTTCTAAAATCACAAAAACTTACCATTTTTAACGCCCTTATCAGACGTCCAGCGAACAAATTTGACGAATATATAAAAACAAAGGAAAACCGACAGACATAGCCAAAGCCCTTCTTATTATGATTCTTGTTTTTTTTTTTTTAAGTCAATCCAGTTTTGGAGGAGAAAACTGAGGATTACGAAATAGAAATTTCGTCTAATTTAAATAGGTATAATCGGTCCAAGCTGTAGTTGTCTCTATCGCTGTCGGACGGGGTAGCCCGGCAGCGCGACAGCAATAGATATGTTAAAAACCTTATTTCAAATTTCTTGCAGCCATCCTTTCCTCTTAATACTAATAAATTTAAATTTATAAAAGCTAAAGAGCAATTCAACCATAATTTTCAGATAAATTGCATGTTCACGTACTAATACATATATAATTTAAATTAAAATACCTTATAACATGAATTTCATTTTACTTTTTTTTTTTTTTTTTTTTTTTTATACTACTTAGGTAGCAAACAAGCATACGGCCCGCCTGATGGTAAGCGGTTACCGCAGCCTATGGACGCTTGCATCACCAGGGGTGTTACTCGCGCGTTGCCGACCCTGCAGAAATCTCTTCACACCCTTTTATTTAATTAAAGTAAAATTGTTATGTAAGTAACCTACCTATATAGGTACCTACCATAACCAATGTAGGTATATTGCGCTTTTTCCGTTCAGAATAATTTCGATTACCACTGGAATTCTTAACGAATGAAACTCGACTCTTTCTCGTTTCAATCTGATCTTAATGAAAACAATGGAGATTCTCAATAAGCATGCTTAGTAAGAAAAAAACCGGTCATTTGATGAATCATAGCTGTTCTAATTTTATTATACGTGTAAGAACACATGTGTTAATTGTTTTTAATTCCAGGTATTAATTGGTTCCGTACCCAAAGGGTGCCAACGGGACACTATTACTAAGCCTCCGCCACGCTGTCCGTCCGTCCATCCGTCTATACGTCCGTCCATCTGTCTGTCGGCTCGTATCTCATGAACCGTAATAGGTAGACAGTTAACATTTTCATAGAATGTGTGCCGCTATAACAACAATTAATAAAAAATTATATAAAATCTTTACTTTATGGAACCCTTCGTGTTCCAGTTCGGCTCGCACTTGGCCGGTATTTTAATCAGTCTTTTTATGTGTTTTTATTGTTTTTTTTTAATTGAGATTTTTTATGTTTAAGTAACGTTAAAATTTTTGAATTATAGCATTATTTATTGCATAAATTTTAAACTTGATCCTATTGCATAGGAGAAGGTACTGGCTTCTGTAACACAGGTTTAGACCTAGCTCTGAAGTCAGGGACTTCGTTTTAATTGTGTTTATTTTATTTATGTCAATAAAGATTTTTATTATTATTATGTTAGGCAGCTTTTCCCCTTCGTTTTAACAAAGTCTATATAATATAACGCTAAATTTAATTTTATATATATAATGCTAAATACATAATCCTAGTCTGTTTAATTGTCAATGGTAAACTATTATGAAGTACATTTTTACACTAGTAATAAAAACTATTTTATTAAATTCAAATCTATCATCATAAAATGTTAATCAGGCTGAATGAAAATGGCTCAATTAAATACGTAAGTTGAAACCAATGACATATTCGGTCACTGAATATTATGAATGAAAGATTTGCTTAAGACTGAGCATATATGGAAAGGTCTACCAACTGTTCAGTGTGACGATATTTATTCTGGCGTATGACTCAACCAATAAATCACTGACCACTGTCATACATTTCAATACATTATGCAGGTAGGTATTATAACATTAATAATATGGTGTGGTCTTTTTATAAACAAACGATAAACATACAAATAAAAAAATACACGAACTTTTTGGCGGGAAGTTGCAGAGTGACGTTGCGTTTTAATTTTTATTTTCATAAATTCGTGTATTTTGAGTTTTATTGCATATTATCGGTGGTATTCTATCCAATAAAGATCAATCCATGTGCACCAGTGAAGTGAAATTAAATGAATGTGTATTGTGACTTTTCAAGTTGTCTCAAGAAGTCCGTGAAAAGTTTTAGTACAACCACCATAGTACTAAAACATGACTTTTATGGACGGTGACTGACTGAGGACTATGGGAAAGTGATTTATTGAGACTAGAACTTATAATATAACTGGAAAATGGCAAAATATACAAGCCGTGTGATGCCAATATACTTACTAAAAAGAAAAAAAAATACACATTTTATATTCATTTCCATTCGATATTCAAATTGTCTCAATCAGCTTCATGAGATTCAACTGTTGGAACGATTTTAAATTTCGAAGTGAAGACTATAGCTCCATGAGTGAAGATTACTTATTATTCGGATCGAGGTGAAACACTTTCGAGAACCCATTGTAGTAAACCAAAAGTTACCCCAGTTTAGTTTGATCTAAATGCGCAAGTCCGACTTCGGCGCAGGCGCACCAGAGGTGCCTTTGTGGCGGCCATATTTTATTGCTTTTTTTTTGGGACGACCTTTAAACAAAACTACGCCATTCATAGAAGTCAGGTATAAATTTCAAGCTAACAGCTTTTATGTTTTGCTTTCGAATGCAACGGTATGCTACTTATTGTTAGTTATATAGGATTAGGAAAGCTTATGTTTTTGTTCATAATTTTAAAAAGTAACCGACTTTTTTTGTACTCATTAATTTTATAATTCGATTTTGTGAATAATGTGTTCACATGTGTTGGTACGGTACATATTTTTTTACAATGATGGAGTTTTAACAGGATTACTTTAATGTACAATTAAATGCGAATCTTAATATATTATTATCATCTAATGTAATAAATATGTAATTATGTACGTCTTTTATTTTTCTGTGTAATAAATTTTTTTAGCAATTATAATAGTTACCAACCTATAATATCATTGCCAATTACACATACAATTAATTACATACTACATACCCACATAATATTTTTTACATAAAATGCACAAAAGAAATTAATATACTTATGAAACAAGTTATAAAAGACTTCACAAATAATTAAATAAATTCCATGAAAAACAGCAAAAGCTGTTCATTGAACTATAATATTGTCTGTAGATACATTTGAATGCGCCCGCCGCATACTAATGCAGTAAATTTTCAATATATCGAACACTTTTGTAGTCTTTAAATGAACGTCATTTTCAATGTAGACTTCGCCTGAAAAAATCCCTATGATAAACCAATAATCTCAAAAATATCACTTACCCATTAAATAATCTTCTAAAATCACGTTAGTCTTCAATAAAAATAGTTATGTTTATAAAACTGTCTGAAACGGGATACGCGTCTTCTTCACGCTGCTAAGGGAGCTTTTTGAAAGAAAGCTCTATCTATACTCTATGCTTGTCGCTTTGAAATCGTTGCATTGACTGTTTTACCATCAGAGTAGTTACTTGACAACGCCATCTGTTGTGGAATAGAAATACTATCACATCGTGCCTTACGAACCTTTTCTTATAAGAAATGGTTTCCACATTTTCCGATTCAAATTGAATATCTATTATAAAAATAAATGTAGATATTTTAAACAAAACACTAGTTATGATCCTTCAGTTATGATAGTAAAGGATAAATTCTAGAATAAAAAATAGTTTGCTTTTCCAACAGGAAAAAGCAGTAGCGACATCTACGGAAAAGCTATGCAACATTGTGCGTCCTTAACTTACTAGGCTATATGACGTTTCGAATTTCCACCCATAGATGGCGGCACAAAGAAAAGAGGTCTTTCTTGCTATAGTTTGTATGAATCGTAGAGCTTCTTTTGTTTTCGAATAGATGTCTTAAAATTTGGTATCTAATATATAGTTATAATTCTTGAAATAACACTGCATACTTTAAACCAAACCAGGAGAAAGGTGTCGTAAGTAGGTATTGATAATAATAATAAAAATAGTATATTCAAATAAGCAAATATTTTTAGCAGATTGTATTATAAGTATAAAGTAAGGTGCGCTCAATAATAATGAAGTTACATGATTGATGGTCTTTCACCGGCTGCGATTGTATTTAATACTCCTTTTATAATATTTTCTCCATCGGGAAAGAATTTGTACGTTACAGGGAGTTTTCCAGCTTTGAAAGTTTTTTTTTTAAATCATTTTTTTTTTAGTGTAGGTACTCTTAGGGAAATAAAATTATTAAAGTAACTATTTTTATCATATTATTAGAAAATACAGAATGTTTGGTCTCATTCGGACTAGCGATATTTGAATGGTGTGTAATAATACAACAAAATTTATCGACAAAACCATCATCAAATAATGTCCATGTCCATACCTTATTCTTCAGGGTCGGCAACGCGCGAGTGATACCCCTGGTGTTGCAAGCGTCCATAGGCTACGGTAACTGCTTACCATCAGGCGGGCCGTATGCTTGTTTGCCACCTTAGTGGTATAAAAAAAAAAATACCCCCTCCTGTTGGAATGGCCGCCATTTAAATTTTCTTGTTTTATTTTAGATAGCTGTGCAAGAAAAATACGATTGCTTTGCCTATAAATGCAGTACAGATACTGAAAAGGGTTCAGGCATTTAGAGGCAAAGCAATTGCATTTTTTCTGCACAGCTTTCTAAAATTATATAAGAAAATTAAAATAGCAGCCATTTCAAAAGTAGTATTGACATTATTTGAAAATGGTTTTACCCTTGTTTTACCAATAAATTTTGTTGTATTATACACCATTAAAATATCGCTAGTCACGTCACGTATACGTGTTGCATTGTATAATTAATGTATGTATACATAAACCATTACCTTAATCATTGTTTTTCGGCATGTTCCAGCACTTTGACCACCTACAGTGGATCATCACTTATCATGTTTGGCATTATGCTTAAAATCAGCCCTATTAATAGTAAAAAAAAACAAACAATAAATGATGAAAGTTTTATTAAGAGATTTTGCTCTACTAGTTATAGAGATGACACGGCATTGGCCAGATTCTCATCAGAAGAAGGGTTATAAGCTTTGATTCCATGTAAGAATCGAGTCAGTATTACTACCTAGAAGAAATTGAATAATCTTAGTGTCTATTGCTTTTAGGACACATTTTTAGATATGACTAAAAATACACAGTACTATTTCGAATTCATACCTACTTGCAAAAAGCCTTAAAATTGTTGATCAGAATGGATCGTGTCGTATCTAAACCTCTCATCCAAACCCCGTTAAGCAATAACTCAAGAACTGCCGCAGAATCTTATCACAGACGTCAAAACAGTGTCATAGTATCCGCAGTACAGCTGACAGTGAGCACACCTTAATGTAAAGGTATCTCACCATCATCCACCGTCCACAATCTGCGGGACACACGTACATTAATAATATTAGTCATTGAAACGCGACACGACCTCCGATTTACATCGGTCGGATACCTTAACACAAGTATTTCTGTATCGTTTACTTGCGTACTTGAAATGGTTTGTGTTCAACATAGTTTTCTGGGTTTGTTTGTTATAAGCAATACAATTACCTACCTAATGAAAATAATCTTGATCATTAATTCGTAATACTACTACGAATTTGTTTTATGCTTTTTCGTCTTGAAGATCTTTATCTATGTAGTTTAAAAGTTAGGGTATCAGATGAGTCACAGATTTATAATCATTTGTAGCATGATACTAAACGTTGAAAAATTGCATATTGCAGATTAGTAATTATTAGCTTGCTAGAACGATTTAATCCTAAGCCATTGTAGCTAAGCTAGCTTGTCTTTGAATCCTGCTAAAAGTAGGCCTTATATTCAGCTTATCACAAAAGAAAAAATCGAAGCTGTCTCAGTCACAAACTTTCTTATTTTGAACTTGCTGTTGCCCGATGCTTCATCTACGTTTTCAGAATACGTCCATCTCCAGGGCCCAAGCTACCAATTTTGTAGTTTAGCCGTGGCAAAGTAGTGACAGATGACGAACATAGTCAATTTTGCTTTTTATAATAAAAATACATTTAGAGACTGATGAACTCTTCACTGTCTGATTGACTTGAAGTATTGAAGAAAATTTTCTAATATTAACCCACTTCAATTATTTGTTCAGTTATAACAAAGTTTGTAATTTGTTCAAGTGGGCACTTTAGGCATGAACGAGAGTTCAACTGGAAATGTATCGATCTCAAAGCAACTTTAGGTTTATACGTTCACTTTCATAATTCCAACCAAACGGATCTGTACCAAAACAGCGTATAAAGCGAAATATTCCGTCAGAATGATTTATAGGTCCAGCCTCCGATACGTAGCCCGCGACCTACAAACTAAGGCAACCTTCACATTTTTCGACACTCTTTTGTTGGCGGCACGTGGTGAACGTAGCCGTGGCGCCCCCTCGCAGGTTCGGCTGTCATGTCACTGCTATGCCGATCATTTATCATAGCTCAATACTGCCATCAAACCGAGCGGTGTGCGGCGTCTAGCTGGCGCTTGCAGCTACCCGACATTCGGACGAATACTTTACCAACTTTTGCTCGGCTCTAATAGTCGCTTTCATAGGCATTTCTCCATGAATTGGTTTTGGAGTGATAGTTTCACAATAAAATCCTCTCGTATCATCATAATTTATTTTATCATCTTCACCAATTTTCAAATTTAATACATTTTTATTAATACAATACAATAATTTAAATGATCAAGTAGCATACTTTCCTAGAGTCCTCATTTAAATTGGAATGAACAATAAACATTATTAATTAGTTAAAAAGAAATAACATAACTAAAATAAAGAAGAAATATTTTACAAATGAAAAGAGAAAGGTTACAGAACAAATTAAGCCACTTCCTATTGCACAGTTTTTACAATAATTCAAATGATGAGAAGACATTAATGTGATAAGAATTTGAACATTTTTTTCCAGTTACACTAAGTAATATCTAATATTTACAAACAATAAATAAAGCAACAAATGAACCAGTCGAGAAATCAATTATGCATTACAAACATACTTTCTGAATGAAATCAAATATACCGAGCAAAGATCGCGCTGTTTCACTTAAGAATAAAATTTAACAAAATATCACAGTTGACCACGACATAAAATTGTGATAACAAAACAGTAAGAGGGTGATATGAAATTGAAATGAAAATGGGAAATAATCTTGAAACAACCGGAAGTATTAAAAGCAAGGAAAAGAAACATCTTTAATCACTAGTATTATTTTAAGTACATTTTACAAATACGACATTAAAGATTTTAAAGTGAGCCACATTAAAAATCAATTGGTATCTTTTGTGGAAACATTAAAAAATCACTATTTATAGGTAATCTTACTAAAGTTAATTACGTATGTTATCCGTATTTATATTTATTGTGATAAATATTTTGTTATTTACAAACTAAGGGCAGGAACATAAAACAGTTCTTCGGGAAGTATACTGAAATATATTAAATTTCTCATCGTACCTACTAAACGACAAATTTATTTACATCAATAGGAAGGAATATCTACCTATTCACAGTTATCTATAGTTACTGAGCTTATATCTTCTAGTTAAGTTCACAGCGCTTTTACAAGCCCTCTCTAATCGTCATAAATTTATACTCATTACTAGTTATAGTGCCGATGTGTCCTAATTATATATTTTTTGATACATTTCATTTGTCTTTAACAGAATGCTGTTTTGGATTCACCAAGTTTACTCTATCCCTGTACAATTCCGAATTTGTTATGTCTGTGATGGCTGCACAGTTTCGTAACTATACACGACTATCGTACGCTTGTATCAAACCAATCGGCTGTTGACATGCCTGTACTCTTATCTAACCATCACAATGTGTACACTATTCGGTATTCAATTGGTTTTATCTTACAACTTTAGGAATAATAATAATTATGCAAGTCAAATTACAGCTTATGACTAGGTAAAATTCTTTCTACTTTAAATGTTAACACAATTTCATCGTAATTAATTTTCTTACGATTAACATCTTCTTTATTGTAGTAAGACATGTTGAAGTTGAAATGCATGGATTTATGTTAGAAAACAAGAAATATTTAGACGAGATGATACCCAATTAACATACAAAGTTTAATTATATAATACGTATATCTTTTCTTCACAACATAATTTTATTGTTTCTATTACAGTCACCACTATTCGATGCCACGATGCCATATTGAAGCACATTTTCAAGTTTTAGTGTCACTTATAATGTCACAATAACAATTTCAACAAAATTAGGCTACACTTATGAAATTTTCCGAACAGCGAATAACTGATCCAGTCTAGTTGCTGTAGCATCCGAATAATCGTAATCAGATATTACACACAACCCCGCATAGCACGGTCGACTGTCTATTTTAATAAATCAGTTATCCACTATTCGAAAAATTCCACTGATCCTATGCGGAGAGATGCGCGAACTGACTGGGGTGGAGGTCGAACTGGTAGGGATGTCCATACGGATTCATATGGTACGGGACTATGTTCATTGATGCCATCTTGTGCTCCTTCTTCCACTTCATGCGCCGGTTCTGGAACCAGATCTTGATCTGTCTCTCGGTGAGGCACAGTGCGTGCGCGATCTCGATCCGTCTCCTCCTCGTCAGGTACCGGTTGAAGTGGAACTCTTTCTCCAGCTCGAGCGTCTGGTATCGGGTGTAAGACGTCCTCTGGCGCTTCGTTTCACCATTTGCATTGACTGTACCTGAAAATAATAAGCAACAAACGTTACTACTTTGTCAAAAGATATAAATGAATTGGCTTGCATTCATTGCATAAGTTCTTTAAGTATTATTCTGGTCACAAACGCAAGACGCGTTAATATTTAGAACTGAATGTTCGTTTGAGCGCCAATGAATAGTTGGCTCGATCGACTTCGTGTCTTGCTACGCTTGCTCGATTGTGATGTACAGCTCGCGGCAAAATACTCGTGCTCTAAACAGGATTTCTATTGAGAAATACATACACTATTGTGCAATTAATTTTAATTTATTTCCCGGAGCTGTCCCATTTTTCTTAATTTATATCGTGCGTTCCGACGCACTACGACACCTTTTCTCATGATTGTTTTGGCACATGCTCGTTCCTCTTGGCGATTGAAAACTATCAGCCAAGATAAACTTTTCAACGGGTTATCATAATTTAACTGTGCGCGTGTTTCTCATGAAAGTTACATGTGTTAGTTGCATTTAATTGATTTTATTAATTATTTTAGAAATATCACGCGTGACACTGAAACGTTTATTCATGAAACTTGGGCGTATAAGAAAGTTGGTATGTCAAAATCAAAGGCGGGGAGTGCCGTGACGGTAGTACGTCAGCTTCGGAGTCATGGGTTGCATACCGCACCTGTCACTGCGTGTCGACGGCACGGCCCACCACTTGGTCCGCCTTGGACGGCCGCCAGAGCGCTCCGCTCGTGATAGATACGCGCTGTGTCTTGGGTGTGTCTACCAAATTAAACTGTGCCATTTATAATCATTTCTTTAAGCAGCTTCGGCCACTAATTAGTTAAGCTCCTTTTAATTTACTATTGACCCTAGTGTATATAATAAGTTTATTTCTGGCTCTGATTATAACAAATCATAAATACTCTTTGAAGAGACAAAAGATTAATTTCCCGAAACAATTGTCTATTACAGAATAAAATTGTAATAAATTCAGTTGAAGCGTTCGATATTTTCCCTTATTCCATCTCAGATGTCAGACCCGTGTCAATAAAGATGTTTAAGAGAGTATAAATATTCGATTTTGAACGAGCCAGATGAGAAGTGAAGCCGCAGCAAAAACCCTACAGAATTGAAATGTTTGTGACAGGCCGATGCACAAACAACCGACGAACAGCATTATTTTAACATAATCCTTGTACAGAAACGAAACGAATGGACGCAATACGTGCCCATTTGAATTTCAACATGAAAACACGAATATATTGATTAAACGTTTACATTAAATTATGTTGATTATATGACGTTCAGATGAAGTGATAAGATAATATATTGGTTAGTATCCGTAGCAGATGCAATTTGGATTTGAAGCTATATTAAAGATGCGATTGTCAAGATGATAGACCAATTTTTCTTCAGACTTCGATTATTAGTAATATTAAGATATTTATGTAGAAAACTACATAAATATCTTGGAATTGAATTTTACCTGACTACTCGTAAATCATATTTATTAAGAAAATATTGTAAGTATTTTTATTATATAGGCACAATAAGGGTTCACACAGACCAAAAACATAGTGGAATGAAAATTCCTCAATAGAAGAAAATCACAAAGTTACCTCTAATATAAGGTAATTGATTTTCGATTTGATTCGATCATCGTTACTTTTTTTTTTTTTTTTTTTTTATACTACTTAGTTAGCAAACAAGCATACGGCCCGCCTGATGGTAAGCGGTTACCGCAGCCTATGGACGCTTGCATCACCAGGGGTGTTACTCGCGCGTTGCCGACCCTGCAGAAATCTCTTCACACCCTTTTTGAAGAACCTCATGCTGTACTCCATTGGGAAAACCACGGCAGGGAGCTCATTCCACAATCTGAGCGTCCGCGGAAGGAAGCTCCTTTGAGACCGCACAGTTCGAAACAATTTTGGTTCCAATATGTGGGTGTTACTAATTATAAATGCGAATTGGAGTTTGTTTGTTACGCTTTCATGCCTCAACTACTTAACCGATCATCATCAAATTTGGCATGCATATAGCATGATATGGAGAAGGACAAGTTAATTTTATCCCGAGGACGCGGGAGAAACCGCGGGGGACAGCTAGTATAATTAAGATAAAAAATATTCACTTCATTTTCACTAACATATGACCTAGAGCTGACACTAACATTCTTAAGTATTTTTCAATGGAAGACTCGAGAAACATGAGTAGGTACATTTTACTTAGAATGAATCCTAGATTCAGGTTTTACGAAGTAAAAGTCCTACTTCCTGCTATTATTATAAAATGTAAAAGTGTCTTTGTTGGGTTTTCCTTATTTCACGAAGTAACGGAGCAACAAAACATCATGATTTTTTGCGTAGAGATAGTTTATGAGCCGGAGCGTAAAATAGGCTTCTGAGAACGCGGGTGAAATCGTGGGGCGGGAATTAGTCGTAGATAAACTTATTTCAGTATTTTTGACGCCAGCATCTAAGTCGTCAATAAGTTGAATGTATTTATATTATACCTACATAAACTCACCGGTATTAAATTTGGCTCAAGCTCGAGATTTCATACAAAATAGGTGCTACCGCAAATATTTTCCCTTCCTTAATGTTGAATTCAGGCACTGTAGTATTTATTATAATTTAAAAGATAGATAAGTCAGCATTTGGAAACCAACTGAATTTACTGTGCCATCTCGTATACGTCAAAAATGATAATTACATAGTACCTAATGTATGAACTGAACAGTGCTGTTAATATTTATATGAAGATTGTTTTTTTAATACCTCATATGAAAATATGGATGTTTCCACATTGAAAATTACAACACCTTCTGTAAGCTGGTTCTTTAAATAGTTATATGATTTTTATACACAACTGAATTATATCAGAAAATAACGGTTTAGTTATAATCATATTTAATCATTGACAATCATTGTCACACAAACACACACACACACACACACAATCACGGACTACTCAGGGCCACAATAATCTTTCCTAGTGCAGACACCAGTCTCTCACAAAGAAATTCGTTATAAGTCAGCTGTGTTTGTTAGTTTAGTACGAGTATATAGTTTTAAAACGCATAGGTACCTTATTGAAAAAAGAAAATGCATTATTATTATTCAGCCTTATCATTATTGTATTCCAATTACATTTACCAAAATTATATACCTACTATAATATGTCTACGAATCAAACATGATTTTGCGATACTTCATCTTTTAGCAAAGTATTAAATTAAACTATTTCTGAAGTATAACAAGTATAACATATATTTATTCGAATCAGACATATATTTTTCCCAGTCTCGAACACTTGCAATATCGTCCGGTACAAAAACGGTAGTCATCTTTTATATAAAGTAGATAATTCTAGGTCACAGACCATTTATATTCCGTCTAGACTTTTGCATGGTCGAATTTTAAACGAATGCTATCGCATTACTTATGGATGAGACTTCACAAATTTGAAATCTAAAGCAGCTTCTGTCTGGATACGGTTTTCAAAAAACGTGATATTTTGATTTATTTTTGAAATCATTGTTTTTAAATTTTATCATGTTTAACATAACATTTATCACTTTTCATTGAGACTAGGTATTTAACAGGTGATTTAACTTACATCCACTTTGACTCTTACCATGTTAAATAAACTGTCTTTTGTGACAATAAAACCCACACCAATCCACCACAAACAGTTTTTCTATCATACATTTTTGATACTTTCCTTCATAAGCTTTAGGGTTACAAAAACTAATCGCATCAGAAGATATTATTAAATATATTCTCGATATAACGTTTAATTTATTTGAGAATGAAAACAAGTGTAAAGTATCAGTAAAACTATTTGGTGCAATTTTTTGTAACAAACGTTTGAATCACTCCATCAATGCTGGTGCTTAAATAACGGCACAACTCTAGATATGCCAACATAAAAATGTTTAGCGATAAAACATCAAAGAGAACTTGACTAATGATATCTAGATGAAAACAGAATACAAGCAATAAAAATGTCACATATAGTTTTTATTTGTGGCTTATGCAACCCGTGTAATTGTTGGTTTTATCATTTTTGTGAATGATTTCAGCATTATAAAAACTGATTTATTAGTGCGTATTATTAAATCATCGTGTTTTCTATAATAAAAATATAATTCTGAGTATTCTTCTGGTTTTTTTCAACTTGAATTGGACGGCATTAGTTTTTTTTTTATTTTTTTTATTTTATTATGATACAAAATCCACAGCTATAAAGTAGTATTAGTAGTAGTATACATGACTTAACTACTTAACTTAATGTCAATTAAGAATTTACTTTTTAATAACATAACTGATCAACTATGACAGAAACAGAGCTGTATGTGTATGTATGAATGTGTATGTATGTATGTATGTATGTGTATGTATGTATGTATGTGTATGTATGTATGTGTATGTATGTATTTTTATGTATGTATGTTTGTGTATGTATGTTTGTGGATGTGTGTATGCGTATTTGTAATAATAATACAGATAAAATATATGACAGGATATATATACGAAAGATTAAAAAAAAAGTTAACTATTCCTTATTTAATAAATTTTAATAGAAAGTGCAGAATGTCCAGCTTGACAATTTGGTACCAGAACTTAATTTTAACAAACGAAACCTAATGAATTGAGATAGTTCCTTAATACATGTGTCAGTTTGTCATGAATTTGCGTTTAATGTTACTTTAGATCCCTTTTATCCTGGAAACGCAGGTGAAACCGTGGGGGACACCTAGTAAATTATATACAACAAGTAGTACCTAAGTGTATGTAAAATACAAATCATTCAATCAGTTACCATGGTGTCTAACCTGGAAGCGAATGAACGAGCATAACATCTGCCCATTATACAGAGTCGGTGCATCGTCAAACAGGTCATCTGACAATATGAATACGTACTTATAAACACATTAATCATGGCTACCGGGTGAATTTCAAAGTTTGCTGTCTGTTTTGAGCTAGAAAATAAACATGAAGTGACTAGTTTCCGGCCCGCAGTTTCACCTGAGATCCAAAGGAACATATTGTTTTCTCGAGATAAAAAGTATGCTCTGTGTTAATCCTAAACATATTCTATTTGTGTGCCAAATTTCATCTAAATCCGCTAAGACGATTTTCCGTGAAAGAGTAACAAATAATTCATACATCCATCCTCACAAACTTGGCTTATTTTTTTATAGTGTGCTTGTTTTTTAAAACAATCTTACCATGGTAAGTGATGATGTGGTCGAAGGTGGTAAGCACACAAAGCCTAGAAGGAACTGGCTCTCAAGTGCTGCTATCGCAACATACCTTTCTGGAAACAGGTGGGTACTACAAAGTACCCATATCATTGTGTTATGGTTTCCTCACGATGTTTTCCTTCACCGAAAGCTCAAGCTCATCATAGCGTTTTTAATATTAGTAAGATAAGGAAAATTTTTTATTTGCCATCGAAATTAATACTTGTTTTTCAAACGTAGCACTGATGTCACCACATTATACGTATTTTCAAATGGAGTTGTTATTTTATATTCACAATGCAATAACGCCATTAAACTTAATAAACAAGGCCATGACTGAAATTCAATGTGATTCTTGGAAACAAACATGAGTTATATCTAAGGAATATGTAATCTAGGTACATTGTAATAATGATAGTTATTGTTCAAATAAAGTAGGTGATGCGTGGCCTGCCCTGTTCCTCAATTATTTGAGGTCAGCGCAATATGTATCGGCCCATCTTATTGGCTTTCACTCCTTTCTTACTCATATCATCTTTCACACAATCCATCCATCTCTTTTTTGATCTTTCTCTTCCCATATATCCATCCACTTTCATATTGTAACTCTTTTTGTTACATAGCATTCATCTTTGTACATAACATGTTCATACATCGACGGTTCTAATTTTCCAGTCACTTCACTGGCTCTACTCAAAAACTTCCTCTTAAGAAGTACTCATAAAAGGGAAAAGGTTGGTGATGGTTTTAAAATATCATTGATTTATCCAATACAAGTTCCATTTCCTTAAACACTGCTTACAATTTTGTATCTCCCATTCGCTGCGTTTATCAAGTAATCATTGGAAACCCATGTTATTTTGAATGGGCAGTTTATGTTTTTTAAAAAGCATGAAATTATTGTTCACTTTCTGGAATACTAATGATGATGGAGTAAGTTCACCTGCATTTTGAGACAAAGCGCCTTGTTCGTCGCGCGCGCATGTCCGTCTTATGACTGACGGTCGCAAGGTGGCCTTAGACATGGGAATTTCAAGCCTTCCTGTTCCTAGCCGTCAGTTGCCACTTTACATTTACTTATGACAAAGCTATTTTTATCGCGATTTGGAACCTTATATGCACAGATATAACGGATAAGCAGTAATTTATGAACTTGCAATTTAAGCTGTAGTTGCAGGAAATATATCTATTATTATATTGATGAATTAGTCATGTTGTATGGTGTCATTCATTATTGATTGTATCATTCATTCAGTATTGACGTAAGTATGTAAAACTATACCAAAAGATTTAAATTATTTGGAACTTTTTGATGCAGTAGTTGTCTTTAAACTACATCAAATACATATACCTATAAGTTGGTAATGTGAAGAAGTATGTACAGTCACGGAATGAAAAGGTTCGTCACCTTAGAGTCGGTTTTCGCTTGCATCAGATAGCAAGAATCGATTTAATTATACCAACAAGGTTTTAGTTCATCAAAACATGTTGAACGAATCAAGTTGAAAACTGACGAACCTTTTCATTCCGTCACTGTACTTACTCAGAGTCATGAAATTGATACGTGCATTTGGTAATATTTGTACGTAGTATTTATATACTCTGAGGTAATATCTAATATCATTTGGAGATGCTACCGATACGATTATACTGTGACAAAATCTAAGAAATACCTTTTGGCGTTTAAAAATTAACTTTATTACGTCACAATAAGGTTTATCTGTTAAATCTATGGTTATTTATATAATAATATAGATGAACCTTATTGTAAAGAAACAAGGACTACTTTTATTTGTATTCATAAACGACAAAATGTAGCTATTTCTTAGATTTGATGGACTACAGTCCAGTCTGTTAGGGAAAAAACTCTTTTCATTATATTTCAAAATATAAGAACTACTTTTAAATGAAGATTACTTGCCAACATTTAGACATTTGTATTGGTTGATTAAAATTCACGAACCTTTACCTCTACCCAAAACGGGGTGTTTACTAAAAGATATATTTGCATAAAGGTAATTTGTTATTTACTTAGCTTATAACATCACAAAGTATCACAAGAGCTTTAAATTCAAGCTTTATTGAAATCTAACTGAGTAAACACACGGTCTAAATTCCAGTGGGCTTAAATCGCATGCAGTCCACTAAAGTAAGCAATTATTTTTATGTGTCGTCTACCTATCGCAAGTCTGCTTTGGAAGCGCTACCCGCGGTTCGTGTTCAAGTTTTATTTCAAGATACTGTTTTTTTTTCATTAACCAGTATCTTCGTCGGGCTATCACCGCAATGTGTCAGCCTGTCCCTTGGTGCCACTTTACGAAACTTTTGATTTACTTTAACTTAAGTTTTACTTTTTATATCTAATGGTATCCCTTAGGAGCAACATTATAAAGCTTTCTTTTCTTGTTTTTTCTTTTAGTAAGTTAAGCGGCCTAATTACGCTTAATAAATTTTACTGACCTATGCAATATGACTCATTATAACACTTGCATAAGTCCGTTATATTTTGACACATTAAAACACTTTAATGACTGTCACGTCACACAAAAACGTTACGTGCGTGTTTTTAACATATCACACGAGTTTACCTACTTAACTAAATATGCCACACACGACTAAGACTCATGATAACATTTCAAACGTAATGAATTATAGCGATGAAGCCACTACCGCACGCATGTTTCAAATTATGTCATCAGCCAACCCACCAGATCGTGTTATGCTACTCCAAATGTCACAGTCTCTTAGTCGGCACTGGTTATTATTTGGCTCGCTGCCTTCCTAATATTAACTCTAATTTAAGGAATTAGTTAATCTACATTTAACATTAAAATCGCAAAAAAAATTACAAGCGTATATTACATTGGCGCTGCGCGGTGTATATAATCTTCGTTCCATAAAAGAGAATCCGATGATTGCCCGATTGGATTCCGAGCAGCACGAAGCTGACCGCATTAAGAGTGGATTTCTCACGTTTGTGGCGAGTACTAATCACGACGTGGAAATATTAAGGACACTAATATCTTGTACACATTTACATAACACGCAATAAATCTCTATGTATGCGGGCGCAGCGCAGCGGTGCGCTTCAGACGGCGCCGCTGATAAATTCTTATTGGTGGTTTTTCAATGGTCTACTTCATTGAGACGGTGGCCGATCCGATACAGCATACAATTGCCCCCTTTCGAACTATTTACATCTCATGTTAATTAATTTGTTTTACTAAGTAAGTTATTAGATAACTTAGAACACGATGATCAAATCGATAGAATTTACTTAGTCTTCGGGATTAATTCTGTTGTTTTTAATAACATTTGCAATAATTTTCGTTATGGGTTCTTTTTTAAGGTTATGTTATTAAAATTGCAATGTTCCAGTAATTCTTCAAATCCAAATATTGGAAAACTTATGTTTTTTTAAATATGACTTCGTTTTTCAGATCCTTATCCTTTGGTACAATGAATATTAGCCCAGCATAAGCCTAGTTTCAATATTTAAAACAAAAGCTATTCCATCCATGTCAACAAGACATGACTTCAAATTGTATAATACTGAGTCTGTTTATTACATGAAGCTTAAGTCCAGATCACTTATCTAGAAGACTAATCGTCTATCTATCTCCGTTTACTTAGTAGCTTAACGGACCGAACCGGTAATGGTAGCTAGCTGTTTAAAGGAAGTAAGCATAAAACCTTGGAATGGCAAATAATATATATATTTGTGATTTATTGTCTTTTGTCCAAGTAAATATTAATCATAATTATTATCGATGCAAATAAAATACGTACAACTATTTTTTTATTCAAATATTAGCACTGTCCAATACGTGTGAGGATGACAAATATGATAAATCATAATGTTGCTTGCTTCCGTGGCAAGTGAATTAATGGGAGAGATTTTTCGAGGTTTTGTAAGATAACCTCCATCAGAAAGGAGAAACTTTATTACGTCAAAGACATGATTATCTAAAGAATGTTTTAATGATTTTAATTTGACCAACCGTAGGCATTTTGTAGCACTTGAAAGTGCATACATAATGAAGAAAATTACAACAGCAAGTAGATATGCAACAAGTTGCATTAAACAGATGCTGACATTACCAAAAAAATTAAGACTGTTCGATTCAAAATTCGAACGCATCCCAAATTGATCTGGGCACAATTACCGCAGACGCTGGAGACCGGTAATAATTTTAAAAATATCGCTCCGTAAATGATGCCATAAATTAAATTTAATAATACGTACGCCCAACGCAACGGCATCATGTGCGGAAAGCTAATTGAATATTAATTTCATAATAAATCTGGTCGAACCAGTCTTTGTAGGTAGGTACAGCCTTTATTTATAACTTAACTCGAGAAACGTTTGGCAATACTTACCATATTAATAGATTTAAATTTGTTCACGATTTATTGTCATCGTCGGCAGTGGTACACGTTTAATTATAAGTTATTTTTTTATTTGCATTAGTTAAAGTGCATCGCCTAATGTTGTGAGCCACACCTCTGGCGGCGAGCAATACAAACACCTTCCGTTTCACTTAATTTATTAGTTTTATCTCGAGCACAGTCGCGGTCACTGCACACAAACAAACGACATCTCCGACAATAAGACAAATCGACCGATTACGAGACACTACCTGCCCGTGGTGGGTCCGACCCGATGCAAATTTTCAAACTTTTTTCCAAAAACAATGTTATTATCACCAGCCTTTGAAGAAAGTAAAAGTACAAAAGCGACAGTTCTATAGATGCATTAGTAAATTAATTACTATGACATTTCGCAAAGAAAGCCTTTCAAACTTTCTTGGACAATGGTACTAGACGTGGAAAAAAAACATTGTTCCCGATTTGAATGCAAGTTGACCTTGCGCGCTATGCACGCTAGTCGTTTTGCAACATTTGGTAATTTTCGCACAGACCCATGATTTATGTGGTTCTGTGAGACGTGTTTTGTTACAACATTGAACATCGAAACCGAGTTGTTACTAAAAGACCACTTGCGGTGTATTCGTAACAAAATCGCATTGTTATTTCAAAAATAAACTAAAGAAACCATAATGAATGCATTAAGTACCACAGCCGTTCCTATTGTATTTACAGATAGACACAAATGTGTACAGAGTATAAAGACCTCGACGTTAGCACGGATGAGTATTCGTTATAGTGGGCCAGGAAAAGACGATGATATCATAATATCTGCTAGGCAATTTGGCTATGATCCTATCAACAATATACGAGCTGGTATATGTCTATATGAACGGCAGACGAATGACAAAACTGCAGTGAGTTATTGAAACACGGGCCTAATAAGTAGTGAAACAATTGAGTTCATGCTAGCGCGTCGGCGATTATATAAAGTACTGAAGTTTATCAAACATTAATCTAAGACTAGATAAAGGCCACCACACGCCAAGCGAGGTATTGTCGAAAGAAATCTCCATACAAAACATTACTCCGGTGTGCTGAGCGATTTATGCGACGGCCTGCGGCCTGCGCAACACTGTGCGCTCCTTATTGTATATTATTGTAGTGACACCGACTAATTTGTTGGCCGACTGATGAGCCAACTGCGGGGAAAGAGATTGTTTATGTTTTAAACATCGCTTTACTATATTAACTCTCAACATAGAGGGGAGAAAGATAATCTTACTCTTAAAGAGATCTAGAAAATTTACGGTAGGTAGGTATTATTTCAAATTAATACGAGAGTAGTTTATAGCATAATGTTTTATTGTTCAAGCAAACGATAAAACGTTGTGCTATTAATATGAAATATGATTATTATGATTAATAGAGTAATAAGTATGGATCGAATCTACTTTGCGTCGGCTTTTTATCTTAGCAGGTGGATTTATTTAATCCGCGGTTCTGCGTAGAGCGTCGATGCGGACGTTGTCGGCGAGTGACAGCGCTGGGTGCGCACGCGCGTCTCGCTTCACATCTCTAGACAGTAACAACCATGGATATATAAAGCTACCAGATAAAACATTGGTTTTTAAAATAATTTAAATAGAACACTAAAAATATTTAAATTAGCAGAAATGTTGGCAATAGTTACTGTGATAACGAAGATTAAAAAATCATATAATAATAAATTAAAAAATATTAACAGATTAAATTCTTATTGGAATATTTTTTAATATTAAAATCACATATAATTATTAAAAATGGGGTGTTTATATTTATAATAGTATCTCAATATAGATTCATATGAGACATCTTTAAAATAGATACTAATGTACATATAATTTAACAAGGCAACTCACCCACTGGTAATAGTAGGTACATTATGATACATGTGTGCAAAGTTGGTAATTACAGACGAGGCGGTATTAAGCGCGCGCCGTTTTTTTTTTTGACAGCTAGAGCTATGCTCTGTCAAACTGTTTTACCCGTTTAAAGTAGGAATGCTTCGTCTACACATATCAATTACATTGAGGTACAATCGTAACATAATCAGGATTATACTTATCATAAAACTGTGCGGTAACGTAAAGTAAAAAGCACTAGTGCATAATTAGCTGCATTAAGATACTAAAAACAGTGCAATAAATGTCACTACGAGCAAGTGTGTTGAAAAAACTATTATTTCATGAATTTTACTTTATGAATGAATCTCTATAATAACTTCAATTATAACCAACATACACATGTGGATAATTTTGTAAAATATTCGTAAGCTCGAACGTATTCATCATGACATGAAACGAGTGGCTCGCAATCGCCGCTCACGACATTTCAAAACAAACCGATCTTTCTTCGGAGTTCAACGTCAGTATTTGGACGTGTGTTCCTCACGGCATCTCCATTTTGTTTGTACATATTTTGACTGGCTAAATCGGTGTGTAAACTACTGTGCGTATTTAATACAGATTTTCGATTAAGAAATATAAATTATAATAGATTTAGAAGTGTAACATCTTAGGTGTTTAGATTTTGAACATGTTATTATAATTTTCAGCAAATTTTACCACGGTATTGTTGATTCTAAAATAAGTATAAAAAAATCGCTATAAACAAAAGAAACGAACATATTTACATTACTATTCCCTTGATGACGTAACTAACGAAGAGGTGTTTAATTTTATTAACCGAGCATTCACAACATTGCTGTTATAAAAAGTATACGCATTTAATTATGAATTGAATGTACATTACCATAGTCACCTCGTGGATCCCCGTGGGCCGAGGGCTAGACGCATTAATCATAATGTAATGATGTGTTTAGAGCTGATAGTGGTTTTATAGTAGACCGCGAGTGCTGTGCCGCTCCATGGGTGCGACAATCGTGGTATAAGGAGAGCCAGCGGGTTGCTCTACCCATTATCTCGCTGCGGATCTAACTAAGGCGCGGCATAACCCTACAGTCAGTCTGGATATTATACTATAAACGTTAATCTTACGTCAGGAGTGTAATATGTAGATAAACAGTTTATTCTCTAAACTATATCCACCCAGGGTTTTAAACAAGCTGACATTAGCTCCTTTGCATATTCAAGTATTATAAAAAATAAGTATTACAAACTTTGTGAAAGCATTTTTTCTTAAAATCAGCGTATTAGCTTCTTTATACTAAGTAGGTACCTTTACTTCAAAAACTATAGCAAAAAAAAAATGATCTTTCAAATTGAAAGTTTCCATGGCATACAAATACCGTAAATGAGTAATCCCATATTCTACGCGATTTGACGCAATTCCATTGTCGACTTTCTCACTTCAAATACAGCCTTCTATAAACGTAGGTACCTTCACGATAGCACGTCCTAGAGTGCACGTGCACTGACCACGCCCAACTAAGCTGATAATAATTAACCAATTACAAAATGACAACCCATCGCCGCCATTTTAATTGGCTCGCCATTCGCTATGCATTGATCCATAAATCTGTTAGATAGCAGCCGATCGAGTTGTTGCAAATGCGTATTGGCTGTGAACGCTTTACGGGGTCCTGGTATCTTATAATTAAGCTGCCGATTTGGCAGCCAATCATTGATTGGTTTAAAATGGTTTTGTGTCCATCTATACCCAATAAATAATTTGACCTCATTATCAAACAGATAATCGTATCAAAATGCAGTGATATCGAAGCAAATGCATCTAATAAAAAGTACTCCACGTCTTGATTTACTATAGGGATAGATACTTATTGTCCATTAGGCAGTGATTTCCTCTGCAAGTGCATAAAATGCAACTAAAAGCATTTGCTAATATCTCAATGTACGTTCATATATCTATTTGACGTACATATTAAACAAGATGCATTTTGCACGAGATTAGAAAATGTATCTATAAATTGGTTGCTATATTTTTGAACTCCATACTTGAAAATGTAATAAATCCGCAGGCAATTATTGATTTATTTACAAATAACAGTGTTAAAGTAAGTTTTTTGTAGTCCAAGTATTATGAATTATCATCAATTAATCAATCATCAATCTGCTATTGGCGTTTTAATTGCATACTGTTTATTGCGCTTTAAAAGCTGGGGAAACGAAAACGCAACAATATTTTTTCCATAATCATTAATAACTGTCGGTTTGTTTCCTCTGTGGACGCAGCTCGCCCCACTGTGCGGTCGGGGCTAGTTGAATTTGCGTCCAAACTGACAATTGCTACGTCGATCCCATATTTTATTTAAAGGTTATTGGAATATATTCGTGGACGTGCATCCTAGAACTACATACGAAAAAATCAATTCCAGGATCAAGTGATTAAATATAGTATGCGACTAAAATATTAATCAGTATTTTCTTTTTATATTTTGAGGAAACCTTTTTTGAACAGGAGGCATTGCATAGTCTAATGCATTTTATTTCAGTTGCATACGTAATTATGATACTTCCCTAAAAAACAGAATTCAATCCGAATCTATATACCTACATTTTTAATCATCCAAAATTTCTAAGGTTTTTCGTAATTCTCGGTTAGTACACATGCCTACCAATAATATCATTGATCACTTCTGTTCAAGAATTAATGAAGCAGACATGTCGACCCCTGTCACCGGCTGACATCGAACCTTGTCCTACTCCTGCCTCCATGTAATGTCACTGGGACCTTCTGTCGGAATGTCTATGCGATACGTGTCGAATTTATTCACTTATTTATCTAAAAATAACTATGTAAATTAAAAGGGCTGTATATTTTATGCCTATTTTAAGGTACCTATTGATAGCTTATATAGTAAGATAGTTCAAATCCTACAGTCAGTTTGACCTCTCGAAGGAAAACGTGAGGAAACGTTACGGGTGCTTTGTAGTTAAACTGGGCTTACTGCGTATCTTTGGCGATAATCGTAACGAACACCATTAATGAATTTCATCCAATCATACGATTATTACCAATAGCCCGGCTGGCTGGCTGTCAACCTCAAGCTGACACTATCATCAAGCACTTATCATTGTATGTGAGAGATAGTTTCCTTCTTAAGGACTTCTTAACCAATTTCGGCCTCATCGTCACTGGTACTCATATCATGGTATGGTAAGTTTATGTTGCAGCCTTATCCATACCAAGAGAATAATTTACACCTTTTTTTTGCACACTGAGCAGTATTTATATGACCATTTTATACCTTTTAATACTTTTAAAAGTAAAACAGTACCTACTTGTGTGCAGAACACCTAGAAACCGTGCACGATCACAAAGGTCAGAGAACTGATGCTGAGGCTAGACTAACCGACAATTTAATTTTTAATCTGTTGCTACGAACAACTCACGTTGTTTCCAATCTAGTATATCGCAGTGCAACACGAAGTTATTAAATATTTATTGAAATTCTGAACTTACTGATAATATGGGTAGTTAAAATAGGTTATAATTTTGAGCTTTATCCTTTTCTTTGGACCAACGTAATTGAGGATAATATTTGTGTTGGACAATTTTTGCGTCGTAATTATATTGTAGGTACCTATAGACTTACAATTATTATACTAAGTACTGTAATTAAATTTTTAATCTACCTAAACTTGGAACAAATCGTCACGAATGAAGCGAAAACTATCAGACCGTCAAAGTTCAAAAAAATTATAATTTCCTAGACAAAGTTCGCTAAACTAACTTCTAATGATTTTTCTGCACTTATATTGGAAAATTTTGAGTGAAAAAAATCACAGGAAACTAGACTTTACTCATATAAGAAGAGGTTTTAATTTGCAATGTCCGGCTTGTGAGTTATACCTTTAGAGTATTGGCAGATTCCGGGCGTTCGCGGCTGCGGCACTAAAGGCGTCTTTAGACTATTTAAATTCCGTTTCGGTTCGTTGCTTCGCTGGTTTATACCGTGCCGTTAATTTTAGTGAAAATTGAACTAGGGAACCATATTGATTTTGTCCTGAGAACTTGTTTGTTTTTCTTCGAGCTCACAGAAAAGAGCTTGCGGGATACTTTTTAATAAGCGACAAAGATTTGACGACACAATAAAAGCTAAGCTATAATCAACTGTTTTTTATGACTATGTTAGTTTCTTGATCATCTTGATTTTAACGTAAAGTATAGTC
The DNA here is from genome assembly GCA_951394255.1 of Polyploca ridens. Taxonomy (NCBI): domain Eukaryota; kingdom Metazoa; phylum Arthropoda; class Insecta; order Lepidoptera; family Drepanidae; genus Polyploca; species Polyploca ridens. The sequence goes on from OX596255.1 coordinate 6,040,266, forward strand.
CAAACCATAGAGTAAGAATATTAATAGAGTGATAGCGTTAACAACATTACCTTGTGCAAAGCGTCAGCAGTTTGCATATAGATGCATTCAGAGATATATCGTACACTACTGATTACTATCAGAAAAAATGATGATATAAGTTCCTTGTCATATTCTCAAAAATAAAATAGAAATTGGCATTAATATATGTAATATAGTCGTTTAAACTATGACTGCGCAATTCGTTTCAAGGCAGCGTTGATCATACCCGTGTATACATGTGCACATACATTAGCTAGCTAGTACAATCGCTCTATTAATATTTTGTATCTATGGTCTAAAAGTCTATTATACATGGATCTCTTTGGAACGCATAATTATGACTAATTGGCGGAAAAGAAGGATTTTTTACCGATTGTAGCAAAACATACCTCGTTAGTATGAAACATATCTTATGTTCGGACATCCAAATATGGAAAACTAAGTATACACACTGATAATTCGTGGTCGTCATGATCAAGAACAAAGACCGCCTAAGGCTAAAAACAAGTGAACTGGATTACTTTGGTTTGTAAAAGAACAATAAGTCAGACCAAACGCTATCTTTACATCTACGGCAAAGGGTAGAGATTTATGTATAGCCTCAAAGCCAAGGACCCAAGTTAATGTTAAAGTATTAATGTGGTATGAAGGTTGTTGGTACGTTACTGATGCAATGCAGTTCTAATTTGCAAGGTAAGATAAAGGCTATTAATCGCTTGTTAGTAAACTTTGGCTCTATAAAACTCATTTAGAAGATATCGAGCGAATCTAAGGCGCCGAATCCCACAGAAAAGAGTTCTAGAGTTCCGCGTTCCGAGTTCTGCATTTCGCGTTAACTGTAAGGCGGGGTGTGGGGCCTTTGAAATTAAAAAAAGTGTATGATATGCGATCAGTAGCGAATATTGCAGAACTCTAGAACTCTAGACTGCTTGCTGTGTGAACAATAGTCAACACGAAATGCAGAACTTGGAACTTGGAAATCTAGAACTCTCACTGTGGGATCGGCACCTAAAGGTTGGGTCTACGTTACGCGAACCGAGCACGAGCCGAGCACACGTGGAACGCCTCGAATGAGCGTTCGGCTCGCGCTCGACTGCGCTCCGCCAATTGTCAGTTTTTTGACGAACACTGGGATTCGCATCGCGCTCGTTCTGTAGGCTCGTTGTACGTACTTGAAATAACGAGTGAAGAGCGGCTCGGCTCGTGTTCGGTTCGCGTAGCATAGACACGTCATAATATAGTGTAAGAGTTGTAAATAAAATAATCAAATTTTGTATTTCAGTAGTTTTTTTTTTCTTTGGCAGTCGTATCAGTAGATTGTTGTGGTGCTTAGATATTTTAATTAATTTAATTACGTCACAAATGAATAGCAGACGTCAGCCGCTGACAGATGTTTTGACAGCTCCAATATTATTAATTGTGACATTACGCTGTCGTTGGGGGCTCCGTCCAAAACGCTCTTCCGCTTCCACGTCATTAATAAAATGAGCAATAGTCGAAATATTTATCAATGGCATAATCGATACAGAAACAATTATAACCACATCCATCAAAATTCTAAACTTCGCTTTGCATCGAAGGAGTTCGAATTCCTCAAGTTTGCATTCGATAATCAACTCTATTTCTTTTTGATAGAGTTCAAATTCATTTGAAATGTAATGAGCTGATATAAAATATAGCAATGGACCGTAACAACCATTACTTTAGTCACATTTTTCTCTGACAGAATGTAACCGATGTAATAACAGTGGTATCGAGTAACATTAAAATTCTTATCTCTGGTCTGTCACACAGCGAGAACGTCAAAGTTCGAAGTGAAGAACGCATTATAATTAATAGTCGATGATACGCGAGGATCGTAAACAAAAGCGGTGATAAATGGATTAAAGTTTGATACTAGATAATACGAACTGTGGGTTGTAAATCGTGCTTTCGTAACTGGTGGTCAGTTTTTAGAGTTACGTAGTGACCGTCTGTTACACGGAGATGTAATTTGACGTAAAAACCTTTGAAGAAATAAAATATATTTACTACAATATTTTTTGTACAGCTAGTATGTTCTTTTATACGACTAATTCTGGTAGAAAGCGGCTACCGTAGCTGTGTGGACGCTTGTGATGCCACTGGTTGCATCACAAGAGCCGATTGCAATACTCATGCTCTACCTCTCATAAAAGTTCATCATCATATCAGCCCATGGATGTCCACTGCTGAACATAGGCCTCCCCCATTGATTTCCACTTCGAACTGCTTTGGGCCGCCTGCATTCAGCGGCGCCCAGCGACTCTGACCAGGTAGTCAGTCCAGCTGGTGGAAGGTCGTCCCGCTCGGCGCTTTCCAGTATGTACGTGATCGCCACTCGAGAACCTTTCTTCCCCATCGGTTATCGGCTCTTCGAGCGATGTGGCCTGTTCATTGCCACTTCAGCTTACTAACTCTACGAGCTATGTCCATCGTTTTCGTTCATAAAAGTTTATAGCGAAAATCTGTTGAAAACACTGATGAATGCTGGAGACCTTTTGCTTATGTGAGAATATTGTTTATGTTTTACATTTTTGGTTCATTTTATTCTTATTTGTTAAGTGATGGTAAGGTAGAAGGAAACTAGGTACTCGAGTGCAGCTACTGAAAAATACTCATCTTAACGATTCCACTTTGTACCACCAACTTACGAATATAGGCCAGCATTTATTATTGCACGTGACTGTACGAGAAACCAAAACAATGCTTATTAAATTAATAGCTTCACAACCAAAACATGAAGCATTGACAATGCAATCTCTTTGTTTGTGTTACACGATGGTGTAACAGGCAGACACGGTCTTATATCACAGTCACATAGTGGTATGAATTTAATGACATATTGACTGTCAAGTTATACTCTGATACGTTTGAAGGCGTGACGCGTTTTGTTAAAACGTATCATTAGAAGTTGAATTAGGTATAGGTTCGTGATTATTTATTGATTGAGCTTGACAATGATTTTTGATGTGCTTTTGATTTTGTGTGGGAATTGGGTCGGGTATTAATATTCAAAATTAAATGGTACAGTATAGTTATAAGAAGATAATGAAAATGGTTCAGGGACGGCGTGACGCGAAAAGTTTTAAAAATTATAGTATGTAGTTTATTTTTGATTTCTTTTTCATTTATGTGATAAATTGACTAAGGATTTTTTTTGCAAAGAAAGGTGGATGGATACCTACAAATGTTAATGCTAGGATATTCATACAACTTCTCTCTTTATCCTTACAATACTAAGAAAATTGTTTTAAAATAATAAGGTAACTTAACAAAAACCATAACTTGATACATAACGACCTCAACACGTGTGGCTCCGAAATCAAATTAAAATCATGTTTGATAAGATCGAGTGGCGGTTATGGAAATTTATGACTATATTACCTGCGCGGGCGCATCGCGACCGACAAAAACCAGGGTCGGACTACGCAATTATTTATGGAGTCCGCAAATGATTATAGTTTACGAGCGTTTCACTGAATACGCCTCTGGCGCTTGGTAGTACTCGGTTAATGTGCTACAAAAGTGGTGTCATTTATTGTCTATACTTAATACATTATTAATTAAGAAGCTGTTTTTTTAGTATCCGATCTGGTTAATTTTATAAAATAAACTAGATTCACAAAAAACTATCGTATCAGAAAGAAACTCAGATTAAAACTAAGGAGAAAACATGTTGGACGCAAAAGATACACAAATAAATCAGACAGATGACAATTTAAAGTGGTTAACCCACTAACTGTGACCATTTTAGATACTTTGATCAGATCTTGTCGAAACCGAACTTGTTTCATTTGTATTGCTATCTTTTAAGTCTTATAACCTTATCTACAAAGTTTAAAGTCGTCTGACTATATTTGCTGATAGTGGGTGTTTGTTCAACAGTTTTTAAAGTCACGGTAGAGATTTATGTTTTTATTTAAGAATTAATGGTTTAGTGTGAGTAATCGCCGTTATTTTAATTTTACGCATTAATGATAACTGATTTACTAAAAACGTTTTTTTTTTGCATATTTATGTGGGAAGTTCCCATCATAAATATTGTTAATTATAGTTCTATTCACACTTCCGATAAGTAAAATTGATTATTAATATCGATCGATATCTGCATATGTAACGAAGTAGGAAAATATTGACGTTAATCCAATGATGAATTATGATAAAAATATAAATAAACCTGTGAATGTCAAAGCCTACTACTTAATTCACATGAGCTGTAATTTTATTCAATATTTCCCAACAAAATTATATTTAAATGCACCTGGCGCCGCCCGTCCCCTTACCCAGCCGCGGTCTACATACTTTACGATCTGCTAAAAGATCGAATTCGCTGTCCAAATTAACACGAAATAAAAACGGAATCGATGCCACAAAAAAATAAGCGAAGGTACAAGATAAAGTTTAAAAAAGGCCCACGTCAAAACATTTGATTGTATTAATATTTATAGGCCTCGTACAGCCGCAGGAAAGTCGGCTCGAGACGGATGAGACAAAAAAAATGTTTATCAGCCCGTTTAGCTTTTAAGGAAACCGCGAGTCTTTTGTAAAAAGTTATTTATGGCAACGAAAACAATTGTAGTGTTACCATTATATCACATTTGACAGCAATAACTGTATTATAGCAGTTTTTGTTCGAGGACTCGATGAAGACGTTCACTTCATTTTGAGATCATTCAACAATAGTTTTGTATTGTGTTATAAGTAAGCCCAATATAAGGTATATTCATTTGATTCTCTTTTTTTCGGAAATTGATAAAAACTGTTCTTTAAAAAACAGTTTCAAGAAAAAACGTTAAATTGAAGACGTTACTTTCTCATTTCGAAAGTAAATTATTATAAGCACTTGTATTTTTTCGTGAGTACCTATTTGGCTTTATTAATTGAGTTCCCGATTTATGTATTTGGATAATTAGGATGGATATTTATCTAATGAGTTTCTATCATATACAAGAGGATCATGTAACCTTGTGTTTGAAACCTAAAGGTAACTGTAAAAGAAAATCCCCTAAAATAATTATATGATTATATGTATGAAAGAGATTACGCGATAGTGCTTATGAAAAACAATACGACAGACGATGGAAAAAGAGGGAACGTGATGTATAAAACAAAATATCCCAATCTAGTAAGGATATGGCAAGAATTATGATAACAAATAATAAAGCTGTTAATTTTTATCGATACGTTTTATTAAACACCACAACACTAGAAGCTACAAAACCATCGGTGCTGTAAAGGGAATAATTTCGAATTTAATTTTTGTTCCCATTTGAGCACCGATCCAAATATGCATCGGTGCTGAAAAGAGAATAGGATCGGTGCACAAATGGGAATACTTCAAAATAACTATCTAGATTTGTTCTATCGTCTATTTTTTGTATAGAGTTGTAACTGTTATCTGACATTGATTTAATTTAACATTTTAATTCATCATGAGATACCAAAAATTAAGCATTTTTGCCATTAAGTTAATCAAAATAAGAGTACCTACTTTAGTAGTAGAGTACAGTGGTAGAGTACTGTACTTTTTTGGTACCATAAAAAGAAAAAAACAATTGTCAACATAATTATAAATCATAATAGACAATTGCATAGCCGTCTCATACTAACACGTCCACAATGGTGCACATTTGAGTAACGGTGCGGGATGCCTATGCTAATTCTGAATGCGCATTATGCGTTTGCGCAGGCTGCGAGATCAGTGGAGCCCTTATGGGGAAGTTAATCATTGTCGGTGCGGCGACACGGGTTATTGAAACGAAATTAAAACATGCGGTTTTGCTTCACTGGTGTATGTTTAATTAAATTTTCATGTACGAGTATAGTTTGCATACTGATTATCTAAGACAATCTAAGGCCTCATCTTATTATAGTACATATTTATATTGTAGCTTCAACTCAGATTATGTAAGTGTTTGAGTTTACTCCCCTATAACTTAATGTGCTTATAACTTACAGTAGTCCTAGTTCGTGATTAAATATACGGCTAAATTCAAGGCAAAATTATCAATGATACCATAATGGTCTTTATTTAATATTTATCATCCTTTTTCTGACTAGTTTCCCCAAAGTGACGTTTCATTACTTCCTATCAATACTTGGTACAATCTCAGAGTATATAAATACTACGTGTACAATATTAAAAGAAAAAGTCATGGCTACTGAAGTGGTACTATCCTACGTGTAAACTTATTAATCATCATTTTCAGAATATCTTTTCTTCCAACATTCTCTGCAATATATGATTTTCACTGATAATAATGCACCGATTTATATTAATGAGAAAATAAATTCGGTTTAATGGAGGAAAAACGCGTCGATAAAAAATATAATTTTAAGACATAATTACTACAATAGCCGTCATTGAAGTAAAGGCCAATCAGACAATTATGATAAAAAACTGAACGGAATTATATAAAGGCATGGTTAAACTCAAGTGATGGCCAAATTTGGGTGGACAATAATGTACCAATCATTATTGAAGAATAACAAGGCAGATTGAAGGAATATTCTAAGTTACTAAAATAATTATTTCACTTTTTATTAGCCGACTTCAAAAAAAGGAGGAGGTTCTCAATTATACCTCATAACTCCGTCATTTATTAACCGATTTGGAAAATTCTTTGTTTATTTAAAAGAGTACACTTCTCGTTTGGTCCCATTGTCATCAGATCAGGAATTGATTACATTTTAGTGTACTTTCTAGTCGGTTTAAGTTTTTTGTAAAACAGTTCAATTATTTTATATATTTATGTGATTCAATGTTAATATCGGCAATATGAAAGGAGTTACTAAAAACTGAAAATAATGTTTAATTATAAAGAATTTAATCCCTTGTAAAAAAATACAGTAATAAACGAAATAATCTCTAAAAAGTTTTATGTAATTTACTTCAAATACATTAAAATTTTCAACTACCTAACCTACCTACTAATTAACTAATTTGCACAAAATTATTGAAGGATGAAGATCGATATTATTATAATTGGAATTAAATCGATGAAAATGATAGATTAACTGCAGACAGAAACACCTGCTTACTGACATACAAAATTTTTGTAATATTTACAATTAATAATAATCCCAAGAATAAAATTACGAAGCACATTCTGAAAACGCTACCTATAAATTACTTTGCAAATAAAAGCAACGAGAAGCAAACTGGGTACAGGTTATTTAAAGCTAAACCAGATGAAAAATAGTTTTATCTTCCCCTATATTTTATACTGGCTAAAAGTTGCCATCAATAATTGAAGTTGGATCCCTAGGGAGTAGGGTTTACTTACTGATACTTCGGATGTGTGTACTTTAGTGTGCCTGTACATTTATTTTATGTAGTTGACCTTTGAATGATTGAAATTGTAACAAGTTGTATTCTGGTTGTTTGATAAACTTTATCGTTTTATACAATTGTTAAAATATAAATATGCTTGCTTTAAAAAGATATTTTTCAATACAGGTTAACGATTTTCTTGGTTATTGCATATATTTTGCATTTGTAATAGATAATGCAGATAATTTAAATAAAATTTATCAATGAGTGAAAATAATGTTGTTGTTTATTTAATATTGAAATATGGTGATAAAGCAGCTCTTGTATAATCGAGTTGAATAATTTGACATCGACAAATTATTCTGTCACTACATTATTTGTAGAGTATATAAAAAAAAACAGAGAACTATTTAAATGCACTAATTTATCTTTTTATCATCATCATCATCATCAGCCTATAATGTCCCACTGCTGAGCACCTCCTTTCACAAATGAAGGTGAAAGGGAATGGGCAATACTCCACCACGCGTGCCCACTGCGGATCGGTGGAGGTAGGCTAGTGGTCAACCTACTGTTGAAATTTTTCAAGCCACCTAGGAGGCATCCAACTAGCTTAACGACTATCACAATTAAGTGATAACCGGGACCAACGGCTTTACGTGCCTTCCGAAGCACGGAAACGCTCGATTTGAAATACCACTAGGCGGTCACCCATCCAGGTACCGACCACGACAGGCGTAGCTTAACTTTGCCGATCGATTAAGAACGGCTAATCATGCTACACCACGAGCGCTTCCATATCTTTTTATACCAAAATATAATTTAGAACTTTTCCGACAAAGGGTACCTTACTTATATCGGTTTTTTAATCATAAATTATTTAAACTTTATAGATATCAAAATTGCAATGTCACCATCAATATTATCAACTTTGCAACTCCACGCATGATGCAACATGCAACCTACGTGGCGCATATTAAAACCGGCACAACCTTAGCACTTGGTGCAAAATCCAATATGGAGTTAACAAATATAAGTACAAGCGGTTATATAAGTATGTATGTAAGTCAGGGCCGTATTTTAGCGAGGAGATTCTGCACAATCATCGACGCCATTGCTCCCAACGAGCCAACCGCACGCGGCTCCTTACTAATCCCTTTTTACAATTTATTTATTTCTTTTAGAGCCATTCAAGTCTTAGGATTTTATTTTTGTGTACCCTTTTATGCATGTTTAACTTGTTTGGGTCAGGCGTGGTTTCGTAACAGGATTCCTGCTTTGCAAATTGCGAGTTTATCTCCATATCTCCATGGTTCTTGTTTCTCTTATACCTATGTAAAGCGTTGTTGCGGTAGTTACGTTAAATAGATTAATATCTAGATTATTATAAATAATCTGTTCAATGTGAGATTATAAATTGTTGATGAATAAATAATCGGTACATAAAAACCGGTTATCTGCTCTGACCTCACACCAGCTCATGCACCGTAGCAATGCATTCATACAATTTTAAATCCGCTGTTGGTTGACCCTTTATTTTAAACTCCGTCGGTGATAACCAAGCTCATTATATTCTGGTCATACTCAAACTCATTAAGTTAATTACATACTATCTTTTGTTTTCCAAGAATGCACTTTACTTTCTTGGCTGTAAGAAGCACGCTATCTTAAGAATCTTAAAGGCTATATTTGTATGACTGATATGCATAACGGTACATACATCCTGATACAAGCATCCCCGCTTCATATAAGCCTACATTGAGGCCACCATAACGTGTTGGAGAACTTTTAAAACAGGTGTATCAATATCGCCTATTAATACTGGAATTAACAGCCATGATCGACTTATGATTAAGGTAAATATCAGGTCTGGTTAGGTATAAGTACGGAACTTAGGCACCAATATTCATGAGTGATCTAGGTGCTGGAGTTGTTATCTTTATGAGTATCCTTTAGAGGAAACGAGAAAAATAATACTTAACAGTATATAAATGTTAATAAAACTATAATGGTTGGATTTATTGCCATTTAAAAACCGGTTTTCTCAAATAAAAACCGAAGCAAAAAAACGTTCCTACGATTAAAATAGTTCACATATAATTTGAATGAATTTATGTCATAATTTATCCTCATCATAGATACGAAAATTGATTTTTATTAAATAATATTCGAGGGTTTCTTTTAATTTGCTTACTAACCATAGTTTACTCATAGGTATTGGATCACTCAACAAAATGTCTGTCAGTATCATAACTACATTTTTAGGAATGTATTGAAGTCCGCCCTTCATACCATAAAAGGTGAATCGTATCTACTGTTAAAATTTAGAAACATCTTAGATTATATTATCAAAATACGGTCCCTACCCTATCACAATAACATAAGCCAAGGTAGGTACTGTCAAATCAGATACTTGGAACATACTATAAAAGATTTGAAAAAGGAATTAAAGAAAATAATGCAAGCAACTGAAGTTCCATAAAGCGGCGTCTACACGAGCGTACCTTTAGCATAATATTATTTGAGTCATAATTTATACCGGTCGGTCGACGCGACCGATCGACTTGATTTATTTATGAACTAACGCTGACTCGGCCACTAATCTTTAGTGGAATTTAATTCGTTATTTATTTACTAATCGCTTCTAGTGTAACTCAGAACAGGTAGAGTTTGCATCTGATTATAGTACAGTGACGGATTGTGGTATTTATTCCTGCGGTACCTTGTCTTATTTGAATTCTTTAGTAAATATATTTTGCTGCTATATTTTATACTTATGTAGTATAATCCTTTTAGAAATTGTTAGGTACATAATGTATACCGCTTGCATCTCATCCTTATTTGACCCTCTGGAATCTTCCCTCTGGGTCTTGATTGAAGACTAAAATTTCTTAGGTTCAAAATACCATAAAGATTAATTCCATTTTAACGATTAATAAAAATATCTCTCAAGTGCAACTATTAGATCTGAACAGATTTTCATTTTGAGGGTAGTTGGCTGATAGGCAAGGTACTATACTGGTACTCAACCAAATGGTTTCCTTGCAATATTGTCCATTATAGAAAGGTCAATTCGTCACGCATTTGCAGTTTGGACCTAGTACACCGTTGATTATGACAACACTAACTGTGATTATCCAAAGTACATTTAGTTATGATGAAAACCTAAGCAAAGTTTTTTGTAAAACCATTATTCTACGTTAATCGATATTTTATCTAATAAGCTAATTAAAATCGAAAAGGGTAAATCTTATTAAACCAACCGTGTATTTATGCGATTAAAAGCTTGCCTACTAAAACGGTTATACAGGTTATACTACCTATAAATAGTATTTATTCAGTAGGCATAGGCTAATCTTAGCTAATTGTAAGCTATAGCTAATTAATTGTGTTAACCTTCTACAGTGATTAATTCAAATTAATCCTTGATCATAGATAAGTTAAATATGCTATTTGTACCTACTTATCTAATATTATGTTGGGTGGTATTTAGTTTGCGTGTGTACTAGCCTTATCGTTTCTATTAAGAAGTACAAATCTATTCCAATAATAATATAATAAATCTGAAGCGTTTGTTTTGTTTGAAGGCGCTAATCTCCGGAATTACCGTTCTAAAAATTCCTTCACCAAGGAAGCTACATTATTCTCGAGTGTTATACCACTTTTTATATCAGGAACGCGAGTGTACCCACGGCAGATAGCTAGAGATTTCCAGAGCCTGTTATGTTCTCTTTTTCTCAGATAATGTCATCAATGTTTATAAAAAGTATACTCAAAACAGCATACTGGAGAAAAACAGCAATATAAAAAATTACACCGTGCAGAGTTTCTTTCCTGTCTTCTAAGTTAAAAGCTGACTTTCAAAACAGTGGTCTCTCAGTAATTGTCTGCTACTTTCATACTGATGACAGTCCTATAGCTGATAATCATCTATAGCTATGATGACGGGCCAGTTGGCGCAGTTAGTAAAGATTCACCTTACGCGCTGCAGGTCGTGGGTTCGATTCCCACACAGGACATGCATTTGTGTGCGTGAACATGTATGTATGTCCTGAGTCTGTAATTATGTATATTAAGTATGTATTTACAAACAAAACAGTAGTATATGTATTATATCTGTTATCTGGTTTCCATAGTACAAGCTCTGCTTAGTTTGGGATCAGATGACTCCAAACTAAGCAGAGAGATGTGTGAGGAATGTCCTAGGGTATTTATTTATTTATTTATAGCTGCCAACACTTCTGGTAATTGAAGATTTGCACGTCTGACTAGTCAAGTATAGTAAAGTTACTTGCCTGTATGGTCTGCTGTTAAGAACTCGTCTACTCCAATGGTTATCGGTTCTACACATAGAGATAAAATATTTGTAGAGTGATAGCTAAACCACATTACCTTGTGCAAAGCGTGAGCAGTTTACATATAGATTCATTCATAGATAAATCGTATACTAGTGACTTACTAGTCATCTGCCTCAGGTTCGTGAGGTACATTTGTTAATGTCGAAAGAGTTCGTGCCGAGGCAAATACTCTAGTATACATAGCGTATACAACTACTCTACTAATATTCTTTCTCTATGGTTCTAGTATTATCTTCATCGGTTTCTTTAGTACTCCGACGGATTTTCTACTACAAATTCAGACACAGCGAAACGTATTCCCGCTGACAAGTTAATTTCCATGCTAATATCATATTACTGCTTACTCTACGAGTAACTAGTGTTAAATAATAGCTGTATTGAATACTTATAAGTTAGTTGGCACGCACGGAGGGCGGTAGCTCCACTTGAGTTATTACCCCAAAACATGTAAGGGTCGTGACCTATACAAGCCTTTTGACTTTATTTGCATTCGGTTACTGACTGACAATACAATAGATGCAATGCCTAACTGTTTGAAATTCCGTAATGCAAAATTAAAACGTGTTTAAGGTTTTTAGAAAAAATGCACAAGTTTTCAAGCGTCTAAACCAGGCTACGATCCGTTTACCAACACGCGAGTCGATATACAAAAAATACCTTTTCATTTTCATTAATTACCTACTTATTACTTATATATACTTATCATTATTGGTTTCAAGAGGTATTCGAAAAAATGTCTTTTGCTGTATTTTTATATGTAAGTATCCAGGGTCGTTTTCGACTATTGTCGTCTATTGGAGGCCTTGGGCACATAAGGATAATGGGCCCAATTTTATTAAAATAGGCAAAATACGTAGAAAGGTAACATTCTTATCGAACTGTTTTATTTCGTTACAATAATCAATTTAAAAAGAAACATATAATCCGGAAAACAGCTCTTTTAGCATTCACTATATGCAAGTAAGTGCTTTAACATAATCATGTACTCTTCTAGTTTTGAGATAAGCAAAACCGTCAATTACTTCTTCAAAGTCTATGTCTTTGAGCGCATAATATATTTTTGGTAATATTGCGGTTATCGGCTGTTGATCTGGGCCCCCATCGATTGCGAGGTCCTGGGCAATTGCCCAGAGTGCCCAGTGGAAAAGTGGGGCTTGTATGTATCTATCAGCTGCAAGGCTGCACTCACAACTTACGTTTTATTTTTAGTACCTATAGTCAAACTAACCTATTTTCATATATAATGATACCAACAAGATATACGACTCTACATATAAGACAGATAATAATATAATATGTTTTGTATTGTTTGAGGTTTAGTTTCGAATAATTAGTGTTTAGAGATAAATATAATCGATTTCTTTTGTTTAAACGTGTTTTTGTTCAATGAGGCGGAGACGCCTTTAGCATTACCAAAATTTTACGATATCTTTTATATACTCTATATTATATAACTAGTATATTTGCTAGCTAACAGTTCCTAGCTTCATTTCAGATTATCCCCGACGTTAAACATCTAACTTAAAATATACAGAAAAGTTTAAGCTTGTAAAGAAAGAATTTAAACTTAAAACAAGCACGTTAATTTATGAGACTACCTTCCAACCAACTTAGAATGCATAAATCGTGAAGATAATAGTTACTTGCACGAATCTAATTTTTTGGCCGTATAAATGTTCTACGTATGTTCCTTAGGTAGGTAAAAAAGTCGATTTCTACAAACAAATACTGCAACAAAGACATCTTCGTAAAACTGATTAAGCTCCCAACTACCACAAATATAAAGAATCAAAATTGGAACACCCAATTAAAACTGAGGAGGCTAAATGCAAGTGAACGCCTTGACAAGGTCATGTCACACAGGATTTGCGTATTCATGAAAACAATACAAAGTCACTGACAATTTCCAGGAACATTGGGAAGAACATCTGCGCCTGTCTTTATCTTCAGACATCTACAATGTGTGACAGGGTGTTGTGACCGTGTCATTTACTTGTATGTTTGTAGTTATTATTATCTTCGCTTTTAATAGCTGTGGAGATATTTTAAGAGCATTTTTCTTAATTATACTACATGTTTTCATTGTAACGTAAACGAAAAACATATCCTATTTTTTTTGTTAAAATAGTAGTTTGTGGCTTCACGAGAATGGATTCCAAGAGATACTGAACTGATCAAAGTTGATGACAATTATTAGTTCAGACAAGTCATATATCATGCGCAGTTCAATAGCCCCCGAGAATCATGTTAGCTAATCAGATCTGAACTGTCTACTTCGTGAACATCTGTTTGTAAATAGAACAAATAGTTGACCGTAAAAAATCATTTCCAATTTAAAAGTGATTAACTCTTACATGTTAACCCAATTCACGCCTAACACCAGAAGGTCAGATTCCCTCAAATCACACGTCACGGTGACGACGCAGTTTCCCCATCATTAGGAGCTGAGAAGAAAAAAGGCTTCGGATGTTCACTGTAAGCGCCCGCCAACAAAGCCATTATGCCTTATTATAGACACCATCCATCAGTCAGCCATATCGATCCAACATTAATGCATGCTAATGCTTTATAAATAGATACATAATTTGTTTTGTCTCCACCTCGGCATCCAATTGATGGATTGTTTTATTTCTATTACATCAAACTGTTGGTTTTTGACGAAGGCGGGGCCGCGGTTGCTGTTATTAGTTCCGTCGAGGAAGCAAACTCATTTATGATTTCACGGCACCAGTAAAAAAGTGTGAATCGCGTCGTTTGTAACATTGATTATTCTCGCGTCGGAATAAATAATTAAATAGACCAGAATTCAAGCCGTTACAGGGAGGGAATTCAATCAAATAAAAATGTTCACTTACTTTGTCCAAGATGTACTCTTTTCATCCATGGATATATCTGCGGAGGATTTGACGACGTAGCAGATGATTTAGAATTCTTTGCATTATTTGAACTAGAATTGTTAGCCTCGTTGCTTTCATTGCTGGAAGTGCTCGAAGCGGGACTTGAAATATTCTGATTTACACTAGCTTTGTGCTCTACAGGTGATGCTATAGGAGTTGTCAATCCTAATTTAGTGCTGGTATTTCCACTAGAATTCTGTCCAACAACACTTCCAAAAACCGGAGACGTTCTTCCTGGTCCAGAGGAAGTAGAAAGATCTTGAGGAGAGGCTACACCAGTAGTAGAAGTAGAATCAGCAAATTTACAACTAGCTCCAGCCGCTTGACTGGGCGGTGTTGACATCAAATTGGGTGATAAAGCTCCAGGGCTTGGATTAGAATGTTGGTGCATATGACTCGCTGTGCTACCAAGTCTTTGAGGATGTAGTTGTGTATAATCTATCATAGTTTGTGGTTGCATATGTGCTCCTGATGCAGGAGCGGCGTACGGATGCTGCGGATAGTGATGTCCAACTTGTGGAGGCGAGTAGCAGGCATTCGGATAAGCAGTAGCCGCTGCATTCGGATTGTAGTAATCTGCTCCTGGTGTCGGTAAGCCGGGATGGCCCGTCTGCTCAACAGGCGTGCCAGTACGTCCTGGTGCCTGATTCCCGTAACAGGAGGCCAACGAGTTGACGAATTGGTAGGAGCTCATCCCGGCGTTATAGTTTAGGTCATTCATCGATAACAGAGTGCTGTTCCCCTTTTTCTCAAGATCACTCAACACTTGTCATCGTTTGGATGAGCACTGAATAGTCTAGTTGGACATGTTAAGTGCTACCGATGTTCGTGGTCCGCTTCAATTGTCCCCGTGGAGTGGAGCTTGATTGATGGACCTGTGATAAAATGAGACACATTAGTTGGTCAAGTGCGTCGCCTCGTTATACGTGATGAATGTTCTATACGACATCCTAATGTATGTTCTAAACTGAACCGTTTATTTTTTGAGATTTGATAATGCTTTTTAGAAAGTATTTAATATAACGGTTTTCCTATGATGTCTTAATCATTTTGAAGCCTATTTAATTTAGACATTGGTTGATGATGATGATAATGTTATGGAATTATTTTAATATTACATATAGATTAATAAATGTAACGTTAGTTTTTAGTACTGTTATAGAAAGAAAAAAACATAAACTGGGGTTCAGCTTATTTAATAGAGTAGGTAACCTTAAATCTAGTGTCTAAAGAAGATTACTACGTTTTCGAAAAGAACTTACCTACCTACTTATTTCTCATAAAAATAATTTGGTAATTCAGAAAGAAATAAGCTAATTTATTAGTAAAAGTTTTATGATTCATTCTATCATTGTGGCGGTTTAAAATTTCATTTGTGATATAAATCTTGCATAAAATAACAATTATGTACTTATCAAACCTTATTTAATCATAGAGATTAATTTAATATGTTCAAAATTCAAATGTTGAAGTGATATTTATATTGCATCTTGAAACCTTATCGGCTAAAGACAAAATCTGCCGCTTTAATTTTGGCTTGAAAGTTACGTAATTCATTGAAACAATGCCACTCACAGGGGGTCTATTCTAAAACAATAAATTAATATAGGGATTTGACTTCCTAAAGCGTTATACACATGTCAAGTTATATGCGGAAAAAATGCCGTCTCCGCCACGTGGTCGGGCTATAAAAGTGTCCACAGAGGTTTATGGGTGTAAGCGGTAGGCCGAATGTGACTTCGGCCGATTTATGAACTCCGCTCGGTGCATACGTCTTTATGAGCAAATTAGCAGTCATTGTGTACTCGATTTATTTGTAGCATTTGCTCCGCGAATGATAAATGTGAGAATTTTTGTGGTCATTCCAAATCATGCGCGCATAAATTAATATTTGTGCATTTCATGCGTTCTGTTCTTGAATGAACAATAAATGAAGTTGTTTTACTGCTTTACATGTATTTATTCATTTAGCATGCGGTAATTAACATGGTATTCTCATATAAATTTAAGTAATTTTTCTATTTTTGATTATCTACAGTATGTTGAACTTAGAGAAACCTTTTATCAATACCAAATTGTCATGTCATAAAATTATGTTTTAAACTTTAATTGATTAAGATAACTTGATACCTTTAAATTCCTCATATCACAGTTTGTTAAAAATAAAAGTAAGAAGATAAATATAATTTAACTAAAATATTCTTCCCACAAATATGGTGTAACTTAAAACTATGATAAGTAATCTGCATTTAATGAATAAAACACTTGTTTAACATTGATTATGGACACAAAATATTAAATTATTGATAACTATTTCTAAGAAAAAGGAATCATTTGTTTATCCTAAGATAACACAAATTAAAGTCTAAAGTTAATAACCCTAGTTAACTTTTTATGGTTTTTCTTTTCCGATATAATGTTCTGAGGGGAATCAAACAATTAATTCATGATTATTTGATGGTTTTTAGATTCTATTTGATGCTGAAACAAAATTATTGTAAACTTAACTCAATTATGGTAAAATATTCATCTTTTTTTTATTTTAGCTGTTACCTACCTTGTGATGATATACTTAACAACCAATAGGTAATCATAGTAAAAAATAACCCCCTTATTCATACTAAAGTTATCAAACGTTGATTAGCTAAAATTCCAAAGTCTTTATCTGGCAGGTGACATTTGGTGATCGAAAGAGTGAGACGGGGCACACTATTACACTGATTTAGTTAAAAAGCGATTATGAATAAGGGGGTAATTGATTAAGAAAATTAGATTAAGCAATTCAAAAAACAAGAGCTAGGAAATCTGATTACTGTAATAAAGTGTTTTTTACCATATGGATACTTAGGTTTATTCTTAATTACATACGTGGTAATAAATCTAAGAAGGGAATTGATTTTGAAGTGTCTGCTGATATAGGTCTTACGTCAGATTTTTAGCTTAGGGAAGCTAGTGTAGGAGTCAGTCAGTCTGGTCCAGCAAACTACTCTACCACCGTGCGAAAATTTAAGGCTGATGATACGACATAGTGAAATCTCATTGTTAAGGTAATATAGGCCCTGCTTAATACATTTTTGGATAAGGCCCTACAAAGTACGTATGTAAGTTTAGTTTGAATACATTAATATAAAGAAACACTGGAAGCAAGTAAAGTTATAATTATTTTAAGATTGATTAATGATACCTAATCCTATCCCACCAAAACCATTTTCATGTAAAATTGCCAACACGAGACCATATGGCTCGAACTGTCAAAATGTTATCAGATCTCATGTAGAGCCAAGCTTATAACTCTATACGTCCTAACTCTACAAGTCCTAACTTCACAAACTGACTCCTTAGTCAAAATATGAGGCTTGGCCATTTCATTACCGCCACATGGGCGTAAGATGAAAAATGTATTCACTGTTAATTACTTTTCTGTAATACAATAGTTCTTGTAGATGCGAAATGGCGAATTTGGCACACAGAAAGAATATATTCTGGATAAACACAGGATTCGTTTATCCCGGAAAAATGATTTCTCAGAAACGCGGATGAAACCGCGGGGGACAGCTAGTAAGTGTATAAAAATGTACAATGTTTATAATTAATAAGTTTTTATAAAGCAAAGTAAGGTTTATTACCCGTCTTCTGCAATAAAATTTCCGTAAAAGTTTTTTAATTGGATTTAATTGATGATTCTTCTGAGATCATTCTACTTACAGAGACTTTTGAACTTCTAATTCTATCCTCCTAATTATATCCTACTTTCTATCTTACTTATATTATAGATGTGAAAGTTTTATGTGCATGTTTGTTTGTTACCACTCGGCTACATAACGGCTGAAAAGGTATGATATTTGGTATATAGGGGTTTTTGATCCCAGGAACACAGGTGAAATTGCATGTGTCAGCAGACAGCTAGTATTATAAAGTAGGCTACTTAGTATACAGGCTTGTCCTAGTTTAGGTAGTAATTTGTACTAAATTGTGACGTTGAAGTTATTTGTACCTACACCTATCATTGAACTTAAAATTAATGTTTCAGTGCAAATAAATAAATTACTATTTCTATATAGTCGTATTTCAAATAGCCTAAATAAAATAAAAAGGATTTATTATTTTTGTAATTAGAATCCGTCTGTAAAAGTATATTCTTGAATTCTCGAAAGAACATTATAAAGTAGAAAAAGTGATAATGCAGAAATATGGTACGTTTTCTAATAGTCATAAGACATTTTAAAGTTTAAACTCATTGTTTGTATTGTTGAATATGAATGGAGTTATCAAGATAAATTGCCGAGATATCTTTAATTACCTTTTAAGATATATTAACGATATGTAGGTTACATTATGTACTACTGAACAACATTTAAGTAAAGGATTTTAAAGGAAAAATGTCTAAATGCTGCCTAATAATACTTATATCCCGAAAAACGATAAGATATCGACATGAATCCAATGTAAGATATAGATTTATTCGACGGTTTAACAAGCAGCTCTCTGAGAATATAAATTTATCGGCCATTTTCTTGTTTTGGAAATGTATCACTGAAATAAACTAACTATTTCAGGTGAAATGGTTCAAATAAAAAAGACAATGCGCAATGTCACGGCACAATATTAGCCGACAAATAAATGAATGATTTAATTGTTTCTCTACGACATCATGTGACATACAGACACATGTGCACAGTTTATTTCAGTTTAGAATTTTTGTCACTCCCGTCCGGTCGACATTAAATGGGCCGAACGATTTCATTGCTTTTTGTTGTTTTTCTTAGCTTTTTTTTCATTTTGACGTTGTTTATTCCCAGACATCCTTTGATGAGGGAACGTTTTGGGTGACTATTTTAATTTCATGAAAGTATGTTTGATAGCTCTTGTTTTGATGTCTGATTTAGGGAATATAGTTTTTCAATATGAGGTTTTAGTTGCAAAATGTTTTTTGGGATTGAATAGGATGTTGATTTTTATCAGGACAACAATGCTTAGCCTATGGGTAATTACAATCATATCCTATAAAGTTAGAAAGATATTCAAAACATATACGCTACTTAATATTTTTTTTAAATGCGAAGGCTCTCTCGCTCGATCGCTCTTAAATGATACAAAATATGCAATAAATTAAATATCCAATGTAAGTAGTAGCTAATAGCATATTAAAACAATTTTAATAGCATCAAAGTTAAATAGTTATAATAACAGTTAATGTTCCGTGTCAAGTGGACAGTTTCAATCCACAAAGTCCTGGGAGATTTACTGCGACACGCTTTGATTTTACGACATCGCGGTCGCGCCCTTACCGAAATAACTATATCAATTGGCGATAATTTTCTATACATCTTAAACCTATAATTATAATAGAAATACATTTATTCAATTGTGGATACTCACTCCAGTATTTTTTTTTAGAGTGACCAACAGCAAACTGTTCGACAAATCACAACCATGAAGGTCGAAGACAAATCACAAACATCCCACAAGTTTATGTTTTCCGGACACTTTTCACATAAATAAAATTTTTCAAATAAAAAAAATATAAGAACAACTTTTTACAGAATGAAAAAGACAGCGGAAATAAAACTTTTAAAATTCAAACGTTCGAATTCCGAAAACTTCGGTGCGTATCGTCGCGGCGGAAAACGACTCGTGTTTTCCCGGCTTTCGAGCGTCGAGTGCAGCGCGCGTCTGACGAAGAGGTGAGCGGTTGAGTTGACGCGTCAAGCGAGCGGCGGCGGGCGGGGCGAGCGGGGCGAGCGGGGCGGGGCGCACCTGAGTCTCGCGCCACGTGTGCGCGCCCGCGCCCGCTCACGCTCCCGCTCATGCTCCCGCTACACTCCGCTCGTTCGATTAGCGTAATTAGGGTACACCGTCGCAACACCACGTATCCGATTTCAATGGACCGATTGATGATTATGGATGTCGAACGATTGTCGGTTGTTTTGCAAACTTTTCATTCCATGACTATTATGGCAATTGTTTTGTTATTTTGCTTATTTTTGTAGATGTTTCTGTGGATTTTTTAACTGGTTCTTTTTAAGGTGTTGTTAATATTCTTGCAAATATACGAAATAATTATATTTTTTAGAACTATATTTTAAAGAATTATATTTGATATTTATTTGATATCCCATTCGATCATACTCTATGACAGCTTTCGTAGCACTTTCGTAGCTGATATAATGCATGTTCTATCATAACATTCTACTTATTTATTTAATTTCAATAATTATTATTATTTCATCATATTGGATAAGAATAAGTAAGTATTATAAATTGAAAAACACGTACGTTATCTACAAAATCGTTAACGACAAAAACTACCACCAACGAAGATATAATTAACATTTTATATTTTGTAGATTACTAAGTACAGTCAGTCAAAATAATTACCAGAATAATATAAAAATTAATGGGTACAGATGTCAGAAGCGATATTATATGTCTTTACAGGGTGTACTTAGTCCAAGTCTGTAGGAGCGGACACTCGCAATGCATCACGCTTGACGTTTTGTGACGTTTCAATGAAGAATAAAAATTACACTCCATACTTAAATATGTAACTAGAGTATTTTATTCATAATCATATGCGAAGGAACGGTTGCTTTTAATGTTCTGTGGGAATTAAATAAATATGTTTTCTAGTATTGTTGGTTGCTTAATTTATTCTAGAGGTTTTTTCCTCACTCTACGATGACAATTGGTCTCATTAGGTATACCTTTTAACTGCCAGTTTCTGAAAGCAAAATCAAAGTTAATCTATAATCAAAATTGTGGTCGTCTTTGTCATTTCAGATATTATTGACGAAGACAGGTGTACGTTAAACAAGAGATTAACTTTGATTTGGCATTCAGAAACTAGCAGTTACTCTGATATATCTACAACGATAAGAACTCTTGGTGAACAATTGAATCCAAAATGTCAGATCCAAATCAGAGATCTGATTGATTAGGCAATAGATGATCGCATGTGAAGAAATATCTCAGGATATTTATATATGGAAATTAATAAAACAAACTCTGATAGGAACATGATTTAATAATTAACGTTATATCGTAGCCAGTAGTACAAACTATCTATAAAATATTAAAAAAATATGTTATAAAAAAAATTACTCATTAGTCGTAAGCAAAATATTAAAAGATTCAGTAATAATGAATCACATTTAACTTATGTGTGGTATAATTATAATGAGGTGCTAACTGTGGTGATGTTAGGCTTCTCAGATACTTTTAAGTTAAAATTATAGTTATGTGGGAATACATTTTTAATACAACATTTAATTTCATAAGATTTTCAGATGCTTATTATTTTTCAGATGGGATTTATTTACAAACCCGCTTATTCATAATCGCTTTTTAACTAATTCAGTGTAATAGTGTGCCTCGTCTTACTCTTTCGATCACCAAATGTCACCTGTTAGATAAAGACTTTTAGCTAATAAACGTTTGATAACTTTATTATGAATAAGGGGGTTCGTATATTAGAAACGATATAAATTGATGTTTAAAATCCAATCTGAATCTTTAATAATGTATGTTTATAGTGAGTGGTAAAAATCATTCAGAATCTAAGAAGTGAGTAGGTAAAGAATTGAAAATGGAATAACTGGTAATTTCTCTCCCCTTTTTTGTATAAATTGGTATCGATGACTGACGTGAGCAATTTTCATTAGATATGTATACAGTAAGTGTAGAGACATTCTTATTTAACAAGAAATGTGGGTTTCGTGACACAATTTGAAATATCTGTTTTTATAAGGACAAGAAGGTGTTAGCGTCAGATGACTTTTACACTCTCACGTGGATAAAAAGATAAATTGGAGAAGAGAACTATAATAATTTTTATCACAAACCATGCGAATACCTATTTAGTATACTCTATTTTATAATTATATTTTTACAATAATAAATCAAAAATACTAAAGAAATAGTAGTGCAGGTACTTATCTTGATGCGGAAGCGTAAAGCTAGTATGTAAATTGGATGCATTATATAGTTAGTTAATGGAATGCTTTTCAAAAATTCAAAATTTAAAATCATTTACTATTCAAATAGACCTTCGCAGGCACTTATGAAAAGTCTGAAGTTATGTGGTATAGTTGCTATTGAGCTAGAAGTATAGATAATCTAATAGACTGAGTATGCTTCTTTTAGCAAATTAAATGATACATCCATAATGTCAAAGTGTACAAAGGTATTACGTATAGCAACACTAAAAATTGTCGTGCACATTGAGGCACATACCTTCCTCTAATGTAAAACATAGGGTCTTAATAACTCACGAACGGACTATGTTTTATAGCTTTTTTTATATGATGAAGTCTGCAAAAGCATACGGCCAACCCGATGGCAAGCGGTCACCGTAGCCATATGGACGCTTGCAACAAACGGGATATTAGCTACGCATTACCAAACCTTCCCGCCTCCCCGATCAGCACTGACCACTTTACTCACGCGCAGGAATACAGCATCCATTCTGTAAGGTACTTCCCCAGTAGAGCTGCTCTTTGAGCGAATAAACGCTATACGCTCTACCTCTCTTAAAATTATAGTTTTTACCTTTAGGTACATCTTCCTTGGCATACTTTTCAATTTAAGATTTCAGTTATCTGTGTTTCAGTCCTTATACGGTTTTAATTGATGTTTGTGGTAAACAACTATGAATTTAATATACCTATTTACTTAAGAATAAAGTCCTTTGAAAGAATAGTCCTTATAAAAGAAAAGAAGGGTCTCATTGAAGATTTAATATTTTATATACTTTTTTCCAGGTCTAGGTCACGTAGGCGAAGTCGTAAATTAGAAACAAATTATGTATCACACACTTATTTTTTCAGTTTTACTACTATCACTGCAAATATAGTTCTATTTCCAAACCATGTAAGAATCCATATCTAATATTGAATTGCTACGATATCTACGGGATCTGTATTGACTTCCATAGAAGAACTGGTTAAGATTATCTTGTAGGGAGAGTCTGGCCACCTATCTCCCAAAAGGCCTTCCCTTATCCCATGGGCCATAAAATTTATTACAACTTAATAATCAGCGGGTCACGCGACAACATAACACACATGTTGCCAACACATAACTCAGTTGAGTCACCTCACTGACTTCCAACATAATTTACGACTTAAGGGTGACTCTACCTGTCCCTTTCTCTTTGAACATATAAGAGCAAGACCCGACACAAATATGTTTATTTAAAAATCGTTTATTGGTATTTAATTATGTTTCGTGGTTATAGAACGGATATGTTTTTAAAAGAAACGTTTAGTTTTTTAGATGTTGAAATACCAGAGTTACCTTCTACAGGTGGGGAACTTATCTGACAAGATTCATCTTACTAGAAAACCTTGTATTTATAAATTCTATCAAACATATTGATTTTTTAAAGATAAAATGTCTTTGGAGGCTCTTGGGATCAAACCCTTTGATAACAATGCTGTATTTTTTTATTACGTTTCTTTGCCCTGGAAATATAATCAAAGATGCTAAAAAGATATATAGAATATTAATTACATTTTAATTATGGCTTATTTCTTTGAATATAAGCTATTTGTACTTAATTACTTGTTATTTCTTATAAGCCTTCATCGTTACTCCCGTGGCACGCATTCATTTCATTTAAACGACAACGCTAAATCGTGATTCCACATAATGATACATAATTACTTAATGCAACACTTAATTTGCAAATGAATAAAAAATTTGCATGTAATCATAATGGCAAATGTGTTGCTGTCTCTATCGCACGTTGCTGTTTTGTATGGGAGCGAGTGGGACGAGGATTTCATGGGTATTGCGCTGCAAGTGTAAGCATGCGTAGTGCAGCGGTGGTGGGCGCGGCCGTTTGCGTGTTAAACTGGCACGTGATTGGTCGATTTGAACTTCGAAGTGGTTGAAGTGGGGTGAAAATGTGTAAGAAACTTCACTGAGTTTTATAGTTGAAAACTTTTTGAAATTATACAAATTTTCTTTTTTGATCCTTCTTGAGAACGTGATTGGAATCTGTGGTGGAGTTTTGAAACAATAGATTGCGGTGCTTGGGCGCGTAAAAATCGGGTAAGAATTATCTATTATTTTTGCCTTATACTACTTATACAATCTACTTGTAAATTAATTTTATTTTTCTAATATTTTATTACGGTCAATTCTAAATCTCACATTTCTTCAATAATCTGGAAAATACAAAACGAGACAGAAAAAATGTTTTAATTTCTTTTGGTTCAATTCGATCGATACTTAATAGGTAGGGTATAGTAGGTAGAAATATACCTACCTACTATACCCTACCTACTATAATATCTAGCTATCCTACCACAGTATTCCTAATAAATTCGAAATTTTGTTTGTTTGTTTGTTACTTCTAGTCGCATCAACGGCACAACCAAACATGATGAAATTTGCCACCCGGTAGATCATAACCTGGAATTACATATGGGATACTTTTCTTAGGAACGGGGATGAAACCGCGGGGTGAGAACAAGTTTTTTTTTTCTTAGTTACCTTACTTGAACTCTCTTTTAATTATAAATTATTTGGAACTAGAAAGAATCTTATAGGTACGTACTTATATGAAAATAAGTAGCTATATACAATTATCAATACCTTCTTTGGCATATAAACATGAGGCGAGTGCATGTTGTAGTGCAATAATGCGTGAATAAATAAATACAAAATAAACTTCTATTTAAATACTTATTCGATTATTCTAATTAGAAAAAATATTGAAATCTCTGAACGAATTGGAACCTATTCGAAATTTATAGTTTAAATAGGTACCACTTACATTTTCATAATTAGATTTGATTGCTTTCCTCTTGTTTAACAGCATATTTATAGTATATTTTACTACCTATTGGAGTGGCTTATAAGTTTTACTTGTTTTTGAAATATGCCAGCTCTCTACATCGCCAAGCGCTCACCCTAGTTTTTCCAACAGTTGCTCTCAAGTTTCACTTCTTTTCTATGTTTTATATGCTTACTAATTAGTAAGTTACTATGTTTGGTTCGATCATCACTGTCTATCATTAGTAAGCCTGTAAACTCTGAAGTGATTACCTACGTAGAGTCTAGGCGAGATTCTTCTACTGTGATCGTAAAGTGTAAAGGTGAATGTCCCAGGATTCACACATAACTATCTGATATAAACTAAGCAGAGCTTGTACTATGAAATCCAGATAACTGATATACTTCTGATATATTAATCGTATTAATTTATTAACTTATAGAGATTACGTCCAGACTCAGTACAAAAAGATTCGTTCTGGATGGGAATCGGACCCCCAATCAGGGTGTCTATCTTCCACACCTAATCTAAGAGTCTAATCTCTCTAAATCAGTTTAATTATAAGTCTAAAATCAATTCTATTATATGTTTTATAAACCGAAATTCCACTCCTTTGGGCGGAAAATAGGATATCGTGGGTGAAAGATCGTAGCAACCCTGCTACAATCTTTCAAAACTAGTTTATCCTATACGATTACTATAGTATTTCCTCACTAACATGTTGTGTCACTGATCCTTCTGATAATCTCATCTATGATATTAGACTTACCAATTCTAATAAGGCTATTGGAAGATTTTATTGCGGCTATAGTGGCGACAGATTTTCAGCTTGAGTGTACCTCAAGCTGAAAATCTGTCGCCACTACTTGGAGTCCCGTAGGCGTATAAAGAAAAAACAATGTCAATATTAGTGCCCCGTGAATTGTGAACATCGCGAGTGCGAGCGGCTGTCAGTATAATATCGCGTCTATACCACAACAGTACTATTTGTCAACAGTAAGACAATACATATAGTATGTCATCTGTTAGTAAAACTAATTATGGAATCTGTTGAGAAAAGCATGTCAATGCGGGGGGTGAGGTTATTTCCAATGCTCTGTGGTCTGGTCGCCATTCACGTTCCAATGTTCTGGCAGCTGCATTTGAGAGAGAATTCCCTTCTAGGCTTTGTGTGCTTACCACCTGCGGCACATCTTCACTGACCACGGTGAGATTGTGGTCAAACCTGTGTTTGATTATTATTAGTGATGAACGAACTATTTACATACCAACAAGTCTGTACGGAATCCTTGGTGCGCGAGTCCGAATCGCACTTGGCCGATTTTTTAGTAATAAGGCCGCCCATTGTAACACTTTCACCAAAGATTTTCATACGGCATCGTGCCTCTACCCAGATGGATAGTCGGCCTTACTAAAGCATGACATTTAATATCACTCCGCTTGAGGGGCTCCTGAACAAATCGCTCTCAGTTCGTGCTGCGCACGGCTGTCATCGCGTCATACTCGCATTAAATAAAAAATTACAACTTGCGTATTAAAATACTGTCACAACACTTATAAAAACCAAGGAAAAACTAAAAAACTAACCTTCCATGTGTAAGTATTGCGATTTCGTCACTTTTAATTACCTAAACTTATTACTTTTAAATACTGTCAATTATGGCTTGTTTATTTCGTGTTCCCATAGAGGCGACTATCCTTCTGGACGTTTTAAATTCTTTGACTTTCACTTTCATTTTATGTTTTGTATGAAGTTATTTTTGGTGTAAACAATAAAGTGTTATCTATCTATCTATATAATTGTACCCAACTCTATTGGTTAATATTTGAAAACGATGATCGGACTATCGTACATTGTAATGTAAAGAGGAAACCTCTTATTTCTGGTAGGAGTAGGACGGTTTTGAATTTAGGATGAAAGTAATTTTCTTAGTATTTTGACGTTATTAAAATTATTCCTGACCAAATCATCTTATATCAGATCTAAACAATATTTTTTTATCATTTTAATAATACAATAATCTGCTTAGTTTGGGATCAGATGACCATGTGAGGAAAGTACCAGGATATTTATTTAGATATTTAATTATCGCTAAAAACATACATATGGTGTATTTTGTCAGTGACTCTACCTTATTTATAAGCAGATAGACCAATAGCTTTAAGAGATATTTGTGTCACATATTTCAAAATAAAATGGTAAAAATAGTGTAGTTTAAATTAATATGCCTTAAAATACCATTAACTGTTGTTAGCGATATCAGTAACAGAATAATGACTTTCATTCTGCTGTGTTACTGATTCAAGAATATAATTTACTTTAATTTCATTATAATTTACGATAATTATTATAACTTTTTTATCTTATTACACTAGATAAATATGTACTTAGAAACTAGAAGTAGAGAAACTAGAGAAAGCATTTATTCCCTATTTTTAAATTAGACGTCAATTGACTTTGCCTAATAAAACGTATATTGACCTCAATATAAAATACATTAGTCATTGGCTAGAGCTAGACCCGAATCTATAAACATTTGCAAAACAAACAAGATGAATTTCGAACCATTTTATTATTTCAAAGCATTAAAGAGCGAGATTCCATCCAAAACGTAAGAAAAGTAACAATGAAAATACAAACTTCTAATAACTTTCCCGTAGCAGATGATGGCGCCACTTGTATTTTTCAGCAAATGAAA
This sequence comes from Polyploca ridens, assembly GCA_951394255.1. Lineage (NCBI taxonomy): Eukaryota > Metazoa > Arthropoda > Insecta > Lepidoptera > Drepanidae > Polyploca > Polyploca ridens. Next base: position 6,068,315 of record OX596255.1, read on the forward strand.
CCTATAAGGATTATTCTCATAGATGGCGCTGTAGTGAATGAAATATATGGCGCTGTTTTAACATACCTTGTCTTAATTAAAATAAAAACAAACTCCTTATAGAACTGAATCAGTATTTCAGTAATCATTGACGTATTTATTGCCTCTTAAGAAAGATATTTTTCTTTTTTCACCTATTGTTTTAAAAAAAATTATAACAGTATTTTCAAATTAAGAATATGTTACTTGTTGCTTTTATTATTTTGATGGAAGCTCTGTATAAATTATGGATTCATCAGATATTTATTGATTGAAAATAAATCAAGGCACCTGGGTTCAAATTATACTCTGAGCTTGAGAGCTTTCAGTGAGGAAAAACGTTATTGTGAGGAAACTATAGCACGGTGATGTATTCAGTAGCAGTGTATTGAGTAATTAATTTAATGTAACTTGGATTTTTTGTGTCTAGTATCAGTACAGTCTCCGTTTAAGAATACGTCTTATACTTACATTACTCTTATGGTAAAAACTTGAAGAACATTTAAAACATTAATTTTATTTACACAAGTTAATTTTCATATGATTCTCAAGTGGTAATTTTGATGCAATTTACGTAAAAATACACATACAACCCTAGATACACATATTGTAAATTTAAAAACAATAGCGTTTACTCACGTTCCAAACCATCCAATAAATGTGGAGTTGAGTCGCTACCCAACTTGCTACCGCGAAAAGAAGTCAACATTCTACGTTACTATTACAGAAACTTTGAACTTAAACTCTTTTAGTGCATAATCTTTTGTGCATTGTTAATTGTGAAGTATGTATGTTGACCTACTAAAATCCACAAATATATTTTTTGTATTTTACCAGTATGATACCTATCCATTTTTGTTGTATATGTCACCGTATTTTTGTGAAAACCGTTAGTTTATAATCTACCTAGCGAGATTGTAAACTCCCCGATAAATTGTGAACTGTACCATACTGCTTACAATATTACGTATTCATTTATCAGTATGAGACACAGCATACATCAATACATTACAATAAGTTATTTTATTAATCTTTGGATGAATCTTGGTATGCAGATGGATGCATAGATATACCCAGAAGTAACAAATATATTACTTACAAGCTGACTGACTTCGTTTGCGTGGTGATACTCTACCCTACCCTAAATTTAAATTTTCCCTGGACTTCCACAATTATTTAAAAATAAAAATTTGCCAAATCGGTCCAGCCGTTCACGTTAACGAACAGTAATTCATTTTTATATAATAGATAATTCATCAAGGACGTGAAAAACACGATACTAGTTTTAAAGTAATATTTTGAGACACAACCACAAAGCATTCTTTTTAAAATAACTAGCTTGTTCTTTCTACGAGCTTTGCAGCTTTGAACTCATAATTATTTATCATGATGAGATTGTATCAAACTGCAAACCTCGTGAAAATGTACTTAGCTCCATACTTTACCAAGATGCACCATCTCGGCGAAAGTAAGAGAGTGACGTGCAACATCATTAGTCAAACCGTCGCCCCTTGTCAAACGTTCTGAACTCGCCCTTTCGACGCCCGACCTTAGACTAATACTGCTGCTAAACACTTGTACTGACTGACAGCGTGTGATGTTATTAAGTGCTCATGTACTTAATAGCATTCCGCGATATGCTCCGATATTTTGTTTAAGAACAAGCAAATATTTGGGTTGATCCATGTATTTAAACATTGCTCACGTCTTTTCCATCATCTTCATGTATAACGCAAACGTAAGTATTGATACTTGCTTTTCGGCATCTGTTTCCTAACTAAAGAAAGAAAGAAAGAAAGAAAGAAAAGATATTTATTGCCCCACAGGGTGAAAGTATACACTAATGTTAACAAATTTTTATAAAGACAAAGTAAAAATACAGGAACATAATCTATGTGTACACACTTAAGTACCTGATTATAATTATTAATAGTATGTTGCGTGGGGTCAAAAGGTCCCTACCTCAGCATAAAGCTGCACTGCTCATAAAACAGTGCAACGCTGGTATTCTGGCAGAGCCTGTACTGGACGAGTGACGACACGAACGGTTTAACAGAAAAACAAAGGAATAGCGTACATAAATAACTTGAAACAAAAAATAAAAATACAACAATGACAATTAAATATACTTAGTATCTAAGCTTAATATTGATGCAATAAACGTAAATGTTTTCGACACTGGGTGAAATATGTGTTGCCATACCAAAATAAAATAAAAAATAAAATAAAACAATAAGAGTGACGACTTCATCATCAAATTATTATACCCTTAGATTAAGGATATGCGATTATACCTACCACAAACGTCAGTATAAAAATTACCTAAAAACATCTAAGAATATCAGCAGTGAAAATTTATAACATGTTGATTTATGTAATTAATGGCTAATATCTATTAAATTAAACTTTTATAAATTGTGAAAAATATTACAAATGAAATAAACAATAATATGGACAGCTACTATGATCCGCGTGCAGAATCTCGTGGTAAATATTATTAAAAAAAAAAGAAAAAATAAAAAACCTACAAGCCGATTAGAAATTGTTTTGCTTTTGCAACCCGAGCAGTCGTTTCTTTAGTGTTTTCCTGAAGGTGTAAACTGTAACTAAGACATTTTCAAGGCCTGAGAAAATAGGTTTCACCTGCGCAAGCATGTGGCATCTTTGGATTCGCTTCTGTCTATTTTATATGTAAAAAAATCGTTGTACAAATTTTAATATTTCAAGGGAACTTGAGCTTCCCGTATAAATATCGAATGAACATTCCTGAGCCACTTGTAAGGCCATGTAGAGATCAAGATCAAACAATTGAATTTGAATTCTGAATCAAAGATAACCCCCCTTATAACAAAAGAAGGTTTAAAGCAAGTTTATTAAAACCAGACGCTCGGTCACTTTTTTACGTCATTAGACAAAAAGAGCCGAGGCTATTTTAAAACCTGTGATTGCTCAAAACCATGTTTTGTAATAAGGGGGATTGAGTTTATTTTTGATGTAAACATAACCTATAACTAACCTATTGTAGGTATATTCTTAAGATTTCACTGAATTTTTGATTCTCTACAGGTCAAAAAGTTTATGTATGCGGCTAGCAGTACCTTCATTTCATCATCATCATCATTATGCCTGCCCTGTTCCCAATTATTTGGGGTCGGTGCTATATCAATGCATTTTTTTCATTCGATCCTTCTATCCTCTCTAAGCTTCTATCCGTCATATCAGCATTCGCTGCTTTCATACTCAGTTTCAGTCTCTTTTTTGTTTTTCTTCTTCCCGCATATCCCTCCACTTTCATATTCAGAACTCTTTTAGTCATATGGCTTTCATCCCTCGTCATAACATGTGTAAAATAGCTATGTGATATTATTACATCGCTGGTGAGACACACTGATTGAAGAATTTGGTTGGATAAGAATTTAAAGAAGTACCTACTAACTAGTCTCCATGTTTATGTAGCTGGCCAATTTTATGAGGTGCCTGGTCTGCCTTTTCTGAAGCGAAGAAAGCCCATTAGTAAATGGGTTTCCAATCTTAATCCTACAATGAACTTGAGCTTTCGGTGAAGGAAAACATCTTGAACACGGTGGTAGAGTACCCCTAGTACCCACTCGCCTGGTAACATTCCTCATTTCCTCGCCAAGCACCTACCGGTGAGTTCCGAAAGCTGCACTTGAGAGCCAGTTCCTTTTTCTAGGCTATGTACCACCTTCGGCTACATGAGTACTGACCACAAACATAGTGTGGTCAAAACAGGACAAAAAAGATCTTGACTCAAAAAAAAAACATGGAAAAAAATTAAACAACTCGAGATATATGTATGTCTTTATTCTTCAAAAGCAGATGTTCTTTTTAGTAATTTATACTGCAGGTTACCTGAAACAAACAAAGCCAATTAGTACAACATTGCATTTCAGATCATATTTCAAACACATAGATAATTATAGTACTCAGGAGATAAAAAGTTTAATTTTATGAGGAAAATTACTATGCTGTTTTGAGTTGTAAAAAATAATAACAGGTGAGGGTTTTAAATGTTGACAGCTTGCATAATTTAGTGTTTAAATTGGTCGTTTAAGCGAGATGTCATTTAGGTATATATGGAGTAAAAAAGCGAAAATAACTGTTTCTGTGTCGCTTTCTGTTACCTACACGAGAACCACTAGAAGTCTTAGTGGGTATTTTAATTTAATTAAATCGATAAGAAATCAAACAGATACTGTGGATTTAAGTTTCACTGCAACTACATATAAAATGTTCTTAGTGGACTGTAATTATACACAAAAATGTATAGGTCCTGCACCGCACTCTCGTTCACAGAGCATGAAAGAACCGAAACATAGCCAAAAGCACCAAAACTACGCTCGTCAGAGCAGTTTTCTTCCCACATCTCGCTACGATGTGTAGCGCTGAGAAGAATCTAGAAGTGAGAATAAGAAATAGACGCTTTTGAAATATGGTGAATTAAAAGCAAGTCTAGCAAAACCGAGGTTTTAAATATATCCGTCACTTTCTGACGTCAATAACAAAAAGAGCCGAGACTATCTTAAAACCTTGGTTTTACAAGACTAGGCTTAAATCATCCAATGTCATAAGACCACAGACATATAGACATAATGACTTCTAACAATCAAAATTGTGATTTTCACTAGTGAGTAAAACAAATTTTGCAATGCGAATAGGTACCAACCAATCTGATTGTTTAAATAATAATATGTATATTATTATACTGAAGTAAGTAAGACCGTTCTGTAACTAAAAAGAAAAAAAAATGTTCACTTTAATGAGATTTCTTAAGTAAATAAAAATGCCAAGAAAGTTTAAGAGAATTTCCGCGGAGGCAAGTTTTGTTTTGTTCGCCCGTCAATCCTTCGGGTTGTACTCAACTTTTGTCTGAGAATTCAGACCGGACTTCTACCTAATTAATTTTCACTGAGAGCTTGCAGTTTACGTCTTATTTTTATGGTGGAAGAGTGTAAACACAGTAAATCATTATTTTGAATTTCATAAGGAAATCTCTATTTGGTTGATGTCTTTTGAATAAATACGTACCCAAAATATAGTTTTTATTTAGCAACCCAAATTAAAATAAAATCCAGTATCTTCGTTTATACAAATCCCCCCTTTGAGAGCTTTCTTGACGATTTGTTCGTGTAAGAGTGATATGGCCAATCTTGGGCCACCAACTTCTAGTAAATTAAAAAATAAATGTAACAAACGCAAAATCCTTAGGGTTATTCTACATTACTTACCCGTACTTTGAAACGAAGAAATAATTATAGAAAGAGCCGGGTAACCGAAGGCGTTGCGTCGCTCAAACAATGTTAACTTACATTTAGCTGTCAGTCAAAAACAATTTGGAATTTGGTGCGCGCGGAGGGTCGGCTCACTGTTGTGGGAAAATTGGAAATACATAGAGCTGTTTGCCACTCCAAGAAAAAATATTTTGTGTAGTATACCAAAAAGCTTAAGAACTAACTTAACACAGTTATTAGACCCGTCATGTGAGTTTGGTTACAATTTAAAAGGTTTTTATGGTTTCTCGAGATCAACAGTACTCTAATCATGATCTAGGGTATGAATTATCCGTGGGGGCGCCCATATAAGATGGTCCTGGGTAAACTCAGGCCATGGGTGCCTCCCTTGACGGAAACTCTAGATCCGGGCCTGCTGGGTCGAGTGGTAAACACTCTCTTCCCGGCGGGCCGGTCAAGTCCCTCAGTCCACCCCCTGACGTCTTGGGAGTGGCATGACGAAATGGGGGTGACCGTACAGGAGCTAGATCGAGCCGTTGGCCGCTTGAAAGCCCGAAAAACCGCACCAGGACCCGATGGTGTACCGGGTCGGGTGTGGGTGTTGAGTCTGGCTGCCCTGGGGGACAGGCTGAGGCAGTTGTTCAACAGCTGCCTCCATTATGCCAAATTCCCCACGGCCTGGAAGGAGGCAAGTTTGGTCCTCTTGAAGAAGGAAGGCAGACCCACAGATTCTCCCTCTGCGTACCGTCCCATATGCCTGTTGGATGAAGTTGGCAAGCTGTTCGAACGAATACTTGCCACTCGTCTCAACGGGCATCTGTCGTGCGTCGGTCCCGATCTGGCCGATAGCCAGGTCGGCTTCCGACAGGGTCGTTCGACCATAGACGCGGTCCTACGCGTCCGTTCCCTGTCGGAGCAGGCGGTGTCCCGGGGTGGAGTGGCGTTGGCGATAAGTCTTGACATCGTCAACGCCTTTAACTCTGTCCCTTGGGACGCCATTAGAGGGGCACTTGTTTACCATCAGGTGCCCTCCTACCTGCAAGGCGTTATCGGGGATTACTTGCGCGACAGGTACATTTTGTACATGGACCAAGACGGTAGGAGAATCCGGAGGGAAATCACGCGTGGAGTTCCACAGGGGTCAGTGTTAGGCCCGCTGTTGTGGAACCTCGCCTATGACGCGGTTCTGCGTGTCGATCTCCCCGCTGGTGTAAACGTCGTTTGCTACGCAGATGACACGTTGGTGGTCGCCAGTGGGGATACCTTCGAGGGGACCAAAGAGCTCGCTGAGCTTGGGGTGGAGGTCGTCGTTGCCAAAATCCATGAGTTGGGTCTGGAAATAGCACCTCACAAGACCGAGGCGCTATGGTTCCACAAACTGCCAAGAAGCAGGGAACCACCCGACTCGTGCGTCCGAGTGGGTGAGTCGGATGTCGGGGTGGGGCGGTACATGAAGTACCTGGGCCTCACCCTAGACAGTCGCTGGGGCTTCGAAGAACATTTTGATCGCCTAGTCCCCCGAATCGAAAGGGTAGCGGGTGCCATGCACAGACTGCTGCCTAATCTCGGGGGACCGAGGGAGGAAGTTCGCCGTCTCTATGCGGGGGTCATACGATCCGTAGCCCTTTACGGGGCGCCCGTATGGGCGAAGAGGCTGGCCATCCGACGCTGTAGAACGAAAATCTACAGCGTCCAGCGTAGGATGGCACTACGGATCGTACGGGGATACCGTACCGTATCCTTTGAGGCGGCAACTATTCTGGCTCGCTTTCTGCCACTGGATATCCTGGCGGACATGGATGCGAGGGTCTATGACCGAATCCGCATCGTCCGCCAGAGTGGTGGAGGTGACCCAGAAGAGGCGATCAAACGGCAGGAGCGGCTAATCGCATTCGCGACGTGGCGCGCAAGGCTTCGTGAGGAGCGGTTTGCGCGTAAACGCGTCGTCGAAGCAGTCCTGCCGGTCTTCGAGGCCTGGATGCAGCGAAAAGGTGGACGACTCACCTACAGACTTACACAGATAATCACCGGGCATGGGTGCTTCGGTGATTATCTGTATAGGATCGGACGTGAGGCGACGGCGGCCTGCTTCCACTGCGGTGGGAGCGACCAGGACTCCGCATCGCACACGCTCGCGGTCTGCCCTGCGTGGGAACCCGAGCGGCGGATCCTGGTCCAAGAGATCGGACGGAATCTCTCCCTGCCAGCAGTCGTGTCGGCGATGCTGAGCGGGGATACAGCGTGGAGAGCAGTAGCCTCCTTCTGTGAGACCGTAATGGTCCAGAAGGAGGCTGCTGAGCGGGATCGGGAGAGGGCTGATCCCACCCGGAGGCGAAGCCGCCGGGGCACAAACGTGCCTCGTCGCGGCCCCCCTGCCCTGTAGCTCGGGCTTAGAATAACAGCTACGGTGTTCCCCTGCCTGTCGTAAAAGGCGACTAAACGGGGCCTTTGGGGTCGTGGGCAATCAGAGCGGGGGCTCTGTTCACCCAGAAACGACCCCAAGGAGGACGATGGGTCGACGTGGTCACGACTCATCGTGCGATAGCACAGCGAGGGTGCTGGGGGGAGGTGTAACACTTCCCCCGGGACGAGCCATCAAAGCGCCGCGCTTGGAGGGGTGAGCAGGTACGCGTTCAACACGAGAGCCCGCCCCCCTCTCTACAGCGCAGATGGCGACCACCGTGGGGTTTTAGCCGGTACAAGTCCGGCATAACCTGGCTGTTTCCCCCGGGACGGTCGGGTATCCTATGAGGATTTCCCCACGCAAAAAAAAAAAAAAAAAAAGGGTATGAATTATATGTGCCCGTTAAATTTATATCTGTTTACTCATTACAATATTTTTTTTTATTTGCTAGCCCCAGTTGGCTCTTGCGCCCCTATACAGACAAGACTGTTCTAGATTCACACGAACATTTACAATACATATACGATTATGCTTTACTTTGGAGTGATTGATAAAATTAATATAATTTATTATTCAAAGCCTAGCTCTAAGCTAAATCTAAGTTATTTATAAGTCCAGTCAGTCCCCAGTCAGTAATGAAGGTTGCTGCTAAAGCTACCACCGTTTTAGAATTTAGCATTCAACTGAGAAGAGTTTTGTACAAAGTAAGTTGTTATTTTAAGTCCTCCAAAGCTGAATCTAAGATATTTTCAAACTAGTATTTTTTGGTATTTTTTTAAATACTACATAGTACATCTCTGTATTAAAAAAATACCATATTTTTCAATCAATTGTAATAAATTCAAGCAAAACGGTGCACGTTGATAAAATCTCTAAAGTAAATTATATTTTTTCATCGTAATCAAACTCTATATAAATCCTTATAGTTGTTCCACGTAACAGCAACGCGAACGGCTGGGTTGCTGCGCAATCCATCATTTCCTCCATCCACTCGCCGGGTTAAGCACATAAGTGACATTGACGCTGTTCCTAACCACCCTGGCATGAACCCGATATTGTTTCAAATAAGACATTTCGATAATAGCTTCAGGGGTCTGATAAAATTGGTTTGTCAGATATCGCCATTCTTGGGCACGTCAGGTTATGTTACGGTCAGGTAAATGACGTTATGTTTTGATTTGTACTGTGACTGACAACTATACCCTAGTCTGGGAGTGCCTTAAAATTGGAAGTTACAAAAATAGTTTGAATATTTTTTATGTTTGATTTTATGAATAAGATATACAATTATTATAATAATTGATACAACCAAAAAAAATTCTTTGTATTTTTGTATATGTTTATTAGTATAAACTCTAACTGACATAAATAAAGGATAGGTAGGATTATAATCAACAGGATTATTACGGTTTTTTTTTTCATTGACTAATCGCTACCTAAATGGCTATAATAATTATGGGGTCGTAAAATAGGCTGACTAATAATTCAAAATGTTAAAGACATTTCCTACCTTTTTTCAACTTTATGTTGGACGATCGAAATCAAATTTAAATAATGGGCCATCGAAGTCCAACGGAAGCTTTTCGCAATTTTTGCAGAATAAAAACTATAAATTGAGTCATTATAAATTTCGCAAAGGCGTTAAATTGCAGAATTATAATAACGGCTATTAAACGGTGGCGGAGCAAATGATCGGCGTCTGTAATTGTGCATGTAAAGTTATCAGGATAACAATACCACCTATCAATGTTTATAGCCTGCACATTTTAATATAGATATATACTACAGTATGTGTAAAGCTGCACCGTACATAGATATATGTATTTTAGATACTTTAATAAGCTTGAAAAAAATATTGAAGGAATTGAATTGTATTATCTATCTATCAAACCTTAGGCGGTACGTCATTGATTTTGTCCGTATATGGGAACTGCCTCAGATTACCTAGGAGAACTGCTTTTATAGAAATTTGCCTCAAAACTTGCATCGGAGGATAAATTCAAAATATCATAGCTGTACCTTTTTGATATTCTGTAGTAACTAATTTTATACGGAGGTATGTTGTAAGTACGTTGGTGGTAGGCTTTGATACGTGGATCACGGAGTATCTGGATTAGTTATGTTATAACTTCATACAGAAATGCGAAAATTTTAACAGTCAACACCGATCCCTCCAGCATTGATCAGGCGATCTGCTTTCGAACGATGCCACTGGAGCGTTCTTGATAAATGATCCCGCGGCCCGGGACAATGCGCCCTGCAGATTCTTTTGTTAATCCCGCTTTTTGTACGGCCTATGGACACTGATGTTTCTGTAACGTGACGTGCCCGAGACGTGTCCGCCGCCTTTTTCGTAGGTATTGGTTCAGTGACGGAGGTTCGATAGGTTGGAATACAATGACATTAACCTAATAATGTTGTACATACATACATATTAGATATTCTTTATATAGAAAAACATGAGTATCGATATTTGAATATCCCATAGCTTTAAGCACTTTTTTATTGTACTTAAAATATAAACGATTACTGAAAACAACTCGTATGAAAGAAACAAAAATTGTGTATTTTATTTTAAATGCGCAGTTGTTCATCTACATTTTAGTTCAGGGAAAAAAAACAGGGCAATTGCGAGATTGGCTAGCCCACGCAGGGTTCCGTTCAATAATCATGAGTGGGCGTCTAGCTTCCGTCCTGCGGTTTCATCCACGTTCCCTGGTTAAAAGTAGCCTTCTGACTGTTGCAGACTCATCACAAGAGTCTGCAACAGTCAGAAGGCTTATCTTTGTTTTATACATATTTTGTTTTTAATGCTTTTTTTTCTCAATTTGACATTCTTCGTTCTGCTTGTAAGTTTTCGCCATCGAATTTATAACCTGTTAATTTTCCCTTAAAATACAAACAGGAATAATTTCATTATTACAGCCCACAAATCCGCAATGGTGACTTTCCGGCCCATAACTTACTTATCTCTATGCAAAAAAAAACACGCCGATCCATTGCTTCGTTGCTGCTTGTAAGGAGGACAAACCAACGAACACATTTTTCATTTATATTTTTAGGATGCAATAATATTTATTTTAACAAGGAAACATTTTTATAGGTAGATATTAAAGTAAAGTTAAAAAAAAAACAGTTTCCCGTAAAAAAAAAAATTAAGTCGAAAGTATTTGAAATTAGTCAAATATGTGACGTACAAACGGACACCGTATGGTCAATTCATACCGAGACAGAAGCGACTCGGTAGTCGTCGCGCTTCGAGACGTATTCGAATTCTCTCACTGAAATGTGAACCTTTTTGTTTAGTAAATAAAGTTCTATATATTGTATCACTATCTTTAAAAGTGCAAGCCACGTTGTGTCGCATCTCAGTGTGAGTTGATCCTAAGGATGCTTTATTACCATTGTGGTGCGGTACCCTAAAAATGACCTGAGTTTAATGGTCTCTTCCACGAAATATCAATGCACCTGGTGACGTGACCAGTAGGCGTACATATTTCGGAGATAAATGTCTGGAACATGTAGTAATATTATTACCTATACGCCATCAAAGCTACAACGGAAAGAAAATAAACACAGAGTTAATATGAGTAAAATAACAAGAATCACCTATTCATTAGTAATGCACTTAATCATTCTAAACCAACATCAAACAAAACATATTATCTTAAAAGATTTTTTCTCCTACTTACATATTAATTGGTCGTTATATCTAATTACGTTGTAATTTATATTCGTTGATAACACCCCACTTTGATCATTGCAGTGATCAAAGCGCTTCGGAGATCTGTTGTTTCAGTGGCTGTCGATAAGACGGATATAAATAAAGGTCCTGATATGTTAAACAATATTTATGAAATAATTGCACGAATGGTGCACGTAGTAAACGAAACATGAATGTGGATTGCAGTGTATAGACTGTAGAGTTTGAATACAAAAAGTAAATTCAATAAAACAAGAATGACTGTTTCCGTAACATTTACCCCCTTATTCATAAAACGTTATTTAACTAATAAGCTGATTAAGTGGTCACCTAAATAACGTCAAATTGTTTGACAATGACAGCAAGGTGACGTTATTTATTTGACCATTTATTCAGTAGATTTAGGTAAATAGCGTTTATGAGTAAGGCCGTTACAGTTTCATCAAAATACATATGCCATTTGAATCTCTGAAATGGCCGTTATTCAAAAACGCCACCTCATAAGTTTCCACGATAAATGGTATCAAGACTTACTACCAGTAGTTCAAGCACCTGGTGGGAGGCTGTACCGCTTAGCGTTCAATGCTTATTGCTGAAAATTAACTCCTAAGGAGTGGCAGAAATAAAAATCATGCCTTAGGGCTTCATTAGTAGAAAGAAAGGATTGAAATGTTGCCTGTAGTCCATCAAAATAATTACTTTTAATGTTTTTGTGCCTACGTCCATTTATTTATTTGCACGCAAAAAACTACTGGACACACCATAAATAGGTACATCCATCATGCCAATTTACCTACGGGTGTAGGATAATTATGTCTTTTGTTTAATGTCTTCAGGCTTCCATTCGAAGAAAAAGTAAGCTGGAGCAATGTACGGTAGTAAACTTAGTTCATTATGTGTATTGTGTTTTGGTATGACTCAGTGTAGCTTTTTTAAGTCCTAAATATTCAAGCGCGATCTGTTCTAAAGGTAAATACATACTATAGTGGCATTCAAATACCCATTAGGAGGTTTCTTTTGATCCATCTTCAATGAACGCTGGCTCGTTCGACGTTAGGATTAATTAGACCTGCCATTCAGGCTTCGTATTCAATGTATGGACGGGCCAACTTATACTTGCCGTTCGGGAACACCTATTTCAAATTTGAACTCCATTAGTGCCAAGATATTAATGGTCAAATCTAAATGGGATTAGATTGAGAGCTGCAAATAAACTTTGGTAACATTGTAAAGGTGTTTCTTTACTGATCTAAAAGTTCTTGTTTTCGTTTGATAGGTAACAAAAGGATTTTTTATTGAAAACCAAAACTGGTTTGAATTTGTTAAATAGATATCCTACTACCCATAAAAAAGTGTTATGTTCTTTCCTGTAGGTAATGTTGGCTCAAATGAGTCAATGACAATGGTCTTTTGGAGCTGATTAATTGATGTTACATAGCATTTACACGTGACTAAACTCGCATTGATTAAACAATTAATACTGTCGAAAAATATTTATTTGTGTAAATAAATACATTAACAAAATTTGAATAGAAGAGAATTTTAAAATAAAACTACGCTTTTGTTTAAATAAGTTGATGATGTTTATCTGGAGTAGGCAATATGGGGCGTTTGTCCTAGTAGACACCATTGATTTTGGGGAATATTTAATTCTATGAGTACCACAATCATTGACAGCTTGATTGCCCTGAACTTTCATATACGTTTCAATACTAAACACATAATTACTACAAAAATAAGATTGAGAAGATTGAAGCATGAGACATAGAACATAATAAAATTGTGCGCTACGTTTTGCCATAAAAGGTTTGCAAAACAAAGGTTTGTTTTTGTGCCTCGCTAAAATTGAAATAATGTAAAAATTAATAACAATTATAAACTGAATATCTTAACTGAGTTTGATTTTGAACTGTAATTATATACTTTTAATTATGTATCGCATAACCTAATTGTTTGGTAAATTTTTATGCATAATTTTGGGTCACTTGGCTTGATTAAAAATAATCTTACTTTATCACAACTGAAATCTTCTTTATTTAAAAAAGTCGAAAATACAACTCTATTATTCGCAATTTGAACGAATGATGAATATTTATGTATATCTTTGCGCGTTCCGCGCGTCTTTAAATGGTTATATCACATTTTTAAAATAAGTAACATTCAGGGAAACGTGTGTATGGAATATAAAATCCTCTCCTATTGAGTTTTTATTATGACACATTTTTACTTTTGCTTTCACATAAATAGGGTCTTCTTTTTTTAAGTTATTAATACTAAAACACATTATTTAAGCATACTAAATAGTAAAGTGTATACTTACCTAACTAGATACTTGTATATTAGTCCATTTTAACCAAATTTCGAATAAAATACCACATTTTTCATGAAAAATATAGAATATACGAACCAAACACTGACAGCCATTTTGATTAAATGTCCGCCGCGCATGCGTAGATTCAAGTCACCCCTGTCAAAGGGATGATTGTTTTTCTCTTTCTTTTATATGCCACTGATATTATGTTATCTCTTTCCCTCGTGCTCTATTGTTGTTCTCTATTGAAAGGAACAGAGGGTCGACTTTCTAGTGTAGGGTCTGTATCACTCTGAAGTTAGTTATAAATGCAGCCTACGAATTTTGCAATAATGCTCTATGTTGAAATTCAAAATATGCAAGAAAAAAATTGGCCATGTTGGTTCTTGTAATATATTTTTAGGGTTCCGTAACCAAATGGGGCCCACATATTGTTGTGACTCTGGAGCGTGTCCGTCTGTCCGTCTGGGTGCCATTGGTCTCTAGCACATAAACGGCGATTCTTATATTTAGTGTAAAATATTGACTCAAAACTGATTATTCCCTATCTATCTTCTAAGGATGAAGAGCACTGATATTTTTGTTTTTAAAAATTTAATCAAAAATAATGAGTAGCTATTTTGGCTCATTGTATTGGTATCCTTATATAATTAAACGTATGTATTAGTTACTTTAAGTAGTAAATGTACCAAAATTAAATTGGCTGAATATTACACAAATATAATTTGTATAAAATAAATAACTAATTAAAAAAAAAACATTTATAATTTAACCTATCGCTAATTAACGCAGCGCACACGAATATGCCTTTGCTTTTTTAGCAAGTGCATGAAAGATTTTTAAATATAAACTAACTTTTCGCATAATTATATAATTAAACCTTCCTCATCGATCAGTCTGTCTATTGTATAAATTCAAATGAAAATCTCCACTGGTTATATTTAGTGATTGCGGAACCCTAATAGAGCGATGTCCGACTCGCATCTGGCCAGCTTTTTTTATTACTTAGATGCAATGCCAAAGATACTTTCCAATTTACCTCATAGATAAATTGGGACTTCAGTACATCTAACAATAAATGTTGGGCCTAAATATCTAAATATCTCGAAGGGTGGAAAATATAGTTTTAGTAAGATTTCTATTTAATGAAAATGATCTACATATTAAAAAAAAAACTGAATATAAGAAACAATTTTACAAATCTATATTTTGATGATCATAATCATTTTTAAAAATCAGCGAGGTGCTTGTTGTAGCTGACGAATTTTTCTGTAAGTTTTGCGGCACATTGACTTCATAAAAAGTGTTCGGCACATTCAAATAATGTACTAAGTATTTTTGACAAAAGACAGGTAATTAATACTCGTATCTATAATAAGATAAACCATTTAAATTTTATCGTTTTAACCTGCTCTTGTTTACTAATCCAAAATCAAAGCACACCGCTACAATAATCAATTATACAAGTTAAAATACAGGTAGCTAAAACCCTAAAGGATTACTCAGCAACTTCTAGTCACAAGCGTCTACCAAATCCGATAAGTAGTCAAAACATGTCAAAATTTCATAACATTTATTTTGCACATTCACAAAACGTTCCCTAGAGGGCTATGAACTGACTATTGGCTTACAGTATTTAAAACTTCGGACCCTTCAAAGGGTTTGCATTGTTAACAATCATTGCATTGTTCGAGGGCGTCGTTTTTAACAGATCATGCTTTAGGTTTAGTTAAACGTGGTGTTTGTATGTTTGGATAATAAAACTTAGATTTACATTCATTACAGAAAATAAGGTTAGATTTTATAAAGAAGAATAATAAAATGAAGTGTTAAATAACTGAAGAATAGATTAAATTGTTTTTTTATTCACATAAAAAATCTTTGGCGGAAACCACTAAGAGTAGATAAGAGAAAAATATATTGATAAAAAGTTTACGTAACGTAAAAGCCGTCTAATATAGTTTCCTGAAAACGTTAAAAATTTACAGTTTCGCTCACCATTTGGTTCAAGTGATTAATCTAACAGTGTGTGTCTGAGTATCTATTTGTAACGTATATCCAAGTTAATTCTGATGAAAATTTGGTGAATGGTTATATGCAGCTAGAGAAAGTTAAAGTGGCGTTGCAAGGCAAGAGCGAAGCGTCTCCCTTTCAGCTTGAACAAAAATGCTTTCGTATGCCTGTCCAGATAGATGTGCATGCCCGCGGGATGTTCGGCTATTCTCCTCTGAAGGTCGCAATTGTCGTGAAATTTTGTGAGCAGGTTCGGTAATTTTATAGGGAATTTTAGGAGGTCTACAGCTCATAGAACCATATTATATTATTATGTTAAAAATAAAATAAATTTTAATAATCAGGAATAATCACCTCCCTTTATTAATAGCGCCTTGTGTCTGACTAGAGAAGTACAAATATTTTTTATAAATAATCAGCCTTAGTACTAATTACAAATATTAATAGGAACTATCTATTCTTAAAATATTATCTATTTACAATTTAAAACTACGTCATTATCATAATTTTACAACTAAACCAATAATATACGGAAATACAATATAATAAGGATATCCTATTTTACCTGTTTAAGAGTTTTATTTTTACTGTTTTGTAATATACATTGTTTATATTAATTACCTACCAATATACAGCTTTATATCATCAGAGATCGGAAAAGGTAGAGTATAATTTAACTAAATTTCGAGGGAGTAACATAGAGACATGGATAAAATCTAAAATCTCGGATAGATGATTATGGTGCCGATTCTGTTGTAAATCGCACTAAACTAATTTTAGTCACATCTCATCTCTTTCTTACGAACATGATTGAAAAAGGATAGAACATATTTTAAGTTGTCAAATTAATCTTTGCCGTCTTATTTTGCGTGTATTTAGGCGTAACCGCGATAGATGGCGACTAAAATTATATTGAAAACAAGCATTGGACTAATTTGACAGGACTAAATTTCTTACATCCTTTTCTTATGTTCTTTGTTAGAAAGAGACATAGTGACATTAAAATTAGTTTAGTTGTGAACAACAGAATCAGGGCCAATGACGTTTTAATCGCGGGATTTAAAAATCACGAACTATGTATTGGACTTTATAGTTACAAACATTTTTAAGGGATTCGTACTAAAATTGTGTCAAATTAAAATGTTTTAAGTAGGTAAGTAAGTAGTAAGTTAGCTAATAAAATTAATTTGTAATATTATATTCAAAGTACAATATATAATTTGCAATTTCTTAAATCTCGGAACTTAATCCACTCTGTTACTTACTTCCTCGAAGTTTAGGTAAATATACTCTACCTATATTCTGATCTCTGCTTATGATACATAAAGCTGCGTCGACATTGATTCCCTTCAGCTAAGTTAAAGTTATTAAATACAATATTCAGCCACGGCATAAATCAACAAAATGTATACCTAGGTAGGTACCTAAATCATGAATAAAATATCAATGAGGATAATAAAAATATAAGAAATAATATGTGGTCAATTGCATATTTGACGCTCAAAATAAAATGCACAGCGTTGTACGCCTTATATTATATCAACAATGTGAATGAAGTCAAATCCACTGAAAATTTCAATTTACTTCTTTCGTCACGGTCACATTTTCGGAACCATACCACCATACGCTGGCACCATGCAGTTCTGAGGTACAGCACCTGGCATATGGCTCATATTTGTTCCTGCTATCATATGGTAATTTGAATATTCAGGTGGACCTGAAACCTGCTGCATTGAATCCATATACTCCGGCATATTTCCTAACTTAGTTACTCCTAAATCTTCAACACCAAATGGTTCTGGTGATGTTGTAAGCTTGCCATCTTTCTTCGCCTTCATTCTTCGGTTTTGAAACCAGATTTTGATTTGCCTCTCTGTCAATCCTAATGCGTGTGAAACTTCTATTCTTCTTCGTCTCGATAGATACTTATTGAAATGGAACTCTTTTTCCAATTCCAGTGTCTGAAACCTTGTGTACGTTTGTCTTGTCCTCTTTGATCCTTCTTTCTTATCTTCACCTGTAACATAAAAAATAACATATTTAATTGAATAAAGAGTAGAGCGTCCTGTCAAAATTTATATGCAACATTATTTTTTAGTATTATTTAAGCAAATAATTGTTATTTAATACATACCACTAATACTTTTCATCCACGGATAATATCCTTGTACATCTGAGGCAGCGGCCATTTTGTTATCGACATAATCCGCATTGTCCCCGCCTGCTTCTACCCTCGTCATGTCTTGACAGGGTTCCACTGGATCCATCGATGACTGTGCGCCTTCAGACGCGGCCGGTGCCCCACCCACAGCTCCACGCACATCCTTCTTGATTGACGTCTGACCCTCACCGGTTTTAAATCCACCATGAAATTGCGACAAATTGCATTCTTTTTCTGATGCAGTTTCATTAGTTTTTTGCCAATCAGCAGCTTCCTCCGCGTTAAATATCATACGTTCCAATATATTTTGTGTATACTCCTGTTCCGATTTGATAAAATTAGGTGAGGTCTTCCTCTTTTGCGGCTTTGTTAACAATGCTCTCAAATTTGGTGAATCATCTATTTCAGGGGTAACTGGCTTTATATTACTAACTGCGCTTTGTGGTGACCCGTAGTTTGTATCTGGAATACTGCACTGACCGGGAGAGTTGATTGATCGACAATCCTCACCTCTGTTGTCTGGGCAAGTTTGATTAGAGCTTTGTTCGAATCCGTACCTCACATGTTGTTGTTGATGAATTTGATTGTAGTAATTCATTTGTCTCCAACGGTTTATCATTTCTGTATTAGCATGTTGCATATTACTATTCATATAGTTACCTGGGTAGTTTTGCCAATTAACAGGTTCCGATTTAACAATTCCACCATTACCATTACTATGTTCATAAATTTGAGAACCATAACTAGCACTTAACATATCGGAATAGTCACTGTTTGGAGGATAATAGTTATTTTGGTAATTATAATAATTAGACGGCATCACTGAGTGTTGTTTGTATCCGTATTGTTTACTCTGTTTTGCACTTTGATCGTTAACATCAACACAATTATTCCACATTTCACTGACACGATTTGTTGTTGCAGCTGATGACATGACTTTCTCAAAACTTTTAACACAATCACTGATTTAATTAATTTTAGCACTTAAACTGGACTGCGTGGGAGACGGTGCTCCGACTTCTAGGTTGACTCCGAAACGAATGAGTAGTGCATACAGGCGGCACGACCCTAACAAATGTAATACTTTTATGTGACCTAAAAAAAGTTTGGGGTACTTTCAACAATAGCGTCGCCATTGTCCCTCTGCAAAGTTGTAAAACTGGGATTTCCGTCCCACTCTTTTATGATCAAGTCCCATTCGTCGTAATATGAATGAAAGAGATAGATGTAGTTCGAGTATTTGGCAGGATATTCTGCAAATATTTCGTAAATGTTTATAATCCTGATATTCCCTATAGCGTTGGATGTGTGCGTATGCGTAGCTATAGGCAAATCATTGATTGTATCGAGTCAGTGTGAGTTTGAGAGGGTGGTATAGATTGATTTTATTCTATTATTGGTTTAGTGTAAAGCCACGTATGTGTGTCACTGTGCTGCATTTGAGATTGCACTTTATACAGGCTGTATATTTCCATATTTATCTTAAAAATATTTAACCACCTATAAATTCAATTTTGATAATATTGTGTGTGTACATTAATATTTTTAAATATAATCAGTTTTATGAAGAATCTTTCCATATTTTACCAAAAAGATAGTAAAAATTTTTGGAATTCGAATTATTATTTTAAAAAGTATTACATGACATTTCTTAACTAACGGATTGCCTTTCATTTAAATTAGTTTAGCCATTTAAGCGAGCAATCAAGCAATTAAACAAATTATTTTCTTATTTTTTTTTCTAAATAAAATATTGTTTTTAAATCACTATTTTGGTTATACCTCACTAGCAACATCGAGGCGGAAAAAGATACATAGTTTTATGCCGAAATAGTTAACCTAAAAATATACTAATACTAGCTACCCGGCGCGACTTCGTTCGCGTGGTGCTACCCTACACTGTGGTGCTACCCTACCCTACCCATTTACTGTATTCATTTGTTACAAAAAATGTGATAAATAAATAACCGCTCGACCGATTTTGTGCAGACACATAAACCATCTACTAAATAGTCCGAATAAAGCCTAAACATTTGGTTTGGATAGGTGAGCCCGTTCTAGAGTTATAAAATTACAACGAAAAGTGGCATTGATTTTTATATATTTAGATTTTTAGAGCATCCTGTGCAAACCGCATCCGCCTAACGAACATAACTCATCCAGTCGTGTAACAGTTCAATCGGGGGTCGCGACAATAGCGCAGTATGTGACCGTGCGCGTGCGTCACACCCGACGCTACTCAGTAATAATGTAGCTCTGATTAATTACATTAATTTAAAAAAATATAAATATGGAATTCAGATCTTGCCGAATTATGTTGCGAGTTAATCTACGATTTGGTATCATAAAGCGAAATATTATAAAATCAAAAAGTCAATTTATTCAATTAAGGCCCTGGTAAGGCACTTATGAACGTTACATACAGTTGAATTTACTACGGGTTCGGAATACAGTTAAACTGAGAAGACTCCGGCAAAAAACTCACTCATACATTTGACAGAATATACTTACTAATAAAAACACATTTAAAACATATTTACGTATGTTAAATTATGCATTGGCAAAAACGCATTCAAAATTGAACTTTATTTTATGGCATTTAAGAGTCAGGGTGGTTATAAAATAAATTAAGAGGTAGTTTCGTTTCTAAGCTGATTTAATTTGTTCGATAAAGTATGAACCGATCAAAATAAAACTACTGCAATATCATTAGTTATTGCCGTAACTTCGATCACTTTTTAATTGTACGTTTTTTTTTTCATTAGAAATGTACATAAAAATGTCACTGAGCATTACTAGTTATATATTCAATAGGTTCAATAATACCTACACTACAGCTTACTCCAAATTTGCAACAATCATGCCACGTTCGCACATTTGAACGCCCAATAGTAAACCTTTGAGCGCACTATCGAACAACTCGACATATGCATTCTTTGTCGAAGTACACACCTCCCGACCGAATCAGATCTCACATCTGTTGGACATGCGCACACCCACAAATAACGCGGCATTGTGTACCCCGCTTTATAGATTGGACTACTGAGAAGCAAAAATAAATTTATAAATATAAGCTTTTTTATGTCTGTTTTAGTGTATGAAAATCTGTCTGATTAAAAGCGGAAATATCCATTTCATAAAAATAGGGATAAATAAATTCAATATCTTAGAGTTTAAGTAGTTTTTTAATTTAACAATTAAATATTTAAAACTATATAATATTCACTCACATACATCTGATTCTATTATGACGAACAAAACCTCATAAATTCATAGCTTGGATAATCTTTCCAAATATGAACATCATAAAATATTACATTCGGTACATTACACTTAATATGACCGATCATTTATAATACTGCAAATAAAAATATAAGTTTTTAAAACCAAACAAATAAATATTTAATCATCAGATTAAGCGCACAGTCGATCCCACCTTAAACCCACTGTGCTTAAAAAACTTTATTTCAATTTCACACTGAATTCCAAAATCAATTTCTATCGAGCCCTAACTTTGGCTGCATCATTAGCAAAACGACGTAAACTATAATGTTTGATTTTAAATGACATGATACTTTAACACTCAGTAATACGACTACATTTTCATCGCACATGTAATAAAAACATTGAACACCATTCATTGCTCTGTCAGTTCAAAAAGATTTCAAAAATGAAATTTGTTAGTCCTTATTGTACAGAAAATAAAACACATTTTGGTTGCGCAAATTCGTCTTACATCTCGTCATACTGTGGCGCTGACAATGTGCAACCATTAATCTTGCAAAATCAATCGATGGCTTATTCAGAATATTGTATTTGGTTTTGCCGCGGGGCTTTTTGGTTGATATTTACTTTGGATCTTTTTCTTTAATTTATGGTGTACGCGAAAAAAATGTTGACATCTGTCGGTTTCATATATGTATGAATGGAATAGCTACACCTACCTAAAAAGCTTTTAAAAGGTTTTGGCCAGCTAGTAAAGCTCGTCAAATATTATATTTGCTATCAATCGCTATTGTAGTGGCTAATACTGCTGGAAAACATTTTAAGATACATTTTATTTTTAGTGAGACCTGCAAATTATCTTGCAAACACAAATTCAAAACAATGTTACTTCCTACAATAAAAAAAAACAACTGAACTATTTAGGTACCTACATATTTTCTGGAAAATATAGTAGCCTTTTATATGTTTTATCTTTTTCTCCCTTGTCGGCATTTCAAACGCGTCGATAGCGGCAAACAGTAGGCGGCTCCTTGTAAAATACAAACATGCTTTCCTCCTTTTATTGGGGTCTTAAAACAATAAAATACTTTCTAGTTATATCGCACGGTGGCTTTGAAAGCACCGCCAGTGTCGGCTGTCATAAAGTTGAATATTTCTACCTGCCTCTGTAGTTTGCAATTTTTTTGGTGCCAATGTATAAACCTTCAAAAATTATATTGAAAGTTCCGTGAAATAGAACTTGGTTACAATTTGCAAAATATCCACTTTAGGAAGTTTAACATATCAAATACGCAATGAAATAAAATAATCGCGACGCTTCACTAAATAATTCAAAAGTATAGTCGGTAAACTGACTGTGAAAATTTTACATATACTTACCTTAATATTTTACGGAATTATCTGGTTATTTACAAATGCTAATTCTAGTTTAGTACCTACATGGATGTATGTAAAAAACGAATCATTGGCTTTGCTAGCAATACTAATAATTAAAAAAAAAAAAATGTAAAGCAGCTAGCATAGCTGAACAAAACACGAGTTGTGTGTACTTAACAATTAATATCTCAAATGATCAAAGTAAGTTTGACTTTATCGCGGCCCGTTTTTCCAAACTAATATGGACAAAGAAAAACAATATTGAACTTAGACGCGCTTCATGCCAACAATTGGACAATTATCTGGACATTGTTTAACTCCATTATTTTGTCAACTCGGCGACTGTTGACAGTTAAAGTGGTAAATTTGGAGATTTATGACTCACGTACGGAGAATAGAACGGGATCCTTTGGGAAGTTTGCTGTGGGTACCGTTCAGGAGTTTGTAAGACAATTGCTGGGAAAAATATTTGCATATTTTGTAGATACCGTAGGCCTTTTTATTTTGCCGTAATAATTGTGTGAAAGAGTCATATTTGGTACATCCAAGTTGTATCATAGTTCAACTTGAGCTGAGAACAATAGAAAATGGCAGCTGAATTTACACGACGGCATTATGTAAGGGCTGTCGTGAAACATTTTTTTTTCTTTTTTTAGGGGCTTTTATCCAATAAGGATATATCAGTCCCATCCCCATCATAACCGAAACTAAAAAATCAATTTTGGCCCACAATCAGTTTATGGTCTGAACAAAACTATACGTTATAATATTCTTACACGTTATACTAATATAAATCAAACAAACGAATAATTTTGTCGAACAGCCACTTCAACTGGCTAGGTCTAAAATATTTTTTGCAGCAATGGATGTCGGATCAACCGTGGATCAACCAAAACTTTTTTAATCAATTTTATTTTGTAATCAACTTTTTAAATATAGATTGAGTTCGAAAAATATTTAAACAAAATATTTTATTTAATACCAGCACCAAGTGAATTTTAACTACAAATTATATATACATGGAAAGAGTTATAAATAAAAAATTGCGCTTAAATCGCCGCCTTATTATAAGAATTTATTAGAACTAGCGGAGTTTATAGCTTATTATTATCATAGGTGCTAGTTAAAAAAATAAAGAAACGTGATTCTCTGGTGTTAACGTTTTGTTTTCCCCTATTTTACAACACACCCTTAATTTTTCGCAAAACTTCGCGACTTTATTGTTCCTGGTATCCTTGACCAATATTTAACAAAAACACTTTTAAAACATAAACAATTGTATCTTTTAAGGCAATTACGACTTCTTAAATAAGGGAAAAAATGCAAAGAAATACATCGCATCGGCGTCGTTCAAAGTAGTAGGACTGAATAGATTTTTTAGAGGGACAAAGGTAAAATAGAGATGTTTCTTTTGTCTTTTTGTTGTGATTGTCTTGTTGATACGCTTATTTTGTCACAAAGTAACACGCGTCACTCATCATTATTAAAGATCTCTCGCCGTCATACATCACATTACAAGTGAACTTTCAAATGGATTATTCCGCTCTGATCCCGAAGACAGATCCCAAAGGAATACTATATTCTGACTGATCCCGTTTTTATTTTCTGATACCGGTCGATCCCACATTATGCTTTTTTGTGTGAAGACGTGAATTGCTGCTTTATGTGTGTGTAATTGTGTTGTGTTATTTCAGAATAAATATTTTTTCTTTTCTGCCATTTCTAATTTGCTTGGTATATACAAATTACAATGACTTAATAAGGAGTTACTGAGATCGGGTCAAAATAAAAATTTAATATTTATAAAAAAATACTATGTAAGTAGCATGAAGATTTTTTTATACATTCATGGTAAGTAGATATGTATCCAAAATGAATGTCAAACCTACAGTTAGTAGTAACAAACATTTTTTTTTGTATGAGATTCGAGTATTTTAATATTTTGACAAAATAATGTTTCTGTATCTCTCAATCTTTACAATATTATAATATGTCTAATTAAAAGATGAAACTAATTGCAAAACATCAATCCTATAAAATAAGCCCTTTTTTCTTTAACACTACCTCTTACCACAATTATTTTCATTTTCATATAATAACTTAAGTTTCTGTTCCAATCGGCCCACAGCTACGTGTCCACGGTTGCCCTTAGGACCCCATTAACGATTTTAGCAAACAAACAGGCTCGGTCAACTGTACGGGCATAATCTCTCGCAACGGCTATATGCGGCGATACCATCGTTTAGGGGAAACGCATAGTGGGCTTTCAAAACTAATATTGAGGTTGATGTACTAAATGAAGATAGTGTTCTTAATTTTTAATAATAAAAATGAGATACAGATTTGACACCAGTTAGAGCCCAGACTAATTAAAATTTAAAGAAAGACAATACTATACTTATTACACATACCCCCATGATAAAGTTATCAAACGATTAGCTAAAATTCCGAAGTCTTTATCTGACAGGTGACATTTGGTGATCGAAAGAGTATTACACTGATTACACAGATTTAATTAAAAAGCGATTATGAATAAGGGGCTTACAAAAGGTAGCTCTTATCACTATTTTAAACACAAATTGCACTCTGCACAAGTTCATTTAATGTGTTCAATAGTCTCAATAATTAATTATTGAACTATATAAATTATTATATTTTATTTATTTTGTTGTTGTCAATCATTTTAAACAAACGACCAACGATATGATCATTCCTTTTGTATGACCTAAGCGTAGGTAATTAAATTTGGTCGTATTAATGAAGTGCCCAGGCTACAGACACCGGCCCCGACGACGGGGCCGTAGAAGACCGCCCCTTTTTCGTCCATATTGGTATATTCCGAAGCGCGACTAGCGCGTAATCATTCGATCAGCACGCCGCGCCGCCCCTTTGCCAAGGTTCATACCTCGTTCCTCTTTCGAGATACCCTAAACCTAGTTGCTCCCTCGCTGGCAGCACCTTTTGCGCCTTACGCCACCTCATCCGATGACTATTTGAAAGTTGTTCTGACTTACATATATTTTCATTTAGAAAAATTAAGAACTTATATTTCAATGGGTGCTAAATTTACTTCCATGGTATCTTATTTCCTTGCTTCTTTTATCATGATGAACAACTCATTACTAACTTAATTGCAGTCACCAAAAGGGGACAAATTTGGTTTTTGTTCCGAATTCTTTTTAATAATAATATTTTTAATCCGTCTGTTATACTCGTATTAGGTATTTATAAAAAAACTTCCTCAGTGTGAGTTGACCTTAAGTCGTCCCTCGCTGCACAATCATTAATCAGAGCTTCGATCCTGGACTCCTTACAATGGGGAATGTTCAGAATGCCGCGTACGATCCATTAGAATAACAATAATTACTCTTCCATTCGCCACGTCATAATGAATCTGCTCAAAAAAAAGTTAAATTTTCTAACAATATACTGGTCACTGAAAACATACTTAAATATACGACAGTTTGATCCACGGTATCCAATTGATTTAAACATTTTTTTAAATCTAAATCAGATATGCTTAGCTAAAATTTAAGACCAGTTAAGCGAGTATTTGAAATTAAAGAAGTAAAATAAAACCAAACTATAGCTCACTAGTACATACCTAATATAGTTCATGATAGGGCAAATAAATTAAGTACCCAAGTACTCGTTGATAGATATTTCAGTTCAAAGAAGTACCTGCATTCATTTTTCAATCCATTCATAAATTTATAAATCATCAAAGGTTATTCTAAAATATTAATGTAATATTTGGCAAAAATTATCAGTTCTAAATGAAATAAAATTACATATCTGCTATTTACTGTTGATATTATTTCGTTATCTTAATTTATTTCTTTAAATTCCTATGGAGTACATCTAAAACTAGTGATAAAACAATTCAGAAGTTGTAAATCACAATCTTAGAAGCAACACAGACAGGGTGTGCGTGATTCTAAACAAAACATGGTGGACTTGGCCGCTCCAAGAAAAACACCGGACGACTGATTTACGAGACAATATCATTCGAAAAATGTGGCCAGAAATAAAATTAAACGTGAAAATGCCAGATTAACATAGATTTGCATAAACTCATGGAAGTTAGAAAATAGTTTATGTATATAAATTATTATATTATTTGTACATTTTGCTACAGTTTGCGACATTGCGTGGTGATAATATTATGCTTTCGAATAAACCTAGCTGTGAAATATATGTAATTCTATACACAAGTAGGTTGTAGTCTAATCTTGTATAGAAATTATATTTCACGAGACTAAAGTCTCGTTTTATATTTTTGACGGATCATAATTGTAAACGTCAAACCTTCCAATGAAAGAAATGCAGAAATTCAGGAGCCGATTGAATCGTTCTGTTTTTTTCCGAATGCCTCCACTATATCGTGGCACTCATGTGTATGGAAAACGAATGACATGGAGTAGCTACTGTTTCATCAATAATTCCTTGTGAATTCAGAATCCGGGCTTTACAATTCGCCTCCACTTTGTTTGACCGTAGATTAACGTATTTGTAGATACTTGAGTTTTTTTACCGACTGCTGAATTGCTTGCATGCAAGAAAAATATTGTTCTTGTTTTTTTAATACGACGATATCTGTAAACAAGCGTAGCCATATGGACGCTTGTAACACACGAAACATCACTCACGCGTTACCGACCCTTTCCCCCTCCCCAATGAGCTCTTATTCACGCGCAGGCTAGGAACACAACATAAAGTTATTCACAGAAGTATTCTGGCAGGCAGAGATACTTCACCAAACAAGGGGCTCTTTGGCGAATATACGCTATGCTCTACCTCTATCAGCATAAGACAGGACAGCATAAGGCAGTTAAAAGGATATATGGTAGTCTGATAATTCTGATATCTATAATAATTAACTAACAGATGTTCGCACAGAAAAAAAGACACAAACCTTATTTAACGATGGCACACACACAACCCTTAAGGGATCTCAGGTTAAACCGCAGCAGGATAGTTATTAGAGTTGTCGAAATCTAAGAGACATACTCTGATAATGTTTGAGCTCTTTTCAATATATCTATAATATACAGCTAAACAAAAAACAGCTTTTCATACGTTTTATCAGAGGAGACAGGCCTTTTTTTATGAAAAGCTGTTTTTTTTCCGATATTGAAGTTGCATACTTTACGTGGTGTCTTTATTTATTGTCGTATTCACCTGTATGTATAGCCTTAAACATTATAAACATTTACAACAACACTCCACAGATTTCTCTATTAAAAACCATTCAGGGGAGGCTACAGAAACCTTGACGTGACGGCCTATGAAAATGATATCACGGCCGACATAGGAATACACTTAATGTATCTTTCTATCCCTCCGCGATGTCTTCACTTGGCTACGTCGAAGTAATCAATCATGTATTATATGGAGACAGTTCTTTGTGATCTCTAGGTGCTAGGTGCTCAGTAATTAACAAAAATAAGTATTTTGAGTAAAAAAATCTATATAAATAAAATGATGTGCTATTCGTTAGTAAGCGCACTACTTGAAATTCGGGAAGAATTAAAATGCTGTTTTCCATGGGTGATGATGAACTGACAACTGCGTTCGGGTTAGCTTGTACTACATAAGATATACTTAGGTACTCCTAGATTCAGAACATATAGATCATCTTCAATGAACATAAATATTTGTCTTGGGCGGGAATCGAACCCAACGCCAATCGGACTTTGTTATTTCCTCTATCTTGTAATCAGTAATCAGGCCTCGTTTACCTTGGATTTAGACCAATGTTAATTCTTTATATGAACTAAGGCGCCTGTTATTATACATGACATAAATAAACATTATGAAGACAAATGTTTATTTAAGTGTATATTTTTAAAGTATTCCACAGTAATATTGCGCGCCTATCTATCAACCATCAATAATCAGCGGGCTCCGAAGCAAGCGGAGCGCGCCGCAGACTTGCACCCACATTCACCTCGCAGCGTTGACTAACGACCTGCCAATCAGACCCTAACTTAATTGGAAATCCGTGTTTGTGGAGCCACTCCCCATTTTCTAAGGCTTTGTTACTAAAAATTAAACATTCTCTGGATGGCGTGTTTGGTGGAAATTATTTGCATCAAAATTTTTTATCGAAGGTAAAAAAAACCTTCAATCGTTCACAGAGTATAAAATAATTTATTAGTTATATAGGTAGGAACTACCTCAGAGTATATAAATACTACGTACAAGTACTACTTAATATAGTAAATATTAAAAGTTTACAAAAGGTCACTTCGGAGATTCTTAACGCTGTGTACATATATAGCACTTCGTGAAATCCATTTCAATCCTCTATTTATTATGTCTGATACAGCAGCGATATCATTTCTAAGTAGGTACCTACAAACATATTAGAAAAAAACAATGCTTCGTCCACAAAGACAAGTGCAAGCGTCAAGTGTGTATGCTAATTCTGGCCACGCCACGACACGTATCGCAGTCATAATCGCGCTAGTCGCTCCTGACGTTTTATTTCGTTCACGTAACATCTTTGTGTGGATATGATCTGTAAAGATTTTTGTTTGTTATGTTTTTTTATTAGATTTTCCGATAAATGCAATAAAATGACCTGAAGCACACCTAACTAAAACCAGCCAAGAGTGACTCGAGCCTCATTCGAGTTTTGTGCATATTGTAAAAAAATACACTTTTTCTCAAATATATAGTTTTTTGTTAACTAGATATTTTAGAAAAGTATTCTTGTGTTTTATTTACTCCTTAAAACTACATTATAAATCAGTGTTTTCTGTCAGTATTGGTATTTAAATATTGATATTATGTAGTACATAATACTTACTTGCTCAGTTTTTGAGATTTTAATATTCTTTCGAGTTAGAGATCCTAGACATACGGACAAACAAACAGACAGACAGCAGAGTGACAGCAATAGGCAGGTTGTTTTAAATTCATTTTGTACGCACGGCTACAGATCAAGCTATAAATTTCCAATATAAGCTGACCTCTCATTGCAGGGAAATCCTATACAATGCGAGATCAGCTTATACTGGAATAGTCATTTTTTTTTTTTTTTTTTTTTTTATGAAATATGAATATGTGGATAATTAATTACCATATCTTAAAAAGCTGGCACAACTGCGCAAACACAGAATAATGTTAAATTAGTACCTATGTAATTGTTAGTCGTAATCTAGAAGTAGTAAAATATGCCTCTAATAATTCCTCACTTGATAAACCAGGTCAGCCGAGCAAATCAATAAATAAATACCTCAGCATCAGGGTCCGTAAAACAATTTAAAACTTTATAATAGGAAAATGGTTGGACTTTCAAACTACTCCTACACATTTTTTTGACAAATAATCTCCATGCAGTTTCTCATAATTTAAAACTAATTCTCACCCAAAACAATTATCGATTATCTACGCCACATCCATACGTTTCGAACCCTTAAACGTCTCGCCTTCCTTGTTTGGGGATATTAAAAAATTGTTCCGGCTAGCGTGTCTAATCTCCAACAGCCGGTGTTCACGCGCCCAAACGTTACCCAATGTCAATGTTACAGTTTATACCAGGAACAGCATATAACGTATTACAACCGACTAGAATGCGAATTGTCTAGATGTCAAGATTTTGTTATGGACGCGTTTTATGTCCTATCAGCTAGTTACTCAGAGTAGTGACAAGAAGCATTTAGTTAATTTTACCACTATGGCATCTGAATTTATTTTGGTAGAATTATACCACTACAAATATTTATTAGTTTAATATAATACTGAATTTTGATAAATAATGAAAATCATAAAGTCACCGTGCAATAAAATTATTGCAATTGTATTTATTGCAATAATTTTATTGCACGTATGTAGCGTATTTGGTTTATTTTAAAATCGGTTAAAACTGCGTAATGGGTAGATTTGATTTTTAACCGTAACATCAATATAAAATCATCAAATGTAATTTTATCCAGCTATGTATTTTAATATTAAATGATAGTGATACGACAATGGAAAGAATATGACATGTTTATTTTATATGCTTAGTTTCTGATAGTCATAAAATACTTACCTCATATTTAGCATATCGGCTCTAGAAACGAATAAAGGTTCTAAAAATATGCAATTCACTTGCTCCCGGCGCTCAACGCCATCTGTAACAGGCTTCGAGCATCCAGGAATTGGAATGAGGTCTCGTAGCGCCATCTGAATAAGGTATGTAGAACTAAATTCATCCCTTCGTTGCTAAGGGTTGCGAAAGAAATTCTGCAAAACGGCGCCACTTGCGAATAAAAAAATCACGAAAATTAAATGATGGCCACTGCATTTTAAATACCATGAATAATGTTGTGCTATTAACCATTCTTTTATGAAATATAACTTGAATCTAATTCTACTGATTTCATAAAATAAATATAAATAACACATTTTTTATTATTTCAATAATACTATTTAAATTAATTGTTATTACTTTTTTAAACATAATGCAAAGTTTTGTCTATTAGTTGCCAGTTAGTTTTTGTTCCTATCTAATTACATTTTTCTTTTTCTTATAAGCATTTATATTTGAAGAAATAGGTTAAATACATTTTTCCGAAAATTTATAATATCTTTACTCTACACTTTCTACGTTTCAAGTTTGAGCCAATAGTTTGCTATGAAAGGATTATCTAAGTTTCTTCATAATAACTTTTATTTTTCCAGCATCAGCGTCAAATAACCTTGCGCAGAATTCACGTCGACACACTTCGAGACTTGAATTTAAATCTATGTGATGTAAGAAAGTTTTTGTTTCAGCCAAATGGCAGCTTGGAACTTTAAAGTTTTAATGTAGAAGATTTGTGGTGGTAATGACAAGTCGTTAACTGAAGGCAAGCCTGTCGTCGACTCCAAGCATTGTCTTAGAAAAACCTATGAAATGTAATTGCCTAATTAAGAAAACTAAAATCGAGAGTTGTATTGTTGTTGTTTTTACAAAAGAATTAGTTGTGGCGTAGTTGACATTGAAAACGAGAATATGCTAAACTTACTGAAATTCTGATAAATATACTCCAACTGAAGGGTATATTTTGGCAATAAATAATAAGAGACTATTTATTTCAAAATTGTATAGTTTATCAAAATCAACCCAAAGGCATTGTAAAATAAATTACAAAACTGTATCTTTTTTCTAAAGTTATTATAATCCGTTTCTCACACCCACTAATTATGCATGGCGGAAACAAATTGGATATGCTTATTTTTACTAACGGAAGTGGAAATGGAATTAAAACGTAAGCCTTGCAGATTAATGGATTTATTTTTGCACATATTGTTGATAGTGTGGCAAAAAGGAATTGGTGATGACGACAACTCGGAACTAATAAAAAAAATATCAAAAGGAGGATGGCAGAAGGAAAAAGAAGAAAAGAAATATCAAGTAATAGTTTGCAATAACAAATGTGTACATAATTGTGTCAGTTAAACACAATGTAGGCAGCGTAACGGTACTAGATCCAGAAGATATTTGCCTTTTGGTAGGATAGAAATATCCTGGTCTACTAGACCATCTCCGCCTCGAGAGTGCATACATGTGCCAGAGGAACTGAACAAAAGTAAGCGTCATGTCATATTTCAGAAGTAATCTTAAATATAGAAGAAGATATAGTTTCTGGATGACGATTGAAATTGATACATTTTAGAGTGTAGGTAAGGGATTACGTTTGTATAAAGGCTCTCAGAGCTTGTAATCCAAACCCAGAATACGTAATCAACATACCCCTATATAGAGGTGAGAGAGAAATTAAAACCTCGAGAGAGCAGGCCGGTACACCACAAATCGCTTAGTGCTTCCCGCCCGTCCTAATGGCACGCCAATTAAAAGTTTGCACGGCTGCTCCCAGAGCGCGGATTGTTCGTACCATGCTGTAAAACTGAACATCGAAGCATAATGTAGTTTATTCGAGCTTACCCTTAGTTTGGCGTCTGAACGATTAGCATTTTGATGTCGCGCCAAGCCGATTGAAATGGTTTGGGATTTGTGGAACTTATATTCGAGCACGAATTATGTAAGTCTCAGATATTTGCGATAAGAATATTTTAATTTTCATCTTTATATTTTTATAAGAATATTATTATAGATAAAACATTTCTAAAGACTGCTATAGTCGGTTGCCCCAAAGAAGAATAAAAATATTTAAACGCCATAAGACTTTGATACTATCAAGAATATGCTCTAAATACTTTTGCAAGTAGAACTAAATGTATCCCCAACTAACCTTGTGACTTGATAATTAATCCAGTAAGTTGGCAATGTCTTTGTTTTAGTAATTCGGCACAACTTAGCACTCTGTTAAAGCACCTGCCACAGATTCAAAGTTTTAATATCCCCTTCGTACCGCTCTACAATGAGAACTTACGTACTAGAATCTCCAATGAATGGGATCTAATAAGATTTTTGGATAACATTTTGTTGGGATTCAGTAAAGTGCAGTAAAAATGTTATTGGAAACACCTGTATTATTTATTCACATGTACATGTTATTTTTGTTTTGTCTTAGTTATAAATTAAGACACCTTTATTTTTTTTATTTTCTTCGTAAGTTTGCTATTTATTAATTAAATATCGATTCAGTCCTAATTTTTTTTGCCGCCGCCCGCCCGGGGCACTCTCAGTTGTCAGTGCAATGATAATGTAAAATTATTATTTAATAAATCTTAGCTTGTTTTGAAAAGATTAATTGCTGAGTTTATTGCCGGCTCTTCTCAGCAAATGCAACCTTCCGAATCGGTATTAGAGTGTGAGAGTCAGACTATACATAAGTCATTGTGAAGGTCTATTTGATATAAATGATTTGAATTTGAATCTATTTATAAATACTTGAATGAAGATAAATCGGTTAAATCTGGAGAATTTAACATGAAAGTAAACATATTTTTTTCTTTTTATATTTCTGAGTTTTGGCCTCTTAAAAAAATGTTAACTAGATTAAATGAATCCGTTATCTAGCTTCCTTTATTAATATTGAATATGGCAGACGTAATTTAATAAACACCCCAGCTTTTTAAGCACTCGCACTCGCAAACTGGCAACATGCAACCCTTTTCCACGTTTTCCTCGCCGCAAAGCCGGTTAAGTGGATTTTCGGGTTGTCCCGAATTTGGCTTACGGCCGTGCACTGTCGAGTCGTTAGTGACAGCGCTTTACCTACTCACTGCAGGGTTGTCAAGTTTAATAAATGAATATGAAGGCGGAAGATTAAGTTGTGGTCTTACTGTGATTGAGCTGTAGGTTTTTGTAGTATGTAGGTTTGGATATAAATTGTTACTTGGGATAATTTATCAGACTTAATTAGTACTGAGTTTATGAAAAAAAATGACAAGGTATAATGAAATGACAGGAAAAATATATTGGTTGGACTAAGTAATTAATGGAATCAGTTTTTAGTTATATTGATTTAAAAAAAGCTACCTGTTTTAAACTGAACTATACATGCTACAGTTATCTGAAATGCAAAGGAATGTGTCAACCCTACCAAAGTAACTTTGTAACTCGTTTGTCTTACGTATACTAATTATTATATGTGACGACTGAACATTTCACTGTCACCACCCTACAATGATAAATAACTCCACATTCCATGTGTGTGTTTTTAAATATGTATGTAGGTCTGTTGGTTTATGCTTATAATTACCTAAACACACCTATACATATAATTAGGTGAGTAAAATTTCTCAAAGTCAAATTAAAAGACTTTTAATTTAGGCCCTAGTCTATTAAGACTAGGGCCTAAATTAAAAGTCTTTTAATATATTAATATAAAATGATAAACTGATTGTTGATATATGAGCCCACAGCCCAAACCGCTGGACCTAGAGATTTGAATTTTGCACAAAGATACCTTATACAGTGGAGGCATCCACTAAGGAAGGATTTTTGGAAATTCCACCCCTAAGAGGGTAAAATAGGGAATGACAGTTTGTATGCAAGTCCGTCAGTTTTGAAGTTAGGATCTTCAAATTTTGTGTTTAGGCTGACGATTGAAAATTAATGTGTAGTTATCTCAGCGTTTGTGATAATTCCGCCACCGAAGGGAGGAAAAGGGGGATGAAGTTGGATATGCAAGTCCTCCAATTTCAAAATAAACTTCACTAAATGTATTATTATACGGTGTAGGCATCCACTAAGGAAGGATTTTTGGAAATTCCACCCCTAACAGGGTAAAATAAGGGATGAAAGTTTGTATGCAAGTCCGTCAGTTTTGAAGTTAGGATCTTCAAATTTTGTGTTTAGGCTGACGATTGAAAATTAATATATAGTTATCTCAGCGTTTGTAATAATTACACCACCGAAGGGAGGAAAAGGGGGATGAAGTTGTGTATGCAAGTCCTTCAATTTCAAAGTAAACTTCACAAAATGTATTATTATACGGTGTAGGTATCCACTAAGGAAGGATTTTTGGAAACTCCACCCCTAACAGGGAAAAATAAGGGATGAAAGTTTGTATGCAAGTCCGTCAGTTTTGAAGTTAGGATCTTCAAATTTTGTGTTTAGGCTGACGATTGAAAATTAATGAATAGTTATCTCAGCGTTTGTGATTATTCCACCACCGAAGGGAGATGCAGTTGTATATGCAAGTCCTTCAATTTCAAAGTAAACTTCACTAAATTTAATATTATACAGTGTAGGTATTCAGTAAGGAAGGATTTTTGGAAATTCCACTCCTAGGGGGATAAAATAGGGGATGAAAGTTTGTATGAAAGTTCGTCAGTTTTGAAGTTAGGTTCTTCAAATTTTGTATTTATGCTAACGATTGAAAATTAATTTATACATGTTTCAGCTTTTCTGACAATTCCACCCCCGACAGGGTGAAAAGGTATGGGATGTATGTAAGTCATTCAGTTACAAAGGAAACGTCAATTAATATATTATTACACAGTGTAGGCAACCACTAAGGATTTTTGGATATTCCATCCTTAAGGGGTAAAATAGGGGATGCAAGTTTATATGAAAGTTCATCAGTTTCGAAGTTAGGACCTTCAAATTTTGTGTTTAGGTTGACAATTGAAAATTAATTTATATGTGCCTCAACGTTTTTCATAATTCCGATCCCGAAAGGGTAAAATAAAAAGGGGGATGAATTTGTGTATGGAAGTACACTAAATTTATTATTTAAGCTTATGGTTATAAACTAACGCAACGAATATCGGTGTTGTTGGAATTTGAACCCTTAAGGAGTGAAAAGGGGGATTAAATTTAGTATATGAAGTTCTTTATTTTCGGAGTGAAAATTTCAAAATTTATTATTTCGGCTTATGGTATTGGCGTATTGAAATGACTCGCCTAAACAACATCAGGAAAAAGAGAGGAATCGGTATTAAAACAAAGATCCGGTTAATACGAGCATTGTTATTCCTCATTTTCATGTATGGAGTGGAAGCGTGGACTATATTGGCCCGAGAAAGAAAAAGGATTGATGCATTCGAGATGTGGTGCTGGAGACGGATGTTGGAAATACCTTGGACCGCTAAACGCAACAATGCATCAATCCTATCGCAGCTCAAAATTAAAACACGATTGTCCACCATATGCCACCAACGTATTTTTTCGTATTTCAGCCACATGGTGCGCAAAGGCGATGAAAGTTTGGAAATCTGATCATAGTTGGGAACACGGAAGGAAAACGACTACGTGGTCGTTCACCAACAAGATGGTCCGATCAAGTAAAATACTCATCTTCCTCCAAGTTTTACAGAAACCAGAAGACAGAAACCAGTGGAGGCAGATCATTCGCTCTAGAAGCAAACCCGATGTTGACCACGATCCTCAGACATGAGGGAAAGAGAGATAAGGCCTCCAAAATTGTGCTGTGGAACTAGACTACAAGTAACAGCTCTCCGCCGCAATGTTATTGAGGCCAAAATATTTACTGGTTCTGCCTGAGGAGAAACAGTCTTCTTGCCGCGTATACCATTGATCCCAAATCACCTTCCGTTTGAATTTAAAAGATCACAGTTCCTAATTAAGGTTTGTAGTCACAGGGAAAAACTCTGAAAGCTAGAGTTGATTTGCGGCAGGACTGTTTCAGTTTTATGTGGCATCCTCGCATATGAGCTCTACCTGAACTTTTGTCAATATCACACGTAGTGGCGGACAATAGCCATGAACAAAGCTCTATATTGTTACAATGATTAATATCTAGAAAAAAAGAAATAATCTACGCGGACGAAGTCGCGGGCTATAAAGCTAGTATACTTATAAAGATCAAAGCTACTGTTACCACCGCTTGCAATATATATTTTGACTTTGGATAAGACTTGTATTAAGTTTAGAATAATTTATTGTATCATGTTTAGCTCTAATTTAAGTAAATTAACAATTTATTTTATTTTGTTTGAGAATTAGTATGGGATTCCATAAATTTTAGAACAAAAGAATTATTTTACTTTGAGAACAACCCCAGTTAGGTTTCTCTTGTCAACGCATTTCATGTCTAAAATTTATTAAGTTGGTGACTTATTTCATCGATAATAATTGTAACTTTGAGTAACAAAATTCACAGATCATTGACCATTTTCTACAATTGATAAACGAGTAGAAACCAATTACAAAGAGCTCAGTAACAGGAAATAAATTAAGCTAATGAATACTTGAATCGGTTTCTAAACCGCATGACTACTGGTCATCAACGCAACCCGCTGTAAAATAATGCACTATAGTTTTTTAGTGCAAGTCATAAGAGTTGAGTGCACAGAACTAAAATAAACTTGTAAACTAGGGAAGAACTCAAATCATTTTCATCATAAATATATCTCTACTAAAATGTAATATTCTACAGACTGCACCTGTACCATCATATAAATACATACATTATACTTTAATTACAGTACGGCCGCCGAGAGTAAAGGGTTTTTCTCGGAAACGGCTAATCCTATTGCGATGGGATAGCTTAGTGAATGGCCGTTTTCGTGTTTTGGCCAATATTAACCGGTGTCAGAAACGCATTTTCTCGGTGGTTTCACTATACAACGTCTATTTTATCTGCAATAATAATTACCTGTCAGAATCTACAAAGATACAGCAAAGGGGACAGGTGTTGAACCTGATGGTAAGTGTCTCTAATGTGCCATTATACACAGCATAGAAGGCAACTGCATGGCTGACAAGGTCAACTGCCCGGAACATACCACTAGGTTCTTGGCGAAGTAATTGAAGCAAATTTATAATATTGACAACTCGCTTGAAACTTAGACCAACATATTCTTACTGAAAGCGCACCGCAAAACGGTGCGTTTCCACACCTCATTGCGAACCGGCATCGCATTACAAATAGCCCTATGATTATAAGATATTATTATAATGGATACCGCGTAATTAGAACAATCGACTGCAGTGCTGTCGCAAAAACGATTATACCCCGTGTTTTAAAAGTTGTTCAATATATTGTTGGAGTTATACCGTTATACACCGTGAGTTTTATTCGTTTTAGAAACGCAGCCGACATAATGTACCTAATGAATAGGTACAAATCATTAAGAAAAAAAAATATTTTTGATCATTTGTATATAAAAAAAAATGCTTAAGTTACGTATAAAATGATAGAAAATACCAACCCAGAGCACGAGTCGAGTAGACTGCGCTCGTAACAGGGTGTTTAA
Source organism: Polyploca ridens (assembly GCA_951394255.1). Taxonomy (NCBI): domain Eukaryota; kingdom Metazoa; phylum Arthropoda; class Insecta; order Lepidoptera; family Drepanidae; genus Polyploca; species Polyploca ridens. The sequence continues at coordinate 6,106,385 of OX596255.1, forward strand.
AACTACGTCATGCGTCATAATGAATAATATTTGCTTTTTTTTATTGATACAAAATCCAAAAAAAAATAGTACCTATTCTTTGGGTACATTATGTGGGCTGTGTTTCTAAGTAAATAAAAAAGCGAATAAAAAGTCACGGTTTATATTGTTGCAATTATTTAAACGGTATTGTAGGGTTAGTATTGCTAACTTGATGTTGTGATTATGTAGTTATGGATAAGTAAAGATAGTCAGCACAAAAATGCTACAAGGTAATAAATTCTCAAATCTCTCAACAGATTTTAACTAGCCAATCAGACGGGTGCTACAAAGGTCTGTACAACCGTTCTATGATTTCTTAGATGCTTTCCTTCACTGGCAGTTCAGGCTCTGCCTACGACCTTCACCGCTTCCGCTATGAACAATTCTGAATATCACGGAACTTACCAACTGACTAGAATACTAATAACTTCTTACATTAACAAACCTCTTACATAGTATGATGTCTAGCTATAGCAATATTCAGTGATATGGAATCAAGTAATATATAAGTCAATGGCAATATTATAGAAAATATCACAGATATAAACTGTGTTAAATCCAATATATGCATTACATAAACTATTGTTGTCATTTATATTCAAACACTGATTTTCAATAAATGGTCGTTTGTATGGACAATAAGGTATATTGTGGTATTATCTGTATGTGCTCGTATTGAGATATAAGCTCCACACAGAAGAACCTGTCCTGAAGTAATTTGAATAATCATTATGACAATATTAAAAACCCGAGTGCACCACATAAAAAGAGAAACAATTATGTTAAATTCAAACTCGAACACGATCGGAACAATTATGCAATCAACTCGATTGCATCAAACTTTATCGAAAGTAATAACTAATAACACAAAATTGGTTCTTTTACATAAATTATGATAATGAAAAAAGTCCATCTTATACATACGCACATATTTAATGTATGTATGGCCTCAAATTACGGTAAAAGTTGACGCTAATGACTTTTAGGTAACGACCATTGGCCCACACTAATGATCTGACGGGCCGGCCCACTTTTTTACCGACAATCCGTTTTGGTAATTTACGTTTTTCTATACGACTACTGCGTAACGCGTAAAAACTATAACATTAGTTCCTTGGGCGAATATTAGAGATCGGTGTTCAAAAGGTATGTATTAGAGAGCCCTGAGAATACAGATTTATACAAGTTAGCCATGCCTCCTCATTACATGATATGATTAAGAACCCCGGCTCTTTTCGTTAAATGACGTGAGATAGTAACGGATATAATGAGAAACCCAGGTTTTACTAGTCTTAGTCTAAAGCATCTCATATAATAACGGGCATGAAGTTTGAGTGACAAACTATATCAAGAGCGGAGTCAGGTGAGTAAGATAATCCAGATATTGAAACCTAGTTTCCGCCCACGATTTCACCCCCGTTTCCGAGGAATTTTATGATATCCCGGGAAAAGTATGCTATGTTATTCGAGGATATGATCAATCTATGTGCGAAGTTTCGTCCAAATCCGTTCAGCAATTTTTGCGTGAAATACTAACAAACATATATATCTAACAAACTTTCGCGTTTAGAATATTTGTAGGATAAGCCAGTTATAACGTACTGAACCCAAAACTCATACTTTTTAAAGTAGTCCATCACAACACCCATGGCTACCTCATAAAAGCGTGTATAGAATCAATTGTTTCAACATCATTTCAATTGGACACGCATGCGCGCCGATTAGTTCCCGTCACCCATTCACTACTGCCTTTCTAATCTTCAGGTAAAAGTAGATTACCTAATTTAAGCATGAATCTAAAATTATATTGAGAAATTATAGCATTACCTACTTTTGCAAATTATTATTAATTACTACTTGTTACAGAAGTACGAACGTAGCTGTATCATAACTCAATAATGCAACCTAAAGTGGTAAATTAAATGAATTTAGTTTTTTAGCAGATAAGTATATTTCTAGCCATTATAAATTTAAAGATTTTGCTCTAGTTATCAGCACTTTACCATCATAAAGAAAACCAACAAAAACCTTTTCGTAAAAAGTGTGAAATCAAAATTTCATTTGCATTTCGTTCATAAATTACTATAGAGCTTTCACATAAAGGCAAAAAGTGATGTTAGGCAAGTAGCAAATTTCATTATAATAGCATAATATACAACGTGTTATTTTAGCAAAGGTTTCATTTCCTTGTAATTTGTTTCTTGCGTGGCTTGAACTTTAGTGGAGTTTAAAACCTAACACTGAACGCCCATTTACTCTTTAAGCTAACTCTGGCAATGGTTAGATGCTCATATTTAAGACAAAGACTAAACAATGATAACTGCAGACGTTTCAGATGTTATTTTCAATTTGATTGCTTGAATTAAGAATGAAGTGTAAAAATAAAGTCTTTTCAATAATTTAAAAATTTAGGCTAGAATATTAGATAAGACTTTATCAATAAGAGTAACTTCATGCAATAAATACAGTTGAAAAACATATTTTTTACTCAGTTGCAATGCAGTCTTGTAGCCTACACTTTATAATATATTATATACTTTAGAGTGTTTCAGTAGTTAGCGAGCCCTTACTCCTTTCCACTTCTAAAGATGTTTACACAGTCTGTTAGCAGTTCCAACTATAGCTTAGTCAAACTAAATTAAACTTCAGTGAGACAGAAGCTAGTATCCACAAATACTCACCCAAAAGCTACTCTATGAATATATCAGTGTATTCTCCGTACTCTCCAGCCCAACGCCTATACATCAACGCTTACCCACGCCTCTGATGAGAAGATGATGACCGTAATTTGCGACGCACCAAGACGTCTATGTCTCGTGTTTTTTCACTGAGCTCAGGTATCACCCGAGTACGAAATTACATGTAATTTATCGCTTGTACACAGGGATAACAGTCTGTGAGTGTAAATAATTTTAAAAATAATCTTTGAGTTTTCATGAATTTTTCTGGCGGAATTTTCCATAGAATTTTCATGTATGAGAAATTGATAGGAGGCGATGATTCAGATAGTAATAAAATAAAGTGCTATAATACATTAGATATTTCACTAAATTACTCGTATATCTAACGAGAAATTATTGGTTTTATAATAATATAGGTAATTCAGGTCGTAATATTTTATATCACATTACCACAATAGGTTTTGAAATAATACACTTCAGTAGGGTACATATCTAAATATGCTTATCTAAGGCACACTTACCAATCTAATATCAATTCTAAGTAATATTAGTGATGATACTAACCATTGCGATATACAGGGTGTTGTTTTGGTCGGCGACAAGCGACCCAGGAGCGGTAGTACAAAATATATATTCCCCAAAAATGGACTTAATTCCATTAAATACCGTAAATATGTTGAGAAATACCTTATTCAAATTAAAATAAAATAACTGCAAAGTATGGTTATTAGGCACGTGCACAGACTAGAGCTAGACACAAGCCGCCATCGCCCCACCCCTTTACTCCCTCGTACTCCCGTTGAGTATTATGTCTACACTTTAGCTTATTACATGATTTTCAAAAAAAAAATTTTTTTATTTTTATTATTAAAAAAAAATAAAGTATTTTTTTTATATTTTTTTTAGCATCAGTATCATTTGTATTATCGACCCTGAGACGCTCGTCGCTGACCAAAACAACGACCTGTATAAGCTTACATGTAACTAATCGAGCGTATGTAAGTTAAAATGCTGCAATTCATACAAGCAGACATCATTTGGTGTCTTCTGGCAACTGTTAGTAGAAAGACTGATTGAAAATGTTGGTGGAAGCGACACTATAGCGACATAGCTATATATGACCATATAGCGGCATATGAGTGTCGCCTATAACCTATAAGGATACACGTTATCATCTCATAGCTTTCATAATTTCTATCGTTTACTCGCGACCTTTTTTACCGCCTGACGCGGTGGAATTTTGAAAATCCTTCTTTATTATGCCTACGATATATTTAGAACCTGACATGCTGAGGAAAAAGTTTCAACTTTAGACCATGCGGTTAATTTTGTGCGTGTATCTGTCAGTCAGACATTTTCTCCTTTACTTTAAATAAATAGATGAGTAGTAATCGGAGTAAAGAAGGAAACCAAGAGGCTTTTATGTGATTTGATGTTGAAAGAGAACACATAATCTGCCCTTTAAGTGGTTACTATAGTAATGTCAACGTTTTTGCGGTGAGCACGAGTTGATATTTTTATAATGACAGCCTTATTTTATTTAAATCGTGTTCAGCGTGGTTTTACCAACTGTTTATTTTGCCTTTATTCCGATTCCGACACGCCGATTTCGTGGTTTTATAGTATACTACATTTACCATAATGACCATTGCAAGGTAAAATATTTAACACTGTAAAATATAACGTAAAGTTGCGAGTAATAAGGTAGGTTTTCGTTTAGTTTGGTTACATTAACGATATTTTAATTGAGTCGATCCTGACGTAGAGTAATGATTGGATGTAACATCGATTTATTTTGAGTTCTCGTTTCTGATTGGCGGTCGCGATAAGTTTGTATCTATCACGTAATGTTTTTATAATCGGTGTATCCAGATTTTCGTCATGTATTCGTAAATGTCTCGTAAAGTCTGACATTCCATGAATTCGGAGTAGGTATATTTATATTATAGCTCATGTTTGCTTGAAAAATTTAAGAGCTTATGTTGATTACTTTAACAATGAAAAAACATACCAACATTTTTAATTATTATAAAAATGCAAAACCTGAATGCTATATAGGTATTCATTTTAGTATATGTATTTCAGCAGATATGTCCATAATTTCATGACTATTCTTTTTTTTTAGTGTACTGTAACATTTTTTGTAACATTGCATGTTTACCAGGTTAGTATTGAGACCCTTAATCCCCCGGGACTCAACCAGATTCGACCCTAATGAGCCTTTTCTTGACAAATGGGTGTTCGAGACCCGCCCTCTATCGGTGATCAGTGAACTATCTCAACTTTGTCTTGATACACTTTCTGTTTGTACGCGTTTCGTAAAATAAGATTTTTTATTTCACATACAATTCTACTTCCTTGCTATTGTAATGGTTCTTTTTGCAATCACTGTCTTTGTTTAATTACATCAATTTTACATTAACCAACAAAAGTTTAACTTAACCAAAGCTCTACTTCAGGAGATTAAATCTTGATTTACATAATATGAAAGATTAAAGCTATAAAAACGAAATAAGGACACACTGGCCTTGATTCTGTTGTTCACAACTAAACTAATTTTAATCTCACTATGTCTCTTTTTAACAAAGAACATAAGAAAAGGATGTAAGAAATTTAGTTCTATCAAATTAGTCCAATGCTTGTTTTCAATATAAATTTAGTCGCCATCTATCGCCGTTACGCCTAAATACACGCAATATAAGACGGCAAAGATTAATTTAACAATGTTCTATCCTTTTTCAATAATATTCGTAAGAAAGAGATGAGATGCGACTAAAATTAGTTTAGTGCGATTTACAACAGAATCGGCAACACTGTGTTTCATTTCTTGTAAAAAGCTAGCTATTAAAACAAAGAAAACAATAATTTTATACAATTTCAATAATCAACACGTAAGTAAACGTATTTTCCAAAATTCTGCTACTCTATTCAACGCCTACAAATTCTAAGTTAAATTGCCAACATCCGTCTGTACGTGAGCCGCGAAAATCTTAATTAACAGATAGGCACAAGTCATTCATCTTGTCGCTATGTGATAAGGTGAGGGGAGTCCGCCCCTGCTCAGGTAACGATATCTCGTAGTGATGATGTGAGATTCATTATTGATAATGATTGATAGATGTTTACAATCATTATAATGATTCTTCGGTACGGTAGCTGATCGTTTTGAAGTGTTTGCTTTGTTAATTTTCATTTATCATTTTTGATGATGAGCGGTTTTTTGAATGTCGATTAGGTATCGTAAGTTATTTTTAATATCTTTTTCGTCTACATCGGCCTTGAAGATTTCATAAAGCAGGTTTCTTACATTCTGCTCCATGATTGGTGATCCATTACCTTACCCACCTAATCATATCAAGCATGCATCTTAATGTCTACATATATAATATGTACTTTGATAAGTAACAGATTGACCAAGATGCCTACCTATGTATTTTTTTTATATTTTGATGTTATATCATGACTTTTTCCACGATACAAATTAAACTAGATGCGTTCATAAGGAAAATTAAGAAAACACCGATGACATTTCTTTGCAAATAGTACTCAAACAGCCAAGGTGGATCAAATAAATGTATAAATTGTTACAAATATCAAATTTTGTATGATTTTACTTATTCTCAAACAGAAAAGTTATTAAAAGTTTCACTATCAAGTAACAAACATTGGGTTTAAAATAAAAATCCATCGACCAACTGAAGAGCAAATATTTACAAACTAAAATACATTAAATTTATTTAGTCAGTATTGAAAATAGCTTTTACACCAAACAAAATATATGATGCAATGAAAAATTACAACGAAAACATTACGCGCCAAAATTAGGCGAGTTACATTAGGGGCGCTCTCTATAATTAAACATCAATACCGTTACAAAAAGTAAATAAACAGGGTATATAGGGGGTCGAGGGGGGGCACGGGAGGGGAGGCCGGGAGGTCTCGACTATGACTAATGTGCCGCGATCCGTCAGTGTCACTCGCGGGCTGGGGGGGGCGCCACTTTCGACCAGGGCCGGAGCACTGGATATCCTTTCGGAATAACATTTTCCCTATTCGGATTTCGGTACAGATATGTATCTATATGTAAATTTTACTATGGAATTTAAGTTTGTTTGAACGTGAGAGATAGAGTCGAGATTATTTTTTATGATATCATACTTTTAAGGTTGTACTGACAACTATTGAAGAAAAATTTTATATAATTGTAATATGACATGCATATATTTTTGCTGTTAAAATAATGTTGATAAATATTAAATTGAACAAGAGCATTCTATAGTTACCCAGCAATTATTAGTTTTGATTTGTGATTATTTTCTTACAAAACTCTGGTCAATCCAAAGATCTTGTATGTATAGATACACAGAGACAGGTTGAAACACGGATTTAGGGATTTGTATGGGAAAAATAAAAAGGAGTGTTGTATTTTACACACTCATATTTTTAGATATCCTGTTATAAAAAAAGTCTTTGGAGTTATTTTCATTAAAATGTGAAATCACACCAAACTACTCGGGACGCAATGGGCTCTTACTCGAAAAACTTTTTGACTCACGTCAAAATTGTGTATGCTTCTCTTTCTCTTTTGCAAAGTATTCATAAGGATAGCGATATCTCTAAAGAACTATAAAGTATTTTACTTTTTCAAAAAGCCATCCGACTCTGTATCGTTTCTGGGTCTTTTGAAATTGGTTTCCGCGCAGGCTAGCGAAGCAGATACTCCGCGACACATCACCCCATCTCTGGGGCATACCGCGGGCACAATTAGATAAAATAAAAAAAAGAAACGAGTAATCCAGCGCCCAACTAGATTGCTTTCGGGATCGTGGGGTTGCCGTGTCAAAAAAGGTATAATTTAAAAAAGAAATAGGATTAATCGGTTGCCTTTTCACTTGTCAGACACATAGCTAAAATAAAAAGAATGGCAGCCAAGTCTTTTTTTATAGTTTTAAGATACTACGCAGGATTTTTTTACGTCTATTTGTACGTAGGATGTAAAATATAAAGATTCGCTTTCCTTTCAGATAGAGGTCTTAAACAAATTCTCTGAACATCTCTATGGCTATAGAATGTCTTAAAAACTTGAAGTTTTTGGTACATTCCAGTGTTATTCTTTTAGAAAACATTTCTAAATAATATTAACAACAGAACGGGAAGCGAATACATAGCATGCGAACATTAATTATTCATACCGCTTTTTTCCTTTTAATTTCATCAAATTTATTTCACTTGAACAAATGGACGGACATTAATATTACATTTACGTTGTACGATTATTTTACACCTAGGTTTATTCGTTTTTGTTTGGGATTGTGAAATATTAATATTTTATGTTTTACGGCGTAAAATATTTTGGCATTATGGGTGATATAGTAATTCAAAGTAAGTTCTGTGAAAGTATCTGAAGTTAAGGTGATTTCACAAAAAACATTTATAAAACTGTTTCTATTGCGGTAAACGTAGGTTTACCGCACTATATTATGTATTTAATATTGTAACGTCACAATTTTATATGATTAAGTGATAAGAAAGTAAGTAATAGACAGTGGATTAAGTGCTATCATACTTAGCTGTTAAAACAATATAGATGATTATACCAGAAGCCGCCAGTTTCACTAAAATTATTGGTATTGAATAAACATGCGCACAATGAGATAAATAATTAAATTAATTAGTAACGTGGCACAAATACGGTAAGTTTTAATTCAATACCCATTGAATGGAAAGTTTGTCGATCAAAAATCAACCAACGAACATTCTTTATAAGTTTCATTTTTCATCGTGAAAATGTTTTCGGAAGCTTACAAAACGAGATTTTGAATGTGCAATCGCGAACGGACTTTGAGCCCTAGGGTTTAGAGCATGGTCTTGCGTAACTCAGTATCGGTAGAAGTTTTTGGAATCTGATCACGTTGCACCATTACAAAATGGTACTAGCGTCTGGCCTGATAAGGTTGAATTTTCAGGAGGAGGTACATGGGTTCCATCTCCCCTCACCACACCTCAGACCCTTAGACAAATGACGTAGCATTTGTCCAAATGATGGCGCGGGCGGCGGAGAGAATGAATTTAAATTATCATTCAGTGGTACCAACATATACTGCAACAATGTCCAAATTCGGATCTTATGGGTGCAGTACAGTCTTTATTTAAAAATCGAAAACAATTTTGCTAATAAAATAAAGAATCGTAGCTCTCACTTACCTTTATGACCCGCTTAACGTAATAAAAATATTAAACAGTAAGATCATATGATTATGAACTTTCAGGATTCGGTAATAAATGTCCTATAAAAATGACCTTTGGAGAAAAATACTTTGCTTGTATATAAGAGCACTCAAGGAATATAGTTCGTAAATGTAAGATACGTTTCAAGAAAGGGAAATTCGCTCTACATAAACTTACAACTCTATCAAATTGGAAGTACTTTTATGAGTGGGAAATCATTTTAGTTATTTATTATATTTTATAAAATATATGGTTTTCACGCCTATATAAAATTCTCACAATAAAAAAATCAAAAAACCCTCACGCTGATCAAACGACTTCCTCGCGACTCTATTGCGCCGCGCTCCTAAACGGCTTGTTTGAATTCGTTCCTCCTTTGAATTCTTTTTAGCCGCTCTTTTTTGGCGGCAAAGGAAATTGAGTAATGGCAGCGTCACAGATGGCATCATGGTAGATTGATAACGCGAATGAGGAGCGTACCGTTCTATTGTGCCTCCACTTTATATGTTACTTACGGATAGAAAGTTTTGTCGGCAAAACCCGCGCACCATATGACGCTTGTATTTATTTACAATAATTTATAAGAGCTTATGCCTTGAGTTATAGTTTGGATGATTGATTGGATGACTCATAGAGTATAGTTTAAAAAAAAAAACATAAAACAACAACATAATCTTAACTCAAAGTAATCAAGTAGGATATTTGTTTTGATATTTTTGCTTAAAATCAAACTTTATAAAGCAAATACGACTAATATCTTAGATTCATTGATCCAATTAATTATTCTTCAAGCCTGCCTTTGATTCGAACATGTGTTAAGAACAATAGCCTCACATTGCAATAACACACAGTACAGACGACACAATCATAAGCATTACTTATCCCATAGTATTTATAAATACACCATACATTTATAGCAGCTAAGCCGTCGATGTGCGTACTGACAAATTACTATAGAGACAGAGAAACACGTTTCCCAACTACGGCCGTAACAGAAAACAATCCTGTGTGTGGTACTTAAAGAAAAAAAAACAATAGGGTCGTGATGAAGACGTAGCCATTGTGAACAACGAGCGAGCCATATTTCACGGCTTTGTATGCCTTCAGAGCCCGATTAATTCTAGATATCTCCATTGGCCTATACGAAATAGTGTGATGAAACTTTTTTGATTCAGTTGATGTTAACAACAGATGCGTGGGATTTGAACGTGTATAAAATATCACGATGAATTGTTGGTGCTTTCTAACATTGTTGTGTTTTAATGCGTGCTAAGTGCGCGTGTACCCACTCGTTTGCACTATTTTTTTACCTATAGCTAAATAAAAAGCCTAACAGATGGCTTGGATGTCTGTAAAATATAGTAATGCTAACAGAAACAAAGAAACATCTTCTTTACTCGCTCCAAAATTAATACGCAACAGCTCTATTGTATTTCCCTCCCTTAGCAATTATTACACTAGCTGCCCCGCGCGGTTTCACCTGCATTCCCGAGGGATCGTATGTTTTCCCGAGATAAAAAGTATCCTATGTGTTAATCCAGAATATATTCTACCTGTGTGCCAAATTTCATCCAAATCCGTTCAGTAGTTTTTGCGTGAAAGAGTAACAAACATAGATCCATACTCACAAACTTTCGCATTTATAATATTAGTAGGATAAGTAAGATGGTCTCTTCTTAAAGAACTGAAAAATAAATAACATTAGGATCCCCATTCTGAGTTATTTCCATACTCACCTACTTTAGAAAGCCGAACGACATTATGCAAATAAAGTAAATTGAATTACCGGAGTTAAATGTCGTATAAGATAAAAACGACGTCGCAATCTACAACCCAATGAGGAGACGTTGTATTAACATATTCAGACCTCTATTGAATATTTATATTATGTAGGATACTCCCGGACAACTGGTGTCGGCTCTTTACTCAGCCTTGTAGCACTAATGGACCCCACTATCTCTCCCGGGTACGCGTCAAAACAAAAACAGACAAAAAATAGATTAGCGGTCTACCTTTGAGGCTTTTACCCGATCTAATTATAATAAGAGAAAAACAAGTGAACGTTAGGAAATAAAACGCCAGGTAAAGAGATAACCAACACATGGGTGTTTTTTTTTAAATAAGAAAGTTTGTAACATAATCCGGAGCAATTCATAATGAGACAAGAGTTTTATTCAATAAAAAAAAAAGTTTGTTTTAATCATAAGGTCGCAAAAGATCGTATGGCCCGCCTGATGGATTTTTGCACGTGTAAGAAAATAAAAATAGAGTATGGAAACATTGAGACAATACCTTATAATTAAGACGTCGATATGATCAAGTAATAATAACTTTTTGTCTTCAGTAAGGCAAGAAAATTTACATTTATGTACTTTTTCGATTATTTTGATATTTTGACATCGTATTAATAAACTTTTTCATTTATGTAAGTGGTATTCCTGATCAAACTCATCGACAACTTCATATCCTACCTAATATAGACATTTAATTAAATTTTACACTGTCCTTAAAAGGAGCCTTATTAAAAACCCATCAAACGCTTTTGGTTCGAAGAAAAGGTTGTTTCCACTTTGCACAAGAATACTAATATAGACAGTGTACTGTTTAATTGAATACTAGAATATAATTATTATTCATTAAATAGTAGATAAGTTATCAACAAAACAATTTTTAATATTTATGAATATTCTGATCAGAATTGGTCTTATTAGACAAAATGTCTATGTTATCAAGTTAGATTAATTCTGATTATGTTTCTGTTAATATTTTTGATATTTGATTTTATATTTGATATTTTGAAAATTAAATCAATTAACTCAATAAATGAATCTATCTTTATTTAGAAAGTAAATCGACGGTCCCTACGTATAAACAGACATGTCAAAAAATGCATTTTTTTTTTATTGCATAATTGTTTTCATACAATCGATACGCAACTATCCATATAAAATATTTAGTAAAATATAAAGTAGTTTACTGGAAATTAAAAACGTATAAGAGAACATCTATGTTAAAATCGAAGAATTTGTGACGTAGAAGCGGACATATCAGACTTGTCGTTTTGTACTGTGTCTTAAAATGCGCGCCACACGGTGTGAATGCGGTCATGTCAAATTTAAGTATGGATTTATGGGGAAGTATCAAGAATAATTCCGAAATGTATATTTTAAAGTATTAGTAAATAAATAAAAAGTGTGAACATTTTTCTAACTTAGCAATGTATAATATAAATGTAAATGAAGGCATGTCCTACATGTTTGTTTATATGTTTCATTACAAAATTTACCACTGCGACATCATTTACGTTTATCTACAGTAATGTTATAAAGAGAAAGAGATTGATTTTTGTATGTTTGTAATGGATACGCTAGGTACATAATTTATTAAAAAAAATATTTCACCTATAAAAGCAACATTATCATGTCCCGATACTTAAGGTCAAGTGGGTATTGGGCGAAAGATTAGTCTATACCAGCATGGTAATCAAAGAAAAACAATCCATGTCGAGACATGGATTGTTTTTCTTTTGATTTTCAACTCTTTTATCATTGACACCCTAGATCATGTCTTGGGTACTGTGATCACAAATTACCCAATTTTGCAGTGGTTTTTTTATTAACGTATTCCTAAATAACCATGCTATCAATTCGTAGTCACAAATCTAATAACAAACATTGTTAATTTAGTCAAAAATAATGATATTTGATAGTCATGTTTTAGAAAAAATATACCAGCGAACTTTGATACATCATAGTTTAAAAAAAGTACTACACTAACCCCGGCAAGTAGTTTCAAAAGAAGACCCATTTATTTACAATTTCAAAACAGTACAATAATTGAAACTTTTTATTCCATAAAGCGAGAGAACCATAATTTTATAGCGCAGTTTACCTAAATTTTATATTGATTTTCAGCAGCACACTTTTTCTTGTATGCAGCCCCAGTAAAAGAAATCTAGGGTATTATGGTACGGAGAATGAGGAGGCCACGAAATTGAACTAAAGCGCCCGCCATCCACCTTTCGGTATCATCCTCATCATGATTAGCCCTTAATGTACTGATAATCACAATTAAGTGATAGCCGGGACCAACAATTTTACGTGCCTTCCCAAAACTCGGAAGACACTTGAGTTGAAATACCACTAGGAGGTTATCAAATATGTGTTTAAATAATGTTTCCCGTCCAGAACAAGCTTAATGCGCTGGGCAACCATCTTGTTAACTTACATACGGACAGACAGACGGACGGATGGATAGCAGGAGTTAGGCTCCGCTGTCCATCCGTCTATAATAAATAATTTCATAGCAAAGTTGAGTTAGTTAATATTATTATTATTGTATGGAACCCTCCGTGAGCGAGTCCAACTCGAACTTGCTCGGTTTTTAATAATTGATCTGACTAGAATTAAACATTTACCCCTTACTCATGAAACGTTATTTAACTAATCTGCCACTCAAATAAGGTCGAATTGTTTGTCAATGTCTGAAAGGTGGCGTTATTTATTTGACCATTTACCGCCTTACACATAAAGCGCTATTTAACTAATATACTGATTAAATGGTCACGTAAATAATGTCACATAGTTGACAATAGAGTGACGTTATTTACGTGACCCTATGATTTTATATATTTAAGTTCTTAATTTATTGAGTCTTATAAAAATATAAAGAATTGTTGATTGACTATTAAAAATTAATAATTTAATTGAAAACCCTTTTTAATTAACAAATATCTCCCTCAACTCTCTCTGTTATTTTAGTTTTCACCAACATGTCTTTTTTTTAATTGCAAATTAATAGTCATAAGTCAGTTTGTAATGACCATGTATAAACAGATATGTATACATCTGTGTATTTTAAAAAATCACGGATACGAACTAACGATTTTTAAGGTAACTTTTTTGAAGATGGAAATAGAATGCCATATTTTCTTTAATATTTTCTTAAATTCTTTCATAAATTTGTGTTATGTTGTCTTCTATGTATAAACAGATATGTTAGACTTGACTTTTATAGATTTTTTTTAAAGGCGATGTAAAAACAGTCATCTGTCAGTTTTTCAAAGAAAATCTGAAAAATGTGGAAAGTACTTAACATCATTATAAACTTTCTAAACCCGGTATAACATTTCAACAACAAAAATATTACATTATTACATAGTATTATTTCTAGATTGATTTGAATCTTTATTTCGCTCTCCTGTAAACCATGGTTTTTGACATGTCCGTTTATACGTAGGGACCGTCGAAATATTTTACAATTTGTTAAAGCACAAAAAATATTTCACTCAAAATAAAAATAATAATAGCATAATAATAATATATTAAATTCGGTAATACCTAAAAAACACAAAGTACTCACAAAATGCTGGTAACAAGTGGAACACGCCAACCGCCCCACTACGAGAAGTCGAACTCACGACGAACCGGCACGCCTTGTCGAATCAAACCCGCGGGCGGTTCTCGCAATCACCCAAAACCTGTTGTAAAAATATTATTTTATTTCACTTTTCATCTTACCATTGATTACATAAACTTATTGTTATGTTTTTTGTTTACCGTTGTTCGTCCCAGTTCTTTTAGGTCAAAAATATGTAGTTGCTACGAACTGATATAATTTTAATTTAATTTTTATTGTATTTATTATTACCAATTGCTGTACCACCACTAGATAAGGCTCATACTTATTTGAATTTAGAAGCACTCCATTAAAAAAAAAAACGATACGATATTTGTTGAGAGGCTGCGAAAATTTAAATGAAAATCAGCCCCAAATTCTGAATATTAAAGTCGACTCGTGCTCACATAGGCTCATGAATAAGTAAACAAGTGTTTATGTAATGCTTGGCCGGGATTAAAATTCAAATATTCTGACAAGTCAATCTACAGCGGTCCCGGGCGGTCCCCGGCCGGCCCCCGCGCGGACACTGCGACCATCCTGCAGATCCTGTAGTATATGCAGAACGTTCAGACTATTCAATTTCAATATAGAATATTTCTGAAATTATTTACCACTATGGGACTAGATAACACTATCGTGTTTTGATTTATCCATCACGTTAAGAGACATTCTGATAGATAATAATATATATTTTGGAAATTAAGTCTATAGGTAATTAGTCTACAAGGTCTTAGAGAAACAATACTGAAATCAACATTAAATGCAAACAAAATTTCTGGCGATTTCTACTTTGTTTTAGTAAAAGTTGTTCAACATGACGAACTTAACTTAGGTTTCGAAAAGATGCTAGTAACGGACCAGTAGTTGTGCTGGTTGATATGAAATATATCAGTCCTCTGGTTACCATGGTACAAGCACTGCTCTGGAATTAGATGGCCGTATGTGTGTGTGTTTTTTTTAAACTGACGAAAGTTGTTGCCTCTTGGAGCCTCTCCGCTCTTACGCGGACAAGTGTGTGAAGCAATGTAAGAGGAAATTTACATTTATTATACTATACTTAACAGTGGGTAAACTTAGATGATTATGATAACTAATAACCTCATTTCAATTTTACTGCAATAAAAACCAGCACCGTTCTTATACGAGTACTAAAGTATTTAATAAGTTGGGTAAAACCCATCTGTCGTTATGGCCGTGTGTTTTTTTTCCTAGGTTAGGCTAGATATTATATTTTTCCCTCGATTGAAATTTATACCAATCAATGGTTTTAATAATGATTGCTTTTATTTTCATATCGAAATAAATATTAATATTCTGAATTGTCTTATGGTTTTCCATTTACTACGAACATTAAACACATACAGTGCATTTGCATACGTTTCTACACCGCGTACCTATGACTGGTGGATTAATGCTGTGTTATCCGGGGTCTTAGCTTTACACCTCGATAGAAACCATGATTCACTGCGGCAAATTTAATTAAACTACCATTATCATTTAGAACCATTGACAATGATGAAGCAATCAGCAACAAGAAAATATATTAATGCTAATTAAGCCATTAACAAAATAATAAAAAGTTTAAATAAATTCCCTTACCAATCCCATCCCATGGTATGCTAATAAAATCAAGCAACAAAAGGATTAAAGAAAGTAATTAAAGAACCGGAACACTTTATTATCAAAAATTAAAACATCAAAATCAAACACAAAAGACGCCATATTTGGTCGGCAGGCACGTAGTGGAACACGCACCGCTAACAGAAAATAAGGGACACACAGAAAGACAGGAAGGGCCTGTGTGAGTGAGAGGGCATCAAAACAGGCCTTCGGCCGACAGGGAAGGCGATAGTGACGCGATGATTGAACGCGCCACAAGAAAAATGATCACCCGTCAAGCGGCGACTGAGAGAAACTACCCCTAGCGGGCGAGACAAGGATAGATATAGCTCGCGTTGATGAGTGTAAGTGCGATGGGTTGATCCAAAATAGGGGTGACGTACAGTGATGGATTATGCTTTTCTCTCTAAAGAAGGGAGGGGCTCACAGGTCGTTATGGAAAAAGCTGAGGGAAGTGGGGACCGACATGTGTCGGAGACGTAGACCAAACCGATGGTGCCCCTAATTGATTTCAATGTGGATCTAGAAATGTAGTTCTTGTATTAATTACTTTTTATTTGGGGTTCTTTATGTGGGTATAATATTTAATCTACATACATTTTTGTTTTATTTATTAATCTTCTTTATTTATTTTAAACACTTTACGTCATTTAAAATAAATAAAGAAGAATTTTACTTTCATCGATTTTTTCAACACACAAAATGACATTTTTAGACTGCATTTATTAGTTAGTTTGCCGTGCACTGTCATCGCTATAATTTATATGTGCATTTTATTAGTATCAAACATAATTTACTTCAGTAATTTTATGATAGCCCAAAGGAATAAAGGTGTAACTATATTTTATTGGGTATCGTGCACGCTACGCACCGTCCGGAGCACTCTTGGTATTTGTCGTATATCTCCATAAATAGAAAGAATGTGGGAAATCTAAGTACGTGCTAATGTATAGTTGACCCCAGCAATCAAGTCTGCCTGAAGCATCTGACCCTGCGTATTAAAATTTTTCCGAGGGGCACCTAAAATGCCACTGACAGAAATGCCTTTGTCCAGTTTGAAGGGCGTTTATTGTTTTATGCCTTTGTTGTGTGAGAATTTAAATCCTTAATTATTCATAGGATTGTTTTGCTCGACAATATTTTCACAATAGGCCCCCGGTTTTGCAAGGGAGGTAATCGGTTTGATTAATAAATTGTCAAGTTGAATCCAGCGTTAGAATATAAATTGTTACCACAGATATTTCATCCCATTATTATTGCGAGATCCCGCTCATTGTTTTACGAAATGTCATATCTCATTCTGTCACCTGATTGTTTCGGTAACAGGTTACAATGGTAGGTGTCTTACAGTTTGTGCTCGGAATTGAATGAATTTTGTGGTTTGGAATGGTATTTATGAGCGAGGTGTTTAGTTTGTGAAGCCTGGGTTTTTATCCAAATCAAAAATATGATGCATAAAAATATCTGTAAATAAAATATTTTAATGTATAAAAAGCTGATTTAAAAATAAAAAAAATCCTTTAAGACGTATATGTCTTAAATATTTTGTATTCTATACGAAATACATTTTGCTTTTCATTTTCTTCGATAACTTCACCTAATCCTTTAATTTATTTATTGTATAGGCTGTAATTCAATTTACTTTCCAACTTTCGGTATTATTTTTTGTAAAAATTATAGATGCAACTATTGCCTTCTAAGAAAATTGTTAAGAAATACGTCTTAAATATGAAATCCTTATATTTTTTATTATTATTCTTGACTCAAAATGTACTAATGTATGATTTAAAAATAACGTTCTTCACAATCCAAAACGATGTAAAGCTTGTGCCCTAGAAACCCGATAACTGATATACTACTTAGTCTTGTGAATAAATTTTTAAACTATATGGCATGTTCATTTTTATAAAAAAAAGCAACATCATTCAAACAGACCTTTGCAGGCACTTATGAAAAGTCTGTCTCTAATATTCTAATACCGGTTCGAAAGGTTACATTTGCTGAGAAGAGCCGGCAATAAACTCAGTAATTACTATTTTCAAATCAAGCTAAGATTCATTACATTATAGTTATTTACCTTTTAATCTAATTAAAGTGAAAGATAATATTTGGGATCATGCCTTGGTCTGATCGATTCATTGCTTGACACTCAATACACTCGCTCACTCACAGTATGATTTGTTTTGTTTACTTAGGCATCGGTCGGTCACATACAAATGTCGCGCACATATTTCAATAACAAATTGTGAGTATACTTAAAAAATGCACCAATGATTGTTCAAGACGGGAATCGAAACCACGACCTGTGGAGTGGCACGCATCCACACGCACGTATAAAATCCACGAAAAATTACCTGTGATATGAAACATGATTTGGAAAAACAACACACTTTGTATATGTAGGTATTTTGTTGAACATCAAAGGCAAACACTAAACACTTTAAACATTGTTACAATCTGCCACCGTTCTTTAAAACAAATTAATTTAGACAAGAGGAAGATGTAAAAACTTCCAAACACCAATTACGTTTTATTGTACGCCATTATATTAATCATCGGCGAAATTAATTTTTCATTTGGACAAATCGCCGAGAGGTTGCTACAAATGTATTTGGGTCTTGATTGATAACTTGTTCTTTGGATAAGAATTTCCTCTCAGCATTGGGAAATAACCGTTTCCTTTTGATATAAATATATACAGTTAAATATGCGGTACAGTATTAGCTAATATCTCAATAGTATAATCAATATTTTTATGATCATTCCTTTACACTGCATTATTTGATTATACATATACATAACTAATGTCTCACTTAGTAACTTATAATTAAATTCATCCTCCTAGAACATGTTGCATTTATCATTACAAATGTCAAGAGCATAAAAATGACAGTAAACGCATTGTGTAATTGATTTACCGGTTATTGTGTCTCGGTGCATAGCCATCTCATTAACGATTCAGGAGAGCAAATTGTGCTACCTAATTACAAGTGAATGAGCAAAGACAATACCGTATTTATGTTCTACGATTTATCTTACAAAGAGACGATGTTTCGGGCAGCCAGCGAACACTGGCCACACAATGAAAGCGAGAACCTTAAAATTGTGCTTAGAAAACTATTAGCATGATTCTTGACAAATGACAGACGACAAAACTATGACATAGCCTCGCGCATGCCGTTCACTGAAACAAAAGTGAACACTTAAAAAAATATAAAGAAACAATTGCCTTTTATGTGTGTGCTAATGAGACCATTTTTAAAGGCGTTAATATTCATAACAAATTTTATATACAGATTTTTTTTTTAGCTTTAGATGCAACGATGTCGGACTATGTGTCAGTTATACTATGAATTTAAATAACTTATGCTGTACTTCGTGGTTTAGATAATTAGAATTTAGCATTGTAGTTTGGCCTGATATATATTAAAATCGAAAGCTTCTCATCTTTCGGGCTCGACAGTAGTTAATCAAACGAAACATTGTTGACACCGCGATCCATTATACATGAGCATGCGATTATTTTGATGAATTCCCTGAGAATATAAGCATCAGAACTCCCCTAAAATCTCGAAATCGAACAAAGGGAACACGTGATGCTCCCTTCGCATCCGAGGCTAATGCTCACCCCACATAGAGGAAGGAGATGTAGAGAAAAATGCGTATTTATAGCAAATACTCGTACTCAAACAGTCCTATATTGTGTACGAGTCAAATAAATGAGTCTCATTTTTCGTGCTGTCAAAAAAATCTGAATGGAAAAGAAAACGTAGCGGCGAAAAAACGGCAGGCTGCGGGGTTTTTATTTCGTTTTTAATGTAATACTGATTTGGGATGTTTCAGATTAATTGCGCCTTACCTGAGGTGGCGGCGGCAAGGGTGACGCGACTGAAAGAGTTCTCGGGACGCTGATCGATCGCGCAGCGCAGATTGAAAGGAGAAACGTGAAAGGTAATTATTCATTTGGCGACTAGAATAGAACACTTTTGTACCTTTATCTCGGATTTTTTCACGAGTTTTGCACGAAATTTGCAAGTAAATGGATAGAGTGACACGGTGATTTGTTTAGTTGGACGCGTTCGTCTTCCCATGAATTCGATGCACGACCGACACTTGCTTTATAGAAATGGTAATCGGGACTTTAGGCACCCACAGTACGATAACATTTTATCACAGATTTAGTCTGAATAACTATTTTCTAAAGATTAAATAAAATATAACGTTCAAAATTGGGCTACTTTAGTAGATTCGCAACGTCAACTAACTTTAACGCTTATTGTCACAGCGAATATGAAATAGCAAAAACGAAACAAAGCAAATGGAATAACAGAAACACTTTCGAAAATGCAGGGCAAAAAATTTGCATGCCGATTGGCAGACAATAGGCGCCATGGAACCCGGAAGATTGCATAACGATGAACAAAGAGCCAGGAGCACATGTGATCCTGACCTGATTTCACGAGACCTATCAAAGGAGCCACGGACTACTGCCACACCAGGAGCCTTTTGTCTCACTGGCCTTTATGATTTATGTGACATTTCTTTGACGTTTTATGACGCACGCCTCATTTGAATATTTCAACTTGTGCTTTGCACATTTAGCTCGCCCATAGAGATTTTTTCCAACACACTGCGCAAGTCCTTAGCATTTGAATGAACATTTGGTTACCAGATTAGGTTTCTATGAACCGAGACTATACGTGTGTAAACAAGAGTCACATTGACTCATTAAGTTATATTCCTAAATGTTATAACAATACTTTATTTACATCTGAATAAACTATAGTCATTATGGTGAGGTTACGTAACCGAAGGGCAGTGATTATGTGGCTATAGTGGGCAAAAAAAGGAATAAAGTATCGAAAATGAAGTCTTCATGCTGGGTACGATGTTGTTACGAAATTACAGGCAGCTAGGCGGCGAAAACTGGCAAATTATAGTCTGAGACCACAGACATTGGCCGCGGTGAGGTCCGGGCCGAGCTCGTGGCTGATAGAGATCGTCATGATTGCATGTTCAACTATTGTGGAGGACCCATTATGGTGACTAACTAAACGCTTCGTTGCGCTTTGGTAATATTGTTCGAGATGCGTACGGCAGTTCTCTTTGAGTTCTATGAACCTTTATACAGCTTAGTTTTATGAAAACATAAAAATAAGCTGTTTAAAATGATATTACTATACTATTGAAATTATTTACATGTTAGAAAATACTTCTCGTTTAGTCTTCGTCTACTAAATTATACACTCACTTCCGATCGAGTCATCGTTACTAAAACGATTAGTTCGTTACATATTAATTGTAATAACAATGTAGTGTTAAGTGTATAGTATTTCTATATGAGTATATATTGTGCCTAGTTTATTAGATTTCTAATCTAGCATATTTAATAATTAATTCCTACTGGAAAATTTCACATTAAAACTCACCCTGTAACTGCAATGTACTTTTACACTTAAACGTTTTACTTAGAACGCTAAACCCTATCATCTTGTCCCGGGTTCGACCGGGCCAATCATGTCCCAGATAATACTTGGCTACGGTTGGACGTGGCTCGATGTCGACCACAATTCGTGTAACAGGGCAAACGTGTTGGCATTTAGTGGCCAAAAACAACTGGATTTAAAAAGAACGTTCAATTTTTCAAAAATGTTTTTAAAAACAACTTCGGGTAAAGTGTTGGAAACTGCAGTTACAACACCTCGAAGCAGTGATTATTATCTTAATGTAATGTTTTTAACATTTACGTTATGTATTTGTTTACGAGGTATGTTTATATATGAATGCAGTATAGTTTCACTTATAATTCACAAATATTTTACATGGTGGATTCCTATATTTAGATCTTTATATGTACTCCAAACTATATCAAACATGTAGAGTGTCAAAAGTAGCCGATTACTTTAGTACCGTGTCACATTAAGCAATTCACAGTGTTCATACAAACTATCAAGAGAATGAGATGAGGTAAGTTTTTAAGGGTACTAAAATGCCAATCTACTTTTGACGCTGACAGTACCTGTTAAGAATATTTTCCGATGCTAAAGTCAGACAAGAATCCAAACCATTTAGTTATATAAATGTTGAAAAAATAAGGAACGTGTTTACTTGGTTCAAAAGTTCGATGCCTTGAAATCATCAGTTTTAGTGGTCCCGAACGTCTCAATACCCAAGTAACGAGTTGGCCATTAATACAGGGATGTATCGCAAGATAACTTTATTCTGGTAGCCGACTGCTTTGTATGCGGCGGTCCATGCGTCCGTCATTACCGTCTTACAAACATTACTTCTCATTCCCCTCCTCAATTCTCCACCTTATTTCTTGGACGGTAAAGTCCCTCTCATCTGTTTGTTTATGTTTGGAAACGTAGCCCTCTCGCTTTTATCTTATTGGTCAACCATTACTCCTAAATTTAAACTCTTCATTATAATGCCGCAGTGAGAAAACTCACGATAACAGACAAGCACGTGAATAAAATATAGGTAATGAATTTTGATATAGATAGCCGAGAGCTTGTGCATAGATAAATTAAACTCAAGATATAGAAACTTGTTTATGTACGAACGTTTATAATGATGTGATGATGTGGATATATTTGATGATGGTAATGATAATGAAATTTTATAATATAAATTGTTTAATGATAGAATAATGATAACGGTTACGTTTGTATACTTGTTATATGATAAGAATTTAAAGTGTTTTAATTATATAGGGTCGTCTTATCTGTAATACAATTGTTTAGATAAAAATAGTTTAATAAAATAGTTATAGTTTTATGAAAAATGAGCATCAAATAATGCATTACATGGTCAATATAAGTTATTTTTATATTTATAACACACTATTAATCTATATTTTTAATGCAAACTTTCCTTATTTCCTTAAGAACAGTAATTTGTTGCGAGCTATTTAGATCCAGAGTTTAAGCCCGTGATTAGGCCACGAGTGGCCGATAATGTTGTTTACCTCGTTTGATTTTATGTTCAGCCTTTTTGGATTTAATGCCTTATAGCTGGCGTGATTCTTATGATCGCTGCGATGCGGTGGTTAAAGAGCCTTCTTTAATAACTTATTTATGTCATAAACTATCGGTAAAATAGCTTTTATAAATGTTATTTTAACACACTATGAAAAATAAATTGTCTTATAATAATCTCTATGAGAGAACGACACTAAAAACCTAAATACGAACACTACTACAAGGTTTGTAATTTCAAAAACAATCGATACTTTTCGCCACGCAAACTAAAATCGATTACCAACAATCGATACTCGCTCCCAGGAGGAGGTTGGGGGGAAAGGGAACGGTTGTCTCTGCACCAGGCGTTGACTAATCGAGGCGCGTCCGCGCGGAATAAGACTGATTGCACCGGAGCTCGCCTATGCCTGCCTGCTATGTGGTTCGCCCGAGCCCTCCTACCTACACAAACCGACATTATTTAAGAAATCAGCTCGCTCGAGCGGCAACAAAAGGGAGTTTTTACCGCCCACGCTACCTGTTTTTGAAGGACTTATTACTGGGAGTAAGTACCTCTTTGTAATTGTGAGCTTTGTGATTGAATGAAGAGGTTTTTATATGCACATGTATTATAATAATTATTAGTAGATGTTAAGCTAGTTGGATGCCTCCTAGGCGGCTTGAAAAATTCCAACAGTAGGTTGACTACTAACCTGCCTCCACCGATCCGCAGTGGGCACGCGTGTTGGAGTATTGCCCATTCCCTTTCACCTTCATTAGTGAAAGGAAGACTGTGCTCAGCAGTGGGACATTATAGGCTGATGATGATGATGATGATGATACTGAATACATAAAATACTTACTTTGAAAACTATTTTTTTCTGTTCCTGATTATAGTCCCTTATTATATTCAAAATGGCTTTTAAGTTTCGAGACGCCTCAAAATATTATTAATATTGTAAACCTATAATCGCCCGCGGTGCTCCAAATCTTCGAAAGAAATAATGTATAGAAAAGGGTAAATAGTAAAACAATAGGTACAATATTCAGATACAAATCGTAATTCAGTCGGTATAAAAAAACTTGAATTACAACTCACTACTACACAGAAAACATAAATTAATAGCTAAATTAAGCATTTAATTTATTTCCAGCATGAATATCAATGGAGTAAAATAGCGACGTAAATGATTGATGTAATTAAAATACAATTTCCACTCAATAGCGTGCCATACACGCCCACTTTCCTCAATACATGTAAACTAACACTACGTTATGCAACTTTAAGTACTTCCATTTCATTTTCCAGTGCAATAAAGGAGCAAGATGCAACATTCATGAAGATGATGGTAATTACGTTATTGCATTATAATTGTGCGATTAGCGTGGTCACGCGAAACAATCGAGTTGGGCGTAATTTGCGCACCTCACCGATCGAGAGCAAAATTGATCGATTTAATGATATAGCATTGAGCTATAATTTGGTTTCAAGTGTTGTTTAATGTCAAAAAACCGAATTCACACTATAAGTTTATTCATGTTTATAAAGATACAAGTTGAGTTTCCTGCCGGGGTGTAAGTGATAAAGGTAAAATGTACGTAGAAAGTATTTAAGAGTTTAAATAACATGTTATTCTAAAGTTGGAATATAGTTTCTAAAGCCTTTTAACAAAACCTTCAAAATGCCTTAAAACATAAAAAAAACATCTCTCCGCGATCTAACTGTAGAATATTGTGTCAAGAAACCAGTCGAATCTATTAATAGGAGCAACAGTCCGTGTAACATTAATAGGCAATTAAAGTAACGTATAACTAATCTTTAAATAGATATATACACCACTTCATCGGCGATTTATCAAACTTTCGCCAGTAATCCAGACGGCAAATAAAACAATTACCTATTACACATAGTACAGACGCTAGTCGCACGTCTGGACAGCTCGGCAGACTGATGGCAAATGCGATCGATGGTGACAAATGGGTGTCGACACACGACCTTACGGCTTGTTACACGTTGCCGACTGAAAAGTCGCTGTAATTTTGAAAATATTTATAGTTTTCACTTTAATTCCAATGTCTCCAAATGCTCTATGAGCTGTAGACCTTGAGTTTCGATAATACACCGATTATTTTGACAAAAAAAAAACCATAATATAGTTACCGAACCAGCTCACAAAATATCTCGAGAATCGGTTGAGAAATGCGACCTATATAAGGAGAACAGCCGGACATCCCGCGGACACCTGGACAGACATACGTAAGCATTTTTGCCCAAGCTGACACGGAGACGCTTCAATCAATTATCACAATCAAATAGTTTTGTAGTCAGCGTGTACCAAGCCTATTCCTGTACACGGCATCGGTATGCAGCATGCAATAGTAATGAAACGCGATACGATTGCATACCATAGTACATAGCACAAATGCCCGCATGCCTCTATAAAGGGTGGGGTCCCTTATTATTGGATAGAATTATTCATGTCATGATGTTGGAGTGACGTTTGATGGTAATCTCACTTCCTGGGAATGATTTGAACATAACTTTGGTGTTTCTGGGTTTAAAATGAAATGGTGTTTACAATGTATAGGACATTGAATACAAAGTAACTATGTAGATACACAGTAAGTGCTCACTTACAGAGTATTTTTTTAACTCAGTTCATTAGATCACCTAAAAGTAGAGCCCTGGTATAATGGTTGCCGATAGTGGGAAATCGCAGCATTGATATACAAGTGTCAAGATAAGTTGCCGATAGCGAGTTGGAGGTCAACCCATACTTTCTTGTTTAAATTTCGAACCTAAATTTCGAGGATAAAGTTATGGCACGTTCGAGTTTTAATATTAATTAACACACTCGATAATGAAAAGTGCAGCATCAAAAACCAAAACATACCTAGGGCAATTATTTTCTCCATTAAATAAAACATAATTAAAAAATAAATTGCTTGCTTGATTAACTGCACTGTAATGTTAATCTATAGTAGGTGTAATTCGACCCCGGCGGCCTGCTTCCACTGCAGTGGGAGCGACCAGGATTCCGCATTGCACACGCTTGCGGTGTGCCCTGCATGGGAACCCGAGCGGCGGATCCTGGTCCAAGCAATTGGACGGAATCTCTCCCTGCCAGCAGTCGTGTCGGCGATGCTGAGCGGGGATACAGCGTGGAGAGCAGTAGCCTCCTTCTGTGAGACCGTAATGGTCCAGAAGGAGGCTGCTGAGCGGGATCGGGAGAGGGCTGATCCCACCCGGAGGCGAAGCCGCCGGGGCACAAACGTGCCTCGTCGCGGCCCCCCTGCCCTGTAGCTCGGGCTTAGAATAACAGCTACGGTGTTCCCCTGCCTGTCGTAAAAGGCGACTAAACGGGGCCTTTGGGGTTGTGGGCAATCAGAGTGGGGGCTCTGTGCGCCCAGAAGCGACCCCGGGGAGGACGATGGGTCGACGTGGTCACGACTCATCGTGCGATAGCACAGCGAGGGTGCTGGGGGGAGGTGTCAGACTTCCCCCGGGACGAGCTATCAAAGCGCCGCGCTTGGAGGGGTGAGCAGGTACGCGTTCAACACGAGAGCCCGCCCCCCTCTCTATAGCGCAGATGGCGACCACCGTGGGGTTTTAGTCGGTACAAGTCTGACATAACCTGGCCGCTACCCCCGAGGCGGTCGGGTATCCCATGAGGATTTCCCCACGAAAAAAAAAAAAAAAAAAAAAAAAAAAAAAAAAAAAAAAAAAAAAAGGTGTAATTCGACCCACAAATATGATATAAGCAGTACGGACTACGCTAATGTTGCTAGAAGTAGAGTTTAGCAAAAAGTATTTTTAGGGTTTCGTAGATCGCATCGCAACCGCCTGCAACCTTAAAATTAAGTGTAAATGCAAACAAGTTGCCAATGAGTTTGCAACTTATATCACTAACAACAAATTTTGCCTTGGAAATTAATGGCGTAAAATCAGTTTTCCATGTTAAGGTATGTATGTATGTTATGTCGCAACCTCTCCAAATTGCTTGAAAGCTGGTTCTAAGTATAAGGACACGGTATTTTCGCAACATACATCGGTACATACAACGGTACATACCACTATTTTTGTTTGGGAATTATTCAATAATCAAACATTTTCACTTTTTTCACCATTTTCCGTACTTCCAAATCGGTTGAAAATTAAAAGTAAACATCTCTACATAACTCTAGCAATGTGCCAAATATCATTTGTACCAAAATTCATATAAATTGATGCTTAATTTTGTACTATTTCTACTGGACTATTAGCTACACCCATGATTTCCATTACACTAAAAAGCCAACTAAACATGAAAGGCGTCAAGCCAAACACAACAAAGCAACCGTACATGTGCTCTTTTTATCGGTACTTCTAAGTATCGATGTTGTTCGAATCGCTTCAGATTGATGACCCGGCCGGATATATTGCATACCTATCAGTTTTATGTTCAGACACTTACAGTTAATGCTTACAGAAATGCACGGCATTAGTTACCAAGTCAATTTAGTCATTTAGCATGGCGCGGTGACGAGCAAATCGTTTTTAGATTGGGCAGTTAAATAATCATTCGAATAAATTTCTACATCGATTCATGAATTCATTATTTAGTAATTTCACCTTTAACTTGTTAGGTGTGAAATGAACTATCGATCTTAAAGTTTATTTTTATTCGTAATCGATATGGCAATATTTTTTATTGTCATGCACAAACTTGTTTGGCAAGTTACGTATCGATGTAATATTTTATAGGTAGCCAAAAATATTAAAATCAATATTATACGTTTAAAATATCACTTTATTCAAGTTTTAAAAAACTGATCTTACTTTAAACACTATATAAAAATATCGGGACGAGTGTAGGTCCTTGTAGCATTAGAAAGCCATTATACATACCGAATATTATGCATGAAACTTTAATATATTTATTCCTTTTATCATGATAATGCATGGCATGGTCTACTCTACTGACTCCACCTGATAATCAAAAGAATAATAGCCGTACCGATAACACAAGCATAACCTACTATCAAAAATCAACCAACGATACCTCAAAAAAACAAAAAAATTCGACACACAAGTGTCGGTGTAATATTTATAGATTCTGATTAATGACATGGAAGTGAAGAGGGGACGTTTGCTTCACCACGGAACATGGTGATGGATGGTGTATCGAGTTATTAGATAATGGTGTTTCAATAGAATTAGAAGCTTTGTTCTTGCTGCCCTTGCGACGCGGCGGCGGGTCAGCCGACTGCACGCGTCGGTTCTTAAACTTAACGGTTTGTTATGTAACTTCAAATGAACTTGCTTTAGTTATTCCAAAATAACTGACGAAATGACAGACAAATAAATGACGAAAAATACTGATTCTCAAAAATACACTTCGCTTTGAAGATGCTACGATCTGGATATGACCTAAATCTCTTCTATTGTTTATATTCACTGCCTCGCACAAGGTTATGAAGACCAGTAAATGCCCTAGAAAATTGAGATACTAAAACAGTAGCAAAAGTACACTCGCGTTGACTTCTTGAATAAACTGTAAGTGGAGTTGGCAACGAACCAATCTGAAGTAAAAACAGTGGGTACGCAAACATAAAAAAATTGTATTAGTAAAAAAAGTTCTTTGACCTCTAAAATTATCTTATTATGCCTCCAGCTACTTAAAGCCTACTTTGAGAGCTAATAACAAATTATAATAGAACCGTTATACTTAATATTAAGCCCCTAAAGGCAACGCTTAAATTAGTCGTATAGTAGTGCTCGAAAAAGTATAATGTTGAACAAGGTTTACTATAAATAGCTAATTTGTATCGTATTAATAACAGCGGGAACATCTGTTATTGCGGGCATGGCGTGATAATTAGTTGCAGTATTAAGGCTTGTAGCGTATTGAAAGCGATGCTGCACTTTTATTTATTATGCACCTGTCATACAGTTACGGGTAAATCGTAACCATCAAATAAATATCGCACTTTGACAAATTATATACTGAATAACCATGATTGTAAAACTTACTTCTGGAAATTCACCAGTAATTAAATTATTTGCTCTTTTCTATTTATAATATAAAAAACTACCTAAACATATCGTTGTGATTTGGAACATGCAAGCCATGGATTATGGTCAATTTAAATATATGACAAACCCATTAAGTCCAGTCCATATCCAGTTTAAAAGCTGCTATATAGGCACGTGCAATGCAATAGTACAGCCTATACGTGAAATGTATTACAGTAGCTTTGGATAGTATAGTTTAGCTTCGCATCGTGTAACTCATACCTTGTTAACAGATGGCAATATGAAAGAAGTATTGTTATAAAGCGGAAGAGACCATAGAGAAATTAAATCATAACACATCGAATCGTTTTACAACGACTTATTAAATGCTGATTGATACTTTGAGAGATAGGAAAGTATTGACCTCGGGCTTTGACCTCACCAGACAACTAGTTCACACTTCTGTACCGAACCCATGTGGAATTTGGCTTCAAAATCAGAAGATATCCGAAGATTTGGTATTAGGTATAAATGCTTCATAAAAAACTAGCATTGTTGCTCATTTAACTGCTTAAATCGTTGGCACGGAAGAGTTAAAACTATTATGCATTTTCTACACAAATTGATCTAAAGATCTTTTGTTAGCCCCGCATTATAATTGCTCCAAAACTATGCAAAATTGTAACAGGTACCTTTCTTTTCAAAAGAAAGTGTTTACTGATTTATAACCACATTTAAGGGCATTACTTTGCCGCAAATACAAAACATAACTTTTATAAGAAACTTTGAAAGCAAAGGTGTAACGAAATTCGCAAGAATGTAAGCGAAAGTGACCAACTTTTCGTTTCCTTTGAAATCTCACAATAGTTATGAAACAAAGATGCTGTAACAATCGACCACCCGCCGATTAGAAGACCATTTTTGCATATTATTCGCAAGTAACAAAAAAATAGTTTCGTTTTCACCTGATTTTGTCGTTCAGTATTGTGGTATACTTTGGATAAGTCAGTTGATATGTAGAACATGCAGTTTGTGCAGTATTTTAATAAGTGAGTTGGAAATACAAGTGTTTTCATATTTTTCGCAATAGTTTGTAATCAGCAACATATTAAAATTAAGGTAGGTACAATGTCTTACGAGTACAAGTGTACCTTTCATTGTAATTTATTTCAGATATTTTTGTTCGAATGTTTTATGAGTGTGCTTTTAGTTTGTACTTACTGTTTACATTTTAAATATTGCATCAAAAATGAACCGTAATGTGAAAGTTGGAATAAACGTATATAGAAGCATAATATACCCAAAGATGTCAACACGGTATTACTTACTTTTTTTTTCTGAGATTTGTGGCATCGGCAGGTAGGCTCACATATAAGCGGTTTTATTTATAAGGTGGTGCTCGTAATAATATGGAATGCTGTGGCTGAGGCCGCCGGTTGGTGGGGAGAGACTGGCCCGTCGGACAAAGTATACAGGTTGTGTCTAATATCTTGGAATACATATATTGTAATTCTTTATAAAAGTTAAAAAATTCATAATACATCAATACCTCTTTAGAGGCCTGATAAATGTGCATTATACTGATATCTATCAGGCCGAAAGTATTCTAATATAAGCCATCCGCGTGTTTCGCTGCTACAAACTGATAGAGTCATGCATGTGTAGTATTTGCAACTGAAATATACATAATGAACATGTATATAGGAAATTATATTTCGTTTTTATATACGAGATATGATTTATGGTACAAAATAAATCCACAACATCCTGTAGAACTGAGAGTATGATATCAAGGTTAGGCTTAGCGGAACACTCCACATGTGGTCAACCTTAATAAAGTGCGATGGCTTTATATGAAACGTGTGAGCGAGACAGGGATAGATATAGGAGCTTAGCGGCCATGTTGTATTATGGATGCCTATCATATTTTGGACCCGCTCAGGACCGGATTATTCTTTTTTTCCTTTGCGCCTCCATCTCGGAAACCGGTCTCGGAGCGACGACCACCATTTATTGTAGATTAAAGAGGCTTGTTGTCTTAATTTTAAGCCACGCTTTAATTTATGGCCACGTATTAATGTGGAGTCCCCCGCCATTTTTTCCATAAGATAGATACGTCAATGATTTCTTTATTTGTACAGTCGTGTTTATTAATTAATTCGGTCCCACTAGTGCTGACTAATATTAACGTGCTTAACTTAATGATTTGGCAATTAAATTAAATTGTTCTCGTTGTGGTAGCTAAATTAAAATTTACTGCGATGAGAGATTTTAAGCGGTACGCCATCGCCCTACCGTCCGCCATGCATTTGTCATGTTCGCGTTGTTTAAGGGAATTTGCTGAACACTGCTAGTCTTTAACGATAATTGAGCGCTATCAGTTAACGCCTACGTCGCGTTTATTGTCGTAATAGATTCATTCACGCGTATTGTACAGTAGACTCAGATGCGTACGAGTATCTAAGAGGTCGTTCAACTTTGTCGTCATTCGCAATACAAATTAATCACAAATTCCATGTACAAAACAAAAGCGAAACGACCAAGTACAAACTCCCATGTCGGAGTGAAAAAAATGACAGTACGCTCGGGCAAACCGAAAGGACGCCGGCGCAAAAAGCGCTACCGGTGAAAAAATATGATTTATAGCGTGAAAAATGTGGAAACACACGCAAAAAGGGAGGACGGTGAAAGCGTGGCGTTTCCACTAGACAAATTTATTAATCCTATCGGCCGGTTGCTTTTATTTGTGTGCTGTATCGACATTTTGTTTTCTCTTCATATCTAAATACGAAGTTTTTTCAATTAATATTATATATAGGAAACCGGAGAAATTGATTTGCGTAAACACACGAGGTACTTACGAGTGAAAATATTTTTATCAAGCATTTATATAATATGATCAAATAACTGACTTCAAAAGAAATGAATTATTGTGTAAAAGATACTAACAAAAACCTATGTTAATTAATCATCACTTATTTTGCTATGAATAAGAGCCACATTTAAAAAGAAACCTCTATCCAATACAGCATCTCGAAACAATTCAACTAACAACCCCTTTGGTCGAATCGCTCGATCACAATCCTGAAGCTGCGTATTAACACATACTCATTATTTGCACACATATCTCAGATACAATCGGCACTGGGCAGAAAATCAACACCGCCTCACCCGGTGGCGATCGACTACAGTATATAATTACGCTACCATACAATAAACCGGTGCTATCTTAATAGAGTGCTAAGAATGTTACTGATCGTTGATACTGTGTATGGAATGAGGAGTTAAGTTTCATACGTACTTATTACCTCTGTGAAGAATCTTCTGCTATTAATTAGAACGCTGAAATATGAAAAAATTGAAGATTTACCGGGCATTTATCTTTATGCATTTTAACATTGCAGAGTAAAAAGTTAATTCGTGTATAACTTCTTTTTCGTTTCGCTTTAAAAAATAATGGATTTACAGTAACCTGAAACAGTTATTTAATATTTCAGGTTAGAATTTCAAACAAGTACAAAAAATAGCAATTAACCTAATAAATAATTACTTCGTAGCATTCGTAGCTGTCTCGTAGCAAAAATTACCATTCGAATTGATTGATGAAAATGGCCTAATACACACAAAGGAAAACGACGATTTCTTTCAAATGCCAAGAGTAGATTTTCATAGAATAAAAAAACAGGACAATTGAAGAAAATATACATGAATAGATTAGAAAATATACATGAGTACATTATATACATAAGTTGTGAAGTATCCGCGGATTGTATATGTATACGCCGGCTGACAGATACGGGGACGCGCGGCGGATCTTAGGCGGAAATTAAAACTAATAATTCAAAAAGTTTCCACGCGACCGACCCGCCGAGCCAGATTTATGCTTCAGCCAGTCTTGTGAGTGCTTCCTACGTAGTTCTAGTTTCTCCAAAACCGTTTAAATGAAGAGTATAACCCTGTTTAGGTTGATCATCTCTTTCTGATATGCAATTACATACTTAGTTATATTTGAAGAGATATCATTTTCCTGATCACTGGTAATTTGAAGGACGTAATTTATTATTTAAGATACGGAACTCACTAGAAGCTTCAGTGCCCTAAAACATTGTGAACAAAGAACTTCATCAAGTGCACATGCACTTAATAAATCTCACAGTAAAATAAAACTCCTTGAAAGTCAGACATAGACGAACAGTAGTCCAACAGGATCGCATTGACATTAGGTGCATAACGATTGCAATACGTCGACCGTCGCAAGAGCATCAATCGAAAGCCCGATGGCCCAGGGCGAATGTATCAATGCACTACTATAACATCACTGTACTGTCTACTCCAACTTTTACACCCAATGTTCAGAATTGATTCCATTACATTAACCCTTTTGAACGGTGCTCGAGAAATTGAGTGGTACAAAACATTCGATGAATGTAAATATTGAACATGAACGGATCAAGTGGTAGAGGTTACAATGTGAATGTTGGGAGGGCTTTGTATCCTAAGGTCAACGAAAGAAGTGCAGTTTTCTGGCCATTTGTCGCTGCCTATACGCCTGACTCTGATGAATTGAGTAGTGTTTTATAAATTCGTAAAATAATATACAACTTTAACGTTTAATGTAAAGAGTTAATCAGTAAAAACTTAAATACATAGTGTGTACTTATTGATCACCATTAATACAATTACAGTGCGTTTATTTCTTACAAGTGTATATTGATGAAGATATTTAACAAACTATGTTACATGAAACTTTACGAAAACAATATCAATAATCGTACTAATCCTTACTTCGTGATGAAAATACATAATACAGATATTTAGTAAATATAAAAATAGAGTCAAATTCCCAAAGCAGGTAGAGTCTCTATATATCGATACACGATTGAATAATCCTTTACCTGAATATAATACCTGGTGTACGGTAAAACTCGAATGAGTTTATTTTATACCTTAATAATGTATCATGATAGTTTTAAGTTTTGAATAAATAAATAATGATAATCATAAATATTTTTTAGCAGACATTGCTTAATTTTGCTATAAGTAGGTTAAGTTTAGTCATGAGGACACTAAACCATGGTTTATAGTACTTTTTTTAACGAATTGACAAGAAGGTGAGGGCCTAAAAAGATTAGCTTTATCTCTCATACACGAGAAGGCGAGCGAGCTCTCGGCTGGAAGCAAGCTCTACTTGCTAGCTTCTCAAATTGAAAAATATCGGCAAGCACCGGTATATTCCACAGTTTCAGTTGAGAGCCAGTTGTCTGCTACACCTCATGCAATGGTCGCCAAATCATTAAAAATCTAGATACACGTTAACATCAGTTGGAACGGAAAAAAGTAACATATTGTTACTATAATGAGGACTATTTTGAAACAACAGCTTAACTTTAACTAAAGACAATTTCGATTCGAAACCTAAATCATTATTTTTACAACCTACAACAAACCTCATAAAATATTTAGTCCCAGTGAATGCACATTGAAAATCACTTTTTACCATATGTATAAATAATAAATAAACGTCAATATTATATAACAAGTGGTCGAGTGTAGGTAGAAAAGCTCCTGTTTATTATTTAGAATGTGTAGCGGTGGGGAGACGGCGACGCGACTTGATGCTCGCTCCAAGTGGAAATCTTTTGGGATTACGCTGCCGTCAACCGAATTGGGGTTGGGATACACTGGCACTTTTAAATAAAGAATATATTAAATTTTCCTAAATTACCATGTTCTGAACATGTGCTAAACATTCACCATTCTATTAAGTGAGATGGCTTAAAGCAAGTCTAGTGAAACCCAGGTTTCAAATATATGCGTAATTTTCTAACGTCATATAACAAACAGAGCCGAGACTATCTTAAACCTGGGTTTTACTAGACATGACTTAAACTATCTTATATAATAAGACAGTATATATTTCGTTTATAGACAGCTCCAAAAATAAAAATTTTACACATTTAAAATCTTTGCTAGATGAATATTTATTTTATATGAGGTTTTGATTTTTTATTACGGTACCTATTACTTTCTTCATATCCTATATTTATGTGTCAGACTTTAATCGTTATTGTTAAATAATACAGTGAACGCTAATTCAGGTAACCACAATCATCGTAAGAAATAAAATAACCACTGCTCGATGACCTTATGAGGTGTGTAAAGCGTTGAAACCAGAATTGTTTCGAACTGTGCGGGCTAAAAGGAGTTTTCTTCCGCGGACGCTCAGACTGTGAAATGAGCTCCCCGCCGGGGTTTTCCCAATGGAGTACAGCATGGGGTTCATCAAGATGGGTGTGAAGAGGTTTCTTCAGGGTCGGCAACGCGCGTGTGATACCCCTGGTGTTGCAAGCGTCCATAGGCTACGGGAACCGTTTACCATTAGGGGGGCCATATGCCTATTTGTTACCTTAGTGGTATAAAAAAAAAGAAAGTACAACGTAGAAATCTTAATCAACTGACGTAATACTCCATGTACACTCCCAGCCTTACTATCTGAAGCGTGGCCGCTATGATGTACGAGAAGACGACGCCTGGCGAAACCTAAACCGTAGTAAAGCCTCCATCACGTCAAATGAATACTAAATCACGGGTAGCCATTTGAATTTCAATATCTATCCGGTATGCTAGCTTCCTCTGGCCTAATACGTGTTTTACGTTCCCATTTTCGGGAAAGACTAATTCGAAGAAAAATTTGAAATTGGCATATTTTGCTGGTATGCTTTCTATATGGTTTTCTTACCATTATAAATATTATTATATTATATATTATTTTAGTCAAAGAAATATTGTTTTTTCATGATTAAATTACGTCACTTTCTTTTGTTGACAACACAACACAGCAAAATGACGGGTGTAGGGGTTTAAACCTTGAAACATACGTCAAAATGTTGCGTAAATATAGTCAATTAATAAGTATTTCACTGTAAC
This sequence comes from Polyploca ridens, assembly GCA_951394255.1. Lineage (NCBI taxonomy): Eukaryota > Metazoa > Arthropoda > Insecta > Lepidoptera > Drepanidae > Polyploca > Polyploca ridens. The sequence goes on from OX596255.1 coordinate 6,142,219, forward strand.
AGTAAGACTTCTGATTTTCTTTTCACATAAGCATGTGCCAATTTTCCCAAGAACCCGCAAAAAATTCTCCACCAAGGCACTTAATGAAACAAAAGGATCTGAATTCCCGAATTGCCGGATACATATTCCGAGCACATTTATCAGTGGTAAAAAGAACTGCTGTTGATTCGGCAAATATTTTTTCTAGACGATTAGCGGAAACTCTCTCGAAATACCTATAGCTTTGCCAATTTATATCTACCATCGACCAAATCCACCTAATGTTTTCATCATCTTTAAATATATAGACATAAAGTTCAAATTAGTTCGTATGTTAGTTTGAGAGCTGAAAACTAAGTTGGGTTCGTTTCAGTGAGTTTGCCGTGGGAACCGCCGAGTCGCATTGACCCTCCAATGCTTAGACAAATGATTTCCAACAGTGGTATTTTCTTCAAAATGTTTTTGTGTTTTCTTGCCCTCTTACGGGAGGTCTTTTGCAAAGTTCTTATACATAGATAGAGAAGGTAACTATTTTATATACTTATACGTTCTTAATAACATATTTTTGAAGATTATTCTATTAACATACCTAATATTATAAATGCCAATGTGAGTTTTTTGTTACCTCTTAACGCCTAATAACCAATCTCGATGATAACCTGGAGTAACATTTAGAATACATTTAATGCCGAGAAAATATTAAACCTCTCGAAAATGCGGGTTAAAACGCGGGACCAAAACAAGTCTCTTATATAATTTACAGTATGCGTAATATATGTTTGCAATGCTTAGTGTTTTTGATGTAGATTATTTTCAAAAGTTACGTTACAATTTCTCACAAAAAAATAATGATGGGGCTACGTATGAGTGTAACTCATATATTTCCATTACTTATTTATATAATTCAAAAAACTAATCAATCTTATTGAAAATCGACGCGTATTACTTATTTAAAGTAGGATCACCCTTTCTCAGTACTATATAAACCAATATTACTGTTTACTATCCCATCCACTGATCCAAGGGGAGGCTGGGTCCTTGGGCGCATCCTAACAATTCTTCTCATAAACCGAACATGACAGATTCGTACAGTGATTGATCGAGCGCGGCGAGCCCGAACTGATCTGATGGGGTGCCGAATTATTCGAAGGGTGTTTTTGTAATGCACAAGATTGTATACCTACAATATAGCTAATATAGCTAGATTTGTTGATTTAAAGAGTAACAGAATTTCTAATAATTTAATATTACTTTTACAGTGGTTTTGATTATACTCGATAGAAAATATTTACTATTCATGCATGAACAATTATATATGTGGTAACTTTAATATGTAGAAAAAAAGGTCAATGAAATGTTCCTTTACAAAAATATACAATGTGCTGTTTATTAGAGAAATTATATTGCGTCACAATTTTATATTTGCGTCCGAATTAAAGAGTTTAGGCAAATAAATTGCATTTTAAGCTTCTTCCAATTATTTGCGTTCAGATGAAAATCTTCGTTCACTGGAGGGCGGACTACCCTTGAAAAATATATAAAAAGTATTATTAAAGAAGGAGACAGTTCGTGCCGCATTTGTAACTGTCGCGGGCCCTATGATGAAAAATTAGTTCAGTCCTCGTGACAAAGGCGAGCTAAACCCACTATGTATGGTCATCTCTTTCTTACATATGTAACATAAAGCGTAAGAGCGGGAAGCAGAGCTGCTGCGTTTCCAATAGCAAATGACACAGATAGCTTAGGGATGACCGTAGGAGCGAACAGCAAGTTTTTGACAGGCCCCATTTATTGTGTATTGAATATCAATATAATTTCCGTGAGAGTAGATTTTTGTCCCATAGTGTGTGTGTCCCTCTAGAGTGGAGTTTGGGCACACAGATTATGGGCAACAGCAAATATTGGCCGTGATTGATGTAGGCGGGATGCCTCACTAGATGTGTCATTTCTCCGCTTCTAATCTTTTGTTTTTCTTTGAGATGTACTTACGCAAATTCAAAGCGATGAAAAAATCATTTGATGTACGTGTTCGTTTCTATACTCAGGGTAATATATCAAGATATTTTATATTGACTCGTTGAATGAAATGATAAAATCAATAAAGTTTTATTACTAGACTTTTCCCCGCAATTTATGTGTGATGTCGGAAGAAATATACAGAAAATTTCACCATAACACAAAATCAAGTTATATAACTAAGTTACACAACTAACTTCAGACATCATTCATACATAATTTAGGTACCTATTTGACACACATAAACTTACCTTAAAGTATTTATGTATATCTATACTTACGAGATATTATCCAGTACCTTTCGCTGCGAGTTTCCATATTCATATACATTTACTTTGTTTATTACCTTTGTAATTGTTAGGTATTTTATACAAATTACACCAGTTGCATCTATGTTAAATTATTTCGATGTAAATTTAAAAATACAAGCTATCGCCCCGGTTTCTCCTGTGGATAGAAATTTGCTTGTAATTCTTCGGCCCATAATCTATGAAAAAAATAGGCCGACCGATCCTTGCTTCCGTTGCTGCGTCAAAGTTGGACAAACTAACAACACATACACATTTAAAATATAAAAATAGTAAGATGACTACATTTTCATGATAAAATACGCCAAACAAGAGTATTTATGGGTATCTTAAATAAACCTTGATCCATAGGAAATTTAATCAAAACTTGAATGGCTCGAGAGCAGTCGACCAGCAGGCCACAAGCAAATGTCCGGGATTATCCAGTAATGGTGCGACCATTCCGAGTAAGTGTGCCTCTACGTGGTCTACCGTACATAATCGATTGTCTTGCCGCCGTAATCCTTTTACACTTACTTACTTATTTACATAATTGGAAAGGAAAGCTTTATTTATGTCTACTAATAATTCAATTAATAGTTTTAGAGCTGGCATTTCAATATTCTATCTGGTTCTACATTTATTAAAGTTCATCTTAACGATTTGATTAAAAAATAATACAAACTACTTGTTAGAGGAACTTATAAATTAGTAAGTTACAGTATTACCCAACTAATATTGGCTTACCGATGTACCTGCGCAGAAGAAACATTTTCAAAACGCGGGAAACGCTATTGGTCGGCAGCTGCCGCCATTTTAGCGCGCGCCGTTTGCAGAGGCGTGATTTGCGAGTCAGACAGATCTAACAGCTGCAGTGTATTATGAACCTTATAGTAGTGATATAAGGTTGATTGTAAGTTTTAAGTATTCTTTCGTTAATCTTCGGGGTCATACTTTCTTTTCAGTGCGAACGAAGATTCACGACGCGCCATATCAGTTGGGTACTACTGTACTGATTTACTTTTGCTCAAAAGTATAGTGAAAGTCACAAATATAATAATAATAATATATAATCTTTAGAGTTGCGTCATTTCTACACACTGTGCATTACTTGTTTCGCCTCATGTAATTTCTGTAAGCACCAATTATTATCATAGCGAAGACAGATAAGCAATCAAAAACTGCTTCATGATTTCAAGCCCATATCAATATAATTTGCCTACGAAGTATATCTACTTCATTTTGTCTTTTCCAAGCTGTAATATCCACGTCTATTGTGTGACACTTTGATACCCTGCTGGTGATTTTCCTACTCTGAGCCACCGAGACATCTCTTCAAACGTGTACCATCAATTGAAGTCAATGAGAGCTCAGTGGTACTGAGGTCGAATACTGAGACGAAGGTCTTGGGTTGGAATCGTACAATAAGTTTATACTTTCGGTGAAGGAATCGTGAGGAAGCCATTGCTTGGTGACAGGGTAGGTACTTAGTTATCATCTAGCTATCTACCATATTCTATATCAAGGTCTCTGGTATATACCTGGACTTGAGATTCACTTCTCTTCTAGACTTTGGGTACTTTCAACCTTTTTTCACGTCATCATTTACCATTGTGTGACTATTTCATTCAGTCTTCAGCATCTTTAAACGTAGCTATATATCTGCATTATTGCTATATCATATACCTACAGTAACCAAGTATAAAACAATAAATAAGTTCATAGTCATCAAAGTAAAATCACAGTACATAGACAGTACAATCGTTTGGTCGACGCTAGAAGCGGCCGCAGGCAAATGACAAGGAATTAGTCGGTAATGGCGAGACCATTCCGCCTAACTGCCTCGGTGGCCTCACCTAGCCATACATAATTGATTATCCTACTGAACCCTTCTACTGTACCACGAAAATCTGTTTATTTTGTTGCTTGCTTTGTATTTTCTTTGGTTGTTATGCTGGTGACCTATTACTGCCTTTGTATGTTGTAGCAAAGTAGGTATTAGGTATGATGTCTAGCATAAGAGATACTGTTAATATTATTTTTATAAAATTTTATGATTTTTTAGGATAAGTTACTTGTCTATTTAGTAAATAATGGCAAGTATAAGGCGCAGATCCCGCAGAGAGAGTTCTAAAGTTCTGCGTTCTGAATTCTGCGTTTCGTGTTCACTGTAATCTAAGCGACGCCTTTAAAAGAAAAGAAAGTGTGACGTGTGATCGGTAGCGAGTACTGCAGAACTCTAGGACTCTAGACTGCTTGCTGTGTGCACAATAGTGAATGCGGAACGCAGAACTCTAGAACTCTCTCTGCGGGATCGGCGCCGTTTTCGGGCTATAATAGAGAAATAAAAATCATTGCTAATACAGGCTGTTCAAAATTGTTTCGGAACAATTTGATTAATATGTCTCCATTGTAAATAGTAACAAAAGTTGACATTTCAATAATAATTGCTCCCTAAATTCAAATATTTAAATAACGTTCCAAAATTCAGGCTCCCGAGTTGCAATAAAAAGACATCGAATTAAAATCAACGAATGACACACATTGTGAGAATTCAGGTAATTAAAGAACCAAATCTTCAAGGTTAAGAAATGCCTGAATAATCTTATTTATCCACGTCAACCGTCGGCTTTTTTAGTAAGACGAATCTGTCACAGATTATCTTGCTTCATAACTCATTCCTTTGCTGTAGGACCAATCTGACAGCTGTCTTAACCCTTTTTAACCAATGAGAATGTCATAGGCGCACGATTTACATTGAGTTGTTTTTTTTTGTACCACCATAGTATATTAAGCAGTTTTTTATTGCGTTTTAATATCCGCTTGGCTTGGATTATACAGGCCTTAGTTACTAACTACTAACAGACTAACATTGTCTTTTGAAATCTTGTCCTGACTAATGAAATATTTGAAAACATGATTTTGTATTAGGTACATTACCTACAATATAGTATGTAATAAATCTTTATGTAAATAAAAAAAGTACTTAAATTAGAAAAATATAGATTTATTTACTGGGACAAAACTAGTAGGTATCTATTATTATAAAAAAATGTATATTCATAAGCACAAGAATAACACAACTGACAAATAATTTATAATTTGTGTATCTATTTATAGATAAAGATTACTTGATCGTAATGAATAAAAAAACGTGTTGAAAAGCCAGTTTAAATGAAGTCGTATCTATTCACAATCACTTAATTAATTACATCAATAAAATTAACATTCAGAGTTTTCAACATAAAACAAAAATTCCAAACAAAAGTTCCTAACAAAATAAATGAGCACAATAATACATCATTTGTGTACCTATCAATGAAGCGGTCGAATCTTAACATCTTACTTAACATCTCAATTTCTTGTATTGGAAACAACAATAATATTTCCTGAAACAGGATATTTATTTAAAACAAGGCGTTGATAAAGTAATTTTCTTTTAACCTTAACCATGTCTTTATGGAGTGGTCATTACTTAGCAATGGTACACAGCCCGCTCTGAGCAATGGCTAGGTATTAATCAAAATGACATATTTTTATCTCGCTCTTTTTGTTACACTGTCCCTGTTACACTAGTCGTGGGTACCACGTTTTTCATTCTGGTTTTCGTAATTCGTAACTGTTAAATAAATTACTGAAAAACATACTGTATATGAATGAAGGTTAGATAGAATATCAGTGGTATTGTTTTGTTACTTACGCCTTTTCGAATTAATCAGTATCCTCAGGTTCTGCAGTCTTTCTCTCCTGAGACAAAATTCGGTCTTTTTTTCTCGTCTCTCCATCACGGAACCTTTTTTCGCTTTTTCAGAATAGACGTAGGAAAGCGTTTTCTTCGTCCATTTCTTACGCATTATCTCGTAATCATTAGTTTCGCCATTTCCTTGATAGACTAAAAGGTTTTTAGACAACTCAATTACCTTAATAAATTGCCTTCACGCCTTAAAATTAAGATCGATTTAAATAAACAGACAATTGTCAGAACAATATTAAATGTAGGCTTAACCAATTTTCACGTAATTAGTTTATTGTCAATTGTTCTTCGAAACCTATATTTCCGACCTTATGATTATTCTTCCAAAAGAAAGGCTTTGATAAAACAGCCGCCAATAAAGTTTTAAAAAGCGAATACTATGTTTACTAACAAGATAAAATAGCGTCCAATAGTCACTGTAAATATGTTCTCGTGTTGTGCAAGTCGCGCCGCGGTCCTAGCGATATAAAAGTCATCTCCTCAGCCGAGGCGCCCGGGATACTAAGCACGCATGTCGAAGAGACATGTGACCTTTATTTAAACTTAACTTACATGCATATGCATACAACTGCAAGTCTTGCTACATACCTGTTTAATAAATGTATATTTAGCGAAATTTCATAAGAACTTGAAAAGAGTTTAAATGATTTTGTTACTATTTGATAAATGCTTTGCGATTTTTATTTTTTGACGATATTTACAGTAACACCCTGTTACGCGCTGTCACAATAGCAAACGTAGTTGATTTACCAATAAATCTGATATAAATAAATTGCAATAAGGTATTAGACGCAATTAATTTCATTCTTGTTGAACTCTACCACCACATCGACCAACCAACTAGCAACATACTTCATTGCATCCCATAAGATTCTGTTATTCACGGCTTCCATATTTAGTACACAGTTTTTACCTTGTATACGCCTAATAATCCTACGTTTCTATTAGTTGTTGACTTACCTTACCCTAAGTAACATAGATAGTAAACAAATGTAATAGAATTACCCATATATATCAAGTTTGTTTGTCTTCGCAGAGTCACCCGTCAACACTTACCTGATGAGATGAAACATACGGCCAAGATACTCGTATACGAACCACGTGTGAACTGTCAAAATGTACCCCAACTAATTGAGAAAGGTGCTGAAGTATTGTCGACGGCTTGGAAAGGAGATAATTATATTTTGGTCGTATTTCTGTATGAAATTTATTTTATTTGTAATGTTACTAACAACAAACTTGTTAATCTTAATAAAATATAATAAAATTCGCTGTCCGTAGGTAATGTAGCTATATTTTAACTGTATTTGTAATAACGTTTATCTATTACTTATATAACATAGTGTCCTCGTGGTGATAGCAGAATCTGCCAGAAAAAAATGGTTATAAAACCTGTAATAAAATAAACCATCCCAAGAATCATCATCAAAAAAATAAAAAATTTAGAGGGATTTGAATCACTTCTAATGTTGAGATTACATTACCAGCAACATATTATAATATACTTGAAATATTTTATAAACCCGGCAAAATATAACAACAATAAAACGGTTTTAGTCGTGATTCGCCGGCATAGCATAGAATATTGCATTTTTATCCCGGGGATTTAAACATATTTTAAATACCTCAATTTATTCCTCAGGCAACAAGGATCAATTGTAACGTCATTTCAACGTCTCTAAAAATCTTTCCATTAAATCTCGCCATTATTCTTTCATCAAAGAAAGTTATGAAGATCTTATTCTACACAAAGCTTCCGGATTTCAGGTGCGTAAATTAATCCGATTACGAGCTAGTGATTAGAGATACAGATATGCAGCAATAGAGCTCCGTTGTACCCTTTGAGTAAAAAGAGTAATAGAGTCGATAGTACCATATTAAAGGTATATGTATAATGTGTATACAATAAAAACATAACATAGCTAAACCCCAATTTAAAAACCATTTATAATTCTCGAAGCGACGTCATTTTAATTTTCTAATGTAGGGTGGCTTATTGTAATGTAATGAGTGACGAAATTGTTCAAGTAATTAGTTTTAATTATACTTAATTTAAACAAAAACTTTGTTTTTAATACAGATATCAATATCAAGTTTTCCTTTAAAATATTAATTGTTTCATTCATTTTATTAACATCATCATAAGACAAGTTTGTTGGTGTAGAGCTGAGAAGAGTCTTCAAATTTCTTCCACTTCATAACCAAATTATCAGTTCAATCTGGAGAGATACCATTCTGCTCGATGCTTTACCTTACCCTATAGTTTACTGTATAGGCTATATTAGTGCGGTTAAGGAACATTTTTGTAGCTACATCTAACAGCCATCTAACTCTGAAATAGTTCACACATAGAAAGATAGATGGCGTTGCGCCACAACATCCTGCATCGCGATTATGAAGTTTCTCAAGAATCTGCAGTATAATACAACTGTCCGACATGTACAGTTCGACCGCGGTCCCCATGCACGATGGTGGAAGATCTTCCCTTTTCAATGGAGGTGTCATCCACCTTGCACCTCCTTATTTTGATATTTATACACACAATATATACACAATCTTGATATTCACTTACATCTACAAATACCTAACATCTAACTCCATCTCTTAACTTACTGTCATACAAGTCATACATAACGCCAGGAGCTTTATCATACAACTTCAACTGAACAACCAAATGCTACAATTTAGATCAATCAATGATTTATCAGTAAAGGACATGAGAGTGAACATTTGCATAGAATGGAATGATGGTGCGATTGTCATTTGTCATGTTGTGTGTGAGTGACAGTTTACCTGTGAATACATACGTTATATGTACCTGGTGTATACAGGCTGATGTTGTATGAAAAATATTTTTAGACACGCTAAATAGAAATACCCAAATTAAATACACAGCATGCTAACAACTAATATTATACTAACAATAACAATTTGGTATCTTCAATAATAATAACATAGCAAAAGAGTACCTTTTAAACTTAAATGTAGTTAATGGACAAATCAGTTAAAAAAAAAAAAATTGAAAAGCTCTAGATACTAAACATATCGTGGGATTTTGTTTCGGCTAATCTTATTCAGCTAAAAAATATAGAATAATACAGTTCTTAAATTATTTTTTATACCACTAAGGTGGCAAACAAGCATACGGCCCGCCTGATGGTAAGCAGTTACCGTAGCCTATGGACGCTTGCAAGCTCGCTTGCAACACCAGGGGCATCACTCGCGCGTTTTCCAACAAACGTAATTATAGGATCAAGTTTTCCAAGATAGTTCAGTGGTAGAGACGTCGAATGCTGTGACGAAGGTCTCGGGTTCGAATCCTACACTCAAACATCGTGAGGAAACCATAGTACGGTGGTAGGGTAGATATATTGTATAAGTATTGCTGGTTACCACCCTGAAGTTGAAAATATGTCACCAAGCACCTAGCGGTGTATTCCGACAGCTGCACTTGAGAGCCAGTTTCTTTCTAGCCTTTGTGTGCTTACCACCTTTGACTAAATCATTACTTACCATGGTGAGATTGCAGACAAACACAGGAAAGGAAATTATAAATGAAAACATTACAATTGGTTTTATTTTTTCTTCCCAGAATGATTTCCGCCACAAAAACTGCCGCACCTGCAAAGAAAACATTAGAACACCATGTGAATACAACGAGGGATGTGTAAATAAAACCTACAGGCAGAGAGCATTAAGGTATTCGGGCAAGACGCCTATTGTTGCCATATCGGTAGATAAACTATAGCATTAATCAATGAACGACGACAATGGAACCGCTCACCTCAAACTGAACTCGCCTGACCAACACCACAAGACCTCTCTCCTACCTTCATATCACACTTTGAAGACCGAATTAAGTAGTAAAGAAAGGGGAGTAGAAGGTCATGTTATACTGGCGGTAATATATCGACTGAGTACATCTACATAATAACTAACACTGTATAATGAAAGATAACGGTTATTGTGACGACAATTCGATTCTACCCACATGGTTATTGGGAAAGGTTAACGTTAGCTCATGGTTTAGTGTGTTTTTTAACCAACACGTTTTGAATATTTATAAATAAAAAGTTTGGCACGAAGTCATGAAAGTATTTAATTTATATGTTTCATTTATAATCCAAATAATAAAAAATATGAAACAATTTCCTTTGTTTTTTTATTTTTTTTTCTTATTATGTTTCTGATTATACTTACCTATTAATTTACTTTTAGATCTGATTTCCTAAGTAAGTATGTATATAAGCTTAACTAATTCATAGATATAATAGAAAATATATAAAATAAACTAAAACAAAATAGCAAAAAAATATTTTTCATCTCATCTTTCAAAATGCAAGTCATTTGACGCCTAACTTAACAATTATAAGGGGTGTATTGTTTTCTTAAAGATTTGCATTCGAATTAATTTGTAACGCTATGCAAAGACGAATCCAGAAAGACAATTAAATTTATTCCCCACGATTTCAGCAACGTTAATCACAACCCCCTATTTGTGAGAACAGCAAATAATTTCATTAGTAGATAGATACAAACAATATATGTATCTTAGTGTACGTATAGCATAGAGGCAGGATTCACGGAAAGTTAGCATTAATCATACATCAGGCCCCTTTGTCTGGAGACACGTCACTCGCTCCGCACACGGGCAGTGCCAACAAAGTTACTACTATGAAAATTCGATCTGTCATTAATAATCTCATGCCTTTATTTTCCACATTTATGTATTACAATAAAACCACTTTTGGAATGCTGTTGTAAGGTTAAAGCACACAGATTCCTTTTATAACATATAGGTATCCACTACGACGGGGTTTTTGGAAATTCAACCTATAAGGGGGTGAAAAGAGAGGTTTTTGTTTGAATGAAAAATCTTATTCCTTGTTTTTATAAACTTGAAACTTAGCACGATTGCTTACTTAAATAAATAATGAATCTCAAAATGAATACTTTAAAAAGAAAATAAACACGTGTTTTTATGTTGCTCGAAAATTGACCCATGACGGGGCAAAAACGGGTACCTAATTATGTTTTAAGGGGAGAATTTTTCTGTGTCTCGATTTACTCAAAAGTTAGTATACATTGGTTTCTTTTAAAGCCTTTAAGAAAGAATTTTTGGAAATTCCATTCCTAAGGGGAGGGGGACGCGGATGAAATTGCGGGGCGGAAAACTTGTCATTATTATATGAGCTTGAAAGAAAACATAGTGAGGAAACCTATGTATGATGATAGTAGGTACTTTGTTATACTCACCAAGTGTCTGTGTGTTTCGGCATGCACTTGAGAGCCAGCCATTTTCGGATTTATACTTACCACCTTCCCTTTACTACCTAATGGAGTAATTTATAAACAAGTACTAACATAAACATTTCATTTTTGGTGACTGTACTTTTTGTTGTCTGTGTTTGCTATATCTGTAAATTTCAGCTCAATGGGACACTGGAAAGTGGGTCAAATTTAGTTTGCAAGATTCGATTACAGACATCGGACAGGTAATTACTATATCTAAGTTTTCAATCATGAGTTAACGACTCGAATGAAATAATTAATTTCAAGACCAAACTAACACTTTCGAGGAAACATAGTAACAATTTCAGGAGGCGAACTGCGACCTAATCGTCCCCTAACTTAGAGTGAAAGCCAGGAAACAAGTGACAGGCGAAAATCTTACCTCCCATTGTGGCGGGCTCTTACACTAAAACGAGATTGGTTTCTTTGGTTCTATGAATAACCTAAGGCCTTTGAGAATAAAATGGAACCATGACGTGATTTTTGTTATTTATCTGAGGGATGATAAAAATGTGGTTGTATAGTTTTATCCCATTCAACTACGTAATTTAAGAGTAAAGGAATCTAATCTTAGCAAGTATCTAAATAATTAACTTTTGTAAAAGAAAAGTACACGCACAGTACTGTGCGTGTACAATTAAGGTGGATATTTAATATTTAGTAAAAGAGTTCGTAAGTATGATAAAACTATGAAATAAAAAAGAACTAATGAGTTTCAATATTTCCAACAAAAAATAAACGCAGTGGAGTCCCACTGAGTCGATCCTTAGAGTGATATTTGAGGAATTAGACCAAAGTATTGTAGACGATAGCAGCAGTATGGCAAATGGTTTGTGGAGCAAATGTAGGTATACGAGCGGAGAGCGGAAGCGGTTGCAGAAGAAGAGCGGGCTTTGACACTGAGTAAGAAGGTATCATAAAGGTATAAAGTGTAATATAGGAATAAAGAAAGGTTACAACAGCTGCTATCTAAATTGATTAGAAATTTTCGAAATTATTTCACTAAATCTTATTTTCACTTAGCTTAGAAGACTATTCAAAGCGAAAAACTGGTAATGTTACACGAGTTAAGAGCTTGAAAATTGACATTAATATTTTAAACGACAAGGACCGGAGATTTCGAAAATAAAATAGAGCTGCATATCTACGAATTTGTTAACACGTATTTTTTTTCATTTAAATATTTCAAATCGCTCTTCCAGTGACAGCAGCCTGCCATTCAATTATTGATTAACAACATTGTATTGTTTTTTTTTTCTCCTAAATCGGTAAACATGCATACGGCCCACCCGATGGTAAGCGGTTACCATAGCCATATGGACGCTTGCAACACACGAAGCATCGCTCATGCCTTACAAACCTTTCCCCCCTCCTATATGAGCTCTGGCGACCTTACTCACGCGCAAGAACATAACTTTACACAACATAAAGTTATTTGGCTGCGGTATTCTGTAAGGTGGAGGTACTTCCCCAGTCGAGCTGCTCTTTAAGCTCTGTGAATCCAGAAAATTTCATTTCATAAGTGACCTTCTTTAAAATAGATCAATCATACATATTATTTACTAATGAACGAAGGATTACAAAGCCACATATAAAATACTAAACATACCTACATTTATACAGTGTGTAGCTATCCAGCTGCCCTATCTCTCGGATTATCTTTATTGAATTACCACACGCTGGTCGCAGCACGGGGCGGTGGGGCCGGCCGGTATAACTTAGAAAATACGTTCTCTCATAGAGGTATATTCAGGTACTTTTATAAACGGATTATATTTCGTTAGAATGATCTAAACTATAATTGGTGGGAAAAAGGCTTATATTTAGAGTGTAAGGCAAGGTAGGTACTCAGATAAAAGACTTAGAATTTAAATCTTAGTCAAATGTGATCACCTATGTGAATAAAGTTGGATTGAAAGGCTTAAAAGTTTTGTGCCTTATTTTTTAATTTGAACAAATGACATATTGATAATGTATGTTGGTTGGTACAACAATATGAAATTCTGTAATGATGTTTCTACTATTTTATCTACGTATTTGCTAGATAGATTTACTTTTGTTTGTTGCTTAATATACTTGTAAATGTAGGTAGTAGTACAGTACCAGTAGTATTTTTTTATACTACGAAGTCGGTAAATAAGCATACGGGCCGCCTGATGGTAAGCGGTTACAGCAGCCATATGGAGGCTTGCAACACACGAGGCATCACTCACGCACTACCGACACTTCCCTAATTGTTGCCAGAACCCCAATGAGCTCTGGCGACCTTACTCACGTGCAGGAACACAACATAAAGTTATCTGGCTTCGGTATTCTGTTATGTGGAGGTACTACCCCAGACCAGATGCTCTTTGAGCGAATAAATACTATACTCTACCCCCCTTATTCATAATCGATTTTTAACTAAATCAGTGTAATAGTGTACCCCGTCTCACTCTTTCGATCACCAAATGTCACCTGTCAGATAAAGTCTTCGGAATTTTAGCTAATCAACGTTTGATAACTTTATTATGAACTAGCGACCAGCCCCGGCTTCGCACGGGTGCAATGTCGTAATGAGGTGTCGATAGATTTTCGCGCCGTAGCCTGCCCTGCCCTGCCCTGCCCTGCTCTGCCCTGCCCAAACCTAACCTAACCTACCCGACCCTAACCTACCCTCCCCTGCCCTACCCTACCCTACCCTACTCTACCCTACCCTACGGGTATGAAAAATAGTTCACGTCCTATTCTCAGACCTACTGAATATACACACAAAATCTCATAAGAATCGGTCAAGCCGTCTCGGAGGAGTTTTTACAAACACTGTTGCAATACTTACATTTTTAAACTCGTGATATCTTTCGAATGGAATGTCCGAATCGAATAATTCAAAAAGTTATACTTTTGAAAGGTATTGAAGTAATCTTGAATATGAAGTAATTTATTTTGATAAGGATTAATACCAAGATACAAATAAAGAGCTTTTTCTACCGGCGGCATGTCAATAAAATTTTTAAAATAAAAGTACACTTATTGTGGCATAACTATAATAGTTAGACATATACTGTCGCGACACTTTTTGTAAATAATAATATATTATACAAAGTCGTAGTACATTATTTTATTCTATCATCAATAGTTTTCGCAGCGCACGCGATGAAATGAATATTTTAGGTATTTTTTTTACACCTTGGGTTACATTATTGGAGTTTTAGTAAGGATCCCTATTTTTTTGAAAATATAATATAGCCTATGTCACCCAGGGATAGTGTAGCTTTCAATAAAATTCTGGAATGTATTGATTTTATAAAGAGGTTGTCTTGAATAAGTATTTGATACATTAAGGTGCGTCTACGCTACGCAAACCGAGCAACAGCCGAGCACACGTGGAGCACGAATTTAAGTAGACGGACTTGGGAGCCTCGAACGAGCGTTCGCCTCGCGCTCGACTGCGCTCCGCCAATTACAGTTTTTTTACTAATACAGGGATTCGCATCGCGTTCGTGTTATAGACTCGTTGTATGACCACACTTGACATCGCGAGCGACGAACGAAGAGCGGATTGGCTCGTACTCGGTTCGCGTAGCGTAGATGATGTGCAGCATAATATTCTAAGGTTGTCGCAAACAAAGCGAACTTAATTCAAGAGTATGTTTTGAAGGTTAAGATACGCAAAGTTTAGTTACAATTACTGACATTTTATTATCTCTAATTAATTTAACGAATATAAAAAAACAACTAACAAAAATAACATTTGAGATTAGAAAGCGAAACATTTAACTAACAAAATCGTGACTACACAGTGCAACATCATGAAATACCTATGCAAATGATGTGAACCGACCTTCGACCAACACTGAAGCCGAAAAAACCACTAATCGCTTTCCACCAATTGCAAAATGATAACACTGTGCTTTAATCCTTTGTGAATAGTTTATATAAACATTGGCACAGTAAAACACAGTGTCTTCATTTGGAAACAATCATCAATCATTGCGTGAATACCGTTAAATAATCACATTACATTTAAAGATAATTTGTATTTGTAATACGGCGCCGGCGCAGATGAGATATGGAATGATTATGCGTATTTTTATTGTACCGACTGTTCTTTTTGGAGATTTGGTGCGAGAACCTGTTTTGTATGTGCTAAAGCAATGATATTACTTAATGTAATGTAGACCTGTTTAAAATAATCGTAGTTGGTTTACACATTGTAAATAGGTTTTAGTAATCTAATTTGGTATCAGCTATTGTTATTTATATAGATATTTGTGTCTTATTCATCATAATAATCATCGTAGTCTACCACATTAGTTTACTGCTAATGTACCTGTACCTTATGGATTTTTCTATCCGTTTTGGAAACGTGATTGTATGGGTAGGAACTTATATCATGAATATTATTTGATTATGACATTATATGAACTCCGTTGAAGCCGTCTTCAATCGCATTATTCACAAACTTGTTCGAAAAAGACCCAAACTGCGAAAAAACGGGGCGTCCCTCTACCATGGTGTGGGCCTTTTAATATAGTCCTTTCGTTGCCGTCGGCCGATTGAGTTATTTTGGTTTGATATCCGTCGGCCAAATATAACGCACGTTTTATTTATTAATAATTTGTAAATGTATTTCTGTACGTGTGACTGTTTTGTTGAGGCAGACCGACATATGCCTTAAAAAATAATCGGCTGTTCCATCTGAGTAAATAATTTTTCTTAATGTAAAAAATCGAATATACGAGTATTTTAACAGATTACGTTCGTAGACCCTCGTAGCAAAGTTCGTAGCAATCATGAAATATACGTACTTTGCTGTTTTTAATATTTAAATATCATTCAAAAATATATACAGGGTGTTGTTTTGGTCGGCGACAAGCGACCCAGGAGCAGTAGTACAAAATATATATTCCCCAAAATGGACTTAATTCCATTAAATACTGTAAATATGTTGAGAAATACCTTATTCAATTTGAAATAAAATTACTGCAAATTATGGTTACTAGGCACGTGCACAGACTAGAGCTAGGCGCAAGCCGCCATCGCCCCACCCCTTTACTCCCTCGTACTCCCGTTGAGTATTATGTCTACACTTTAGCTTATTACATAATATTCAAAAAAAAAAAATATTTTTATTATTAAAAAAAAATAAAGTATTTTTTTTAGGACCAGTATCATTTGTATTATCGACCCTGAGTCGCTCGTCGCTGACCAAAACAACGACCTGTATAAATTAATTGAAGAAATTTAGTGTTAAGGACTAAATACCGACATCATTTAGTGTAGGTAAGTTATAAAGTCTTCGCAAATTTCTTTAGAAAAATGCTTGGGTACTTACTGAAAGACTTTTACAAAACTGAATACGAAGACTAAAAACTTTTTCAACACTATTACCTATATGAAGTTTTAATACGTAACTTATATGGTATGATTATGAATTATGAACCCTGGCACATGATCGTTAGTACAGACACGTTATCTCGCATGATGACGATATAATTGCCAGATCTATGTTAAACTCGCTTCATAACTTCAACATAGTTACTTATCTCTCTTCTCTCTTTTTATTGTAAAACTGTACTTATTTACAGACAAATCGACTTATAATAGCCATGTTTTTATAGTTCAACATTATAACAAAATTTCTTTGCAAAAAATTGATATACCAATTTAGAGATATTATCAGATAATTGCTATATGAGAAACTATTTAAAAAGTTGTGGAATGAAGTAACTAGAATTCTAAGGACATCCATGTATAAAATAAATACAATAAGTTCGTATAATGTACAAACTAACATCATTTTTATATTGTTTTATTAGATCGATTGCAACTACGTATACTACTATAAAAAAACACGTTTTACACTGAAAAAAATGGGCTACAAGTGACTACAAAATTGTATTTAACAGTAACACAAAATTTGACGGCCAATAACCTAAACACACTCTGTTTAGGTTACTGTTAAATAAAATTTTGTAGTCACTTGTAGTCAATTTTTTTCAGTGTACACATCTATCTAGACACCTTTTTAGAGAGGTAGAGCATAGCATTTATTCGCTCAAAGAGCAGCTCGACTGGGGAAGTACCTCCACCTTACAGAATACCGCAGACAAATAACTTTGTGTTGTGTTTCTGCGCGTGAGTAAAGTCGCCAGAGGTCTCCGGGAGGGGTCGGTAACGCGTGAGTGCTGTATGTTTCAAGCGTTAATAACATAGCGTTCCGTAACCGCTTACCATCAGGTGGGCCGTATGCTTCTTTACCGACTTCGTCGTGTATAAAAAAATACCTACCTACATTATTTTAGATTACTTTCCTGGATCATAGATCTAGCATCCTAACTAATATTATAAATGCAAAAGTGAGTTTGTTTGTTTATTTGTTACGCCTTCAGGCCTCAACTACTCAACGAATCATCATGAAATTTGGCATGCAGATAGCCTATGATATGGAAAAGGACATAGGCATAGACTTTTTATCCCGGGAACGCGGGTGAAACCGCGGGGGACAGCCAGTAACCTATAAATTTACCTAACAATTTTATTATTGACCTTATTGATAGGCTTCTACCCTTGTACATACTATTACTGCGTAACCTAACACCTTAACTCAATGCAAATTAATATACATTCCCTAAACATACCTCTTCTATCTAATAGATAATAACTCAGGAACAGCTGTTACCTGTTACATTTTCCATTTATACCCAGGCCTTAAAAAATTCAAAGGCAAGACAATCTATAGACATGTTATATCTATACTTACCTATTACTTATACTTACGTATTCCAGGCATGCCTCCCGTTTCGTGACGTAACAGCTCCCTGTACGCCAACCGTTCGATTTGAAGGTGAAGTGAGAAAAATCCTTAATTAACAAGGACAGAACTATATAACTTGCTATATATGGAAAGGAGACGGTTATATTTGAATCGGTGTCATCGTCAAATGCAATGCCTGAGGTGTATCTAGCGGCAATAAGTTTCGCTCTTGGAATTTACTATATGTTGGTAAAATATAATTTATATTGAAATATTTTTCATATCAAAATATCTAATTAGTAAGTAGAAAATATAGGAAATAATGTATTCATGGGCTGTTTTTTAGTTTAAAACAAAGTTTTTAACCTCTTCCCAAACATTAATTTTTTGCGCACGGGTATCAAAACCATGGCATAGCTATTATGGGTAAGTTTTTATTATTTCATCTTTCGTAAGTACTTACTTGTAAATCTCCTTCAAGAAAATAACTAAGTATTTACTATTTATTGAAATAATTTATACTGCATTTTGTAAGTCTTCATAATTTAAGTTTATTAAATTGGTATTAAACATCCAAACTTAGATGACATAATATAACGTAAAAGTCAAAAATGTACTTAAAACCAAAGTTGTCTTTAACTTGATGTAAATTTTACCAAATTTTCATTGATTTTCCTGTCAAATCAATTATCATAAGAAATTATTGAAAACCTTACCATAGTTTTAAACAGTTCTATCCAATTTATTCTCTCAGTATAAAATCATAGAATATTATAACTTAGTGGAGAAACCTGCGCGGAAGACTGTACATTATAATAAATGAGTTGGGCTGCGTCCGAGTCGCCGGCGCGTGGGAGTGGCAGGCGGGGGGCGGAGCTAGTGGGGGGCAACGCCCTAAACAAAATGGCGTACGATAGCGCGCCAATTTTTGAATTTGAATATAGAATAATATCAAATGAATAATAAAAGAAAATTATGTAACCAATGAAAATAGTGGGTATGAAATCTCTTTGGGAGACAAAAGTAACAAGGAGTACCTATATAGCTAAATAGTAGAATTTACTATAATAATTCTTATAATAGCACTATTTAAAGTATTTAAAGATTATCAAATATGGTGAATTTTGCTAAATTCCTTCCTACTCGTTTTTCAATCCTGAAGTCTAATCCTACTTGGGATTAATTATTAAACAATAATTAAATACTAACGGCCTTACTAATAAACGGTATTTAACTAAATCTACTGAATAAATGGTCAAATAAATAACGTCACCTTGCTGTCATTGTCCAACAATTTGACGTTATTTAGGTGACCACTTAATCAGATTATTAGTTAAATAACGTTTTATGAGTAAGGGGGCTATTGTGTAAATAGATAGTGCCGTAAATGTAATATTTTAAAATATAATTTATACATAGGTAAAAGATTTTCATTGTTATTTTATTAACTTTGTTTCGTAACGATAATAGTACATTATGATACATGTGTGCAAAGTTAGTTATTAATACTCGAGGCGGCATTAAGCACGAACGCGATAAGTGAGCCGAGAGTGTAATAATCAATGCACACGCGTGTCATGCGACGTTTTTCAACAAATTTACGAGGAAAAAAACAGACTTGTATTTTGCAATAAATGACACTTTAGGAGCGAGTGTGTTGAAAAATAAATTATGGATGTTTAAGTAGCAAAATATTACAACTAATAAAAATCAATGACTAATTGATAGAGCCATAATTCTGAACATGAACTCATAAATTACACATATTTCTATAAAGGCTTGCCGGCAACGCGAGCATTTATAAACAAATCGTTATTGCGATTTAAGGACCCATTTAAAAGCTATAAATATCCAATCACAACTCAAACTCAACTCAATTAGCAAAGCAACAAAGTTCATAATAGATTACAATGTTATGCCACCTTAGCTCTCATAAACTATTTTCAGTAACAGCTAAATGAAGAGGCGAAGATTTCGTCTCGCTCAATCATATAGCGAATCTGCGTTGTGTGAGAAAGAGGGGTGATATTTACGAGGTGTTTATATCGATACAGCGGCGTTGATTTAACCATTGCTTTGGTTTATTGCAGTCAATAAAATTGAACGTTATGAGGCAAGGTCGCAAGTGAAAAATCGCTGGTAATTTATGTCTTTATCTTGGGACAGTAAACTTTAATATGTTGTTTGGGGACCGGCTGTGGTATTCCTTTTTTTGGGATGTCAGCTAACTGGCTCTATTGGTAATTTAAAGGCATTTAAGATAAAGTGTTAACAGAGATTTTTAAATTGATGTAGAAGATTCAGAATGTTCAGAATATTCTATCCTCAATTTATGGGAGGATGATTTCATAATATCTAATTAACAGTATAATAATAAACAATATATTTTCTAGTAAGTAGGTACTTACTAGTAGTAATTGGAAACCAATTAAGTTCCAATAAGAAATACTTTCAAGGTACTTGCAAAGATAAATTGGTATATTCAATTATTCATGCATTTGTTAGTAGAGATGATGTGAATAATGGTTATTATGAGTACGAAGAGATCATGCAAAATATATGCATTTTTTTGGAAACTTTCGGTATTTCTATTTAGATGGAGACTATCCTACTTGAATACCGGTCATAGGTATCTACGTTTCGATAATAATGAATGATTATTAATAACCTGATTTTTTGTAAATCTATTTTTACCACTTATGTCAGACAATTATTCGCTATTCGACGAATAATGAAAAATTTGAAAATAATGTTTAATAAACTGCGGCATCTCATTTTATCAGATGATGTATGAAATACTTTGAGAACATTTTTGGCCCAATGGAGCTGAACAAAATAAAGCAAATAAAATTATTAACATATCAAATTCTTATGAGAGTTTTGAAATGTGACCGATACTACAGTTCATAGTGACAGTGACAAATATAATAAAGAATTAACAGTAAAAATATAGATAAAAGAATTGCAAAAGTGATTGAAACAATTGTCACTATTACACACGTGACAACTTTATCTCAGCACGACCGTGAACCCAATCTGTATCAAGTGCAATGGCACATTGACGAACCTCATAAATAACACTTATCATTGTACGCAGAGAGGACTGACTGACCAATTCACACTGACACGCTATGTGACACAATGACACTTCATTTTACTCCTTCACAATAGATACGAAGTGCCAACTTATAATGGATGAAGAATTGAGAGAAATTGGATTGTTTACATCCGTTCGTGAAATGATAAAAAATAGTAAAGATACTTATTATTCGAGAAAATAACAATGATGAACTGGATGCCCTTGATTATTAAAAAATAACTGTAGTTGGAAAAATATTTGCCAAATAACTTCCGCAAAGATAATATATCTACAACTTCCAACAGGCCATTTAAAACTCAGCGAAACCATAATTGCCTCAATTTCAAACTTGTCAAAATCACATTAGTTCACCTTGCGTTGGAGAATAATGATTCGCCTTCAGCGTTCATTGGATGAGAAGGATTATTAAAAACGCATTAGGTGTCGGCCACACCTTAGCATATAAATAACGTGCCCTGTGTTGAAACAGAAAAAAGTAATTTCGAGATTTGTGCGAGCGAGGTACCAATCACCCGTGACTGACACGGAAGGAACCGACTCTGTATCACGCAAAATCATTATTTTGTCGTTAGGGAAACGTATTATGATGACGGTATCTTGAACCACGATCTGCGTTTAAAGAAAGCCTTTACTATATATGTACAACCAACATCGCCAGGGCACGCAATTGTTGTCAGTGCGATTAGAATGTAAATAACTATTATGTAATGAATCTAAGCTTGTTTTGATAAGAGTAATTGCTGAGTTTATTGCCGGCTCTTCTCAGCAAATGCAACCTTCCGAATCGGTATTAGATTATTAGAGTCAGACTTTTCATAAGTGCCTCCGAAGGTTTATTTGAAGTAAACTTAATGATATTACATGTTTGTTCTGAAAGTAGTAAATAATATTGATGTGTTTCATCTGAAAAATTGTGTTGTACATTTTGATTGATAGCGTCAACTCTTCAATATATTATGATATTGCAGTAAGAGTATGAAATCAATGGTGTATTACTTACGTATGTTTCGATAGCATGTAAAGTAAAAATATATATATGAATAGAATGGGTATAGTACCCGCACCAGTATAATACAACACTATATCTTATCCTGTTCTATACTCAGAACTCATTTTCATAATTGAATATATGTCTAGCCTAACAATAATACTATACATATTATTTAGTGATGGTCTATAGGTTTAGCTTGTTAGACTGCAATTTGTTTTATCAGATTTTTTCGTTAATTGGTGTGTTTGTAATAAAATTTCAAAATACAATCATTATGCTTTATTAATTTCATGTATTTATATATTTATGACAATATCGTCTCGCCTAACCTTATTAAGTTACTAATTATAGTTATATTTCATAAATTTTGAATCGATAGGACATGAATGGTAAATAAAATTGTTCAAATTAGGCTCCCATATGTCTATACAGTCCTAATATTTTCAGTTTTTTTTTCAGGACAGTTCAATAGACCTAACAAACAAACTTAATTTTATTCTTTATAAACCTAATATTCTCAAATTATTTGTTTAGAAGCCAAACTCTATTTGGAGGCATCCATCTGGCAAGGGATTTAGAATGTTGTTCTCAGTAGAATTGCACTTGGATAATACAAATGTTATTTCAGTTGATGGTGCATGGTGTTAGCACATCAACGAAACACATTAATCTATTTGATAAAGTTATACAAAATAAAATAAGTCTTACTGCTAGACATAAATGTACAACACAAACGTGATATTTGAGCAAACTTTAAAATAATACCAACAAAAATGCATCCCAGCCAGATAGTTTTAGAGTAAAAACAAATTACCCAATTGAAATATGTATAGATGTAAATGAAAGCGAACCTAAATAAGCGAATCAATAAATAAATATTGGATATATCGATATTATACAATTATTACAATTTACATTTTACTTAACGAACACAGCACAAAAATTAAAAAAGTATTTATAAAAAAATTAAACCGGCGCTCACTGAGTTCTTAGCAAAAACATTCACTAGTTACAAGTTAAAAATAATTTACAAATAGTTTATTTTTTACATTATTACGAAAAACGTATAACGTGAATCCTGACAACGCATCCTTTCAAATTTCACTCTCCAATATATTTTTTTTTATAATTATCGTAAAACTACTGTGTTACGAGTAAATATATCAATGTTCGATATTTTTGTTACGTATATCGGATTCCTTATTTAATGATTTTATAAAAATACCATTTAAAACGATGTCTTTTCATACGTAAAGCGGTCGAACGATGACGTATCTATTTACGTATATTATGTTTCAATTTTATACAAACATTGAACAACCAGCAGTTTAACTCCTAACTTTGGTATACTGTTTACATGTAAACTCGTACATACATTCCATATAAGATTCAAAACGAAAAATTAAGTTCGTCTGTACCTACAAATTGAAGGTAACTTTTGTTCCATTATCTTAAATTAATGTTTTTGTCAATTTCAAGAATTTCACGTCCAAGATGTCTTTTAGATTGTATAACTCCATCGAATGGCACAACATTATTTGATCCGCCAATAGAAATTCATCAAAGAATATTTACGATCTTGTGAACTTTATTCACCATTTAAATTATAAGTTTAATTCTCGTAACATTTTACAATAATAGATTCCCTATGACGTTATTATCAGTATTTAAATTACGTATATGTGTCATCAAAAATCGTATACATTGCACTTGTATAACTGGCCTTTCCATACTACAAAATTACATGAAGGCATCAAATAATGAAATCAGAGAAGATCCAAAATAAACGCACTCCCCGCAAAATTAAATGTCGCGAACATATCGTTGTTTCACAAAATTAATCTCAATAATTATTATTCACACTAAAACAATTGTACATTATAAATTCTAAAAATTATTATGTAATGTTTGTATGTACAGAAATAGTATTTCGATCGCTTAATTAGAAATAAAACATCAAATATATTAAATAATAACAATATGGATACTAATTCCCTTCTTATCAATGGTTAATTATAAGAGGTCCTTATGGTTTTGTGATTCAAAATTATGAGTGAAATTTTATCTTTTTTTTATAATTTCTTACATAGTGCTTGATACGGAAACTTATGCAGTAAAAGGTAAACGTCAAACGTTAGCATTGAAAATCAAAATTCTATCTATTTTGATTAACAAAGTAAGTATAAATAGTGCAGATAGAAACTAAAGCAACCACAAAAATAAATAAAAACAAACAGCATATCAAGCACTGTGTAATGAATTTATACAAAATAGGCGACCAATGCAAATGAGTAGTTAATACCAAAATAATGATAATTATTCAACTATAATAATCACATAAATGTCAATGCAGTTTACTAATCATTATATACTGCGTTTTTGGTAATTATTGGTATTGAGATTGTTCTATAAATTAATTTATACTTAACAACTGTAAAAATCTCTTCATCACACTATCATTACTCTTTATTCGAAATCACTAGGTTACGTATTAGTTATAATGTAATATTATCATGAAAAGTCCAACATACAATTTATACAAATTAAACTGTTTCTAGTAACTTCGGCCGCAGGGTCGATTGTTTCAGATTGGAAAATCGAAGAGATCGAACGTAAAATTCGACTTTGCACGAAATAAAACATGGATACCGACTATATTAAAATCTGAAACAATTTGATCCGTCGAGAACCGTGTCAACTAAGCTAGAGGCTTTTACTGGGGCGAGGTGGGCGGACTCATGTTGTCCGGCTCATCTCCGGAACCAGGCTCGCCTTTGGTCTTATTCTCTTTCTTCCACTTCATGCGCCGG
Source organism: Polyploca ridens (assembly GCA_951394255.1). NCBI lineage: Eukaryota > Metazoa > Arthropoda > Insecta > Lepidoptera > Drepanidae > Polyploca > Polyploca ridens. Next base: position 6,167,187 of record OX596255.1, read on the forward strand.
TTCTGGAACCAGATCTTGATCTGTCTCTCGGTGAGGCACAGTGCGTGCGCGATTTCGATCCGTCTCCTCCTCGTCAGGTACCGGTTGAAGTGGAACTCTTTCTCCAGCTCGAGTGTCTGGTATCGGGTGTAGGTCTGCCGTCCTCGCTTCCTTTCTGAAATGAGAAAACATTTTAAGTTAATAAAAAGGAAAATAAAAAAGTAAAACTGGAAGCAGCCCTGGCCAATACGAGACGTTAAAAACTGCATAGGCATTTCTGATAAATGGTGGTTATTTGTAAACGGCGAACACTCCCGGCGGAGTTAATTGAAAATTGTTTTGAGCTTATCAATTTGTTAATTGTTTTTGCTTGTTGGGCATTTCTCTTGGCTGTCAAGAGTTGAGAAGTTTTATGGAATCTGTAGTGATTGTAGACAGCGATCGAATTAAGGAACCACATTAATTCACTGTGGGCTTATACTTGATTCCATAGAGATTACATACTTTTTGCCATTATACTTAATATTTTGACAAATGCACTTGCCATACAATCCGTCAATATATAATTAAACTAAGCTAGCAGCCGCAGACGCACCATAAGCAGACGCGTGTAATAAATTCACGGATATTTATTAATTCTGATATATTAGTCATGCAATTGTATACGTGTGCGTGTAATATTATGAAAATATGTCACAAAATTATTTTATACATGTGTTTGTGTTGAGATGCGGTCCGAAGCGCTACCGAAGCCAATTAAAATAATTTAAGACGCCGCGGGCCTTTTTCATTTTGTAATCATTATTCTTCGAGGAAGATGCAAAGCCTATTACACGGTTTAGAATATGCTCCGAACTGTAATTTATTTGAAGGGAAAAAATACAGATTTGATGTCGAAAATGCACATCACGTATTGCTTGATTAAGGAAATTAATAGAATAAAATACCTATCGTGCATGAAATTTTGCCGAACTATGGAAGTAATCTAGTTGTGGCTGAATGATACATTTAAATTCCATCGAATTAAAACCAAATTAGGAACCTAATGTTATGAATTTTTTGTTCATAATTATACAAACCCACAGAACACAAATACATTTAGAATTGAAATTGAAACAGTTGAAAATGAAGTTTCGCGAGTTCAAACAATGCCAAAGTTAGCTGATTATTTTCGGTTGAACTGAAACACGCGAAACGACTTGCCATACAAGATAAACACGCAAACTTCGAAGAAAAGCCGACACGAAACGAGCAGGATTACATTGCGAATTACACCAACCTAACGACTGTTTCTAAGAAATACGATATTCATAATGCAAAAAAGCATAAGAAAAGTGCACGATGACAAATGCAGCATTTTGTTAGTCGCGTGTGACTTGACAAACGAGCTACACAGCGAAATATCATCAATTTAGATAACCTTTGACCGCTTAGTATTAATTCTGAAGTTTTGTATGCGAAAATACACAAAGAGTTTCTCTGCTTTGTTCATGCAGTGTTAGTTTCAACGGATTCAAAATTATAGGCCACTTGTTGCTCGGGACACTGATAACAGCCTCATCGTCGCAGTACAAGCTTTTTGGGACGCATTCAAGAATGCAGAATATTCGTTCTGTTTGTATTGGAGCAAAAACTATCAATTATTTCATTCTAGGTAGTTTTAAGGGTTGACAAAAAAATAGCAACTAGATGCAATTACTTTAGATCAGTGGTTCCGAAAGTATGGGTCACGAGCGAATATTGGGTGGGCCCTGAAAGTCCTTTATTTATATAGTTATGCCCCTTTTTCCTAAATGAAATCTAAAAGTTAAGTCCCGAATTTGGAGCTTTTTGTTCGGTGAGTCGCGGTCCAAACAACTTTGGGCGAACCACTGCTTTAAAGAAAGAAAAGAAAGAAAGAAAGAAAGAAAAGGATTTATTCAGGACAACACACAACATTACATTAATGACAAAAATAAAAAATATAAAAACAGAACAAATAATAAAAACTACACAAAAATGCAATGTTGCGTGATGCCAGGAATAGGTCTCGACTCAGCAATGTGCTTAGGTTAGTACTTTAGATCATAAAGTAGGTACACTTGTAAACTGATAATGACACTGAGTGATATAATATTGCTGTCGTTAAGCTACTGTGAGCTTAACGACAGCAATATAAACGAACAATATAAAGAACTTAAACTATGATACATCTGCATAATTAAATCGAAAAACTAAATTGAATTACTTCAGTCGACTCTACCGAAAATTCCCAAACAAAGTCATAATGTAAGTTACAATATAGCTCATGAAATCCCCTTCCAAGCGGGCTTTATATATTACACTAGCGGTTTCATCGCACACTCAGATGCATAAAACATGATCCCGGCGTCAGATTTAAACCGTACGTAATAAGAGCATTAAAGAGGACAAGACTGGGAGGCGGGCAACATGCTGGCGGGCCGCTGGAGATTGACACTTCTTAGTTTTGTCAGATTGACGTGGAAATAGTAACTTGGTTTTAGATTTGCAGTCAAGACTCTTTCAAGAGTTATGTACCTTTTTAATGACTTTCTTGACGAAAGGTAGAAATAAGGAAAATATGGGCTAAGTACCACAGTGTGTTTTGAAGGAGATTACCGATAAACGAATGTATTAATCGGTAATAATATTTATCAAGCTGACAATAATTCATGAAGTGATACCATTTTTAGTTAGCTATATATAAAAGAAATAGACTTGAAATCTTTGAACAAATATGGTGCTACAGACGAGCGTGCAAACAACAGCGTTTATGTCGCCAGTGTGTGCAGCCTAAACGAAATCGCAGCTTTAGAAGCGTCGGGCGCAGCGCTGCATGTGTCGTCGGGCGGACATAAATCATCACTGGCTGAGGGGAACAAAATCGGGCCCCAGCTTACTTTCCCGACACGACACTGGAGTGGACAACATGCGTGGAATTATCGGAGTCTTTTGATTGTAACTATTGTAAATGACGATCTTAAGGAATTTAGGGGATTGTTTTTGATAGGAATAACATATTTTGTTTTTTTTTTATTGTGATTTAAAAATTTCTTCTTTTTCATTTCGAAGGAACAATATTAGGTATAACCAATTTGTTTATCTCTACCTAACCTACTTAATTTTACATTTTCCACTAGGTAAAACCGCATCAGAATCCATATTGCATCCATATGCTGGAGTTATACGTTGATTAAAGTATATATAGACAGTTTCATAGTATTACTGTATGGATGATTTATAAACTTGTTAGATTGTTTACAATTTGTTAAACGAATCGAAGTAATCGTTTTCTGTCAAAATGGTGCACGTATTTGTCAGATGAAATGCTACTTGACTAAAATATAATATAGGTTATCTAGCCGACCTTTAGACACCAAAATTAAGTACATATAAGATTTGCAGTTACCAAAGTATTACAATGTAATACATACAAGAATTACTGTAAGGTTAATCCGTTCTAGACCAAAAGGTTGAGTTACATTTGTCTGGATAAAGTGCGTGCTAAAATATTGAATGGACCTCGTGCTACTATCTTGGATCGCATTTGTACTGATTACGCTATGGTAACCCCGAATAGAAAAGTGAAAGGTCTAAAAATACCGTAACTGTAAATGATTAAGGCGCCGATTCCGCAGAGAGCGTTCTAGAGTTCTGCGTTCAGAGTTCCGCGTTCACTATTGTGCACACAGCAATAGAGTTCTGCAATATTCGCTACCGATCACACGTTATACACTTTTTTTACTTTTAAACGCGCCGCATAAATAACGGTGAACGCCAAACGCAGAAATCTGAACGCAGAACTCTAGAACTCTCTCTGTGGGATCGGCGCCTTAAGATTAAAACCTTCTCAATTCAAAACAATACTGTAGTTTTTATTTCACTGTAACTGGTCATATCAAGATCATTTTACATTCAAAACGTATAATTTCTACCCGAAATAATTTGCAAGTAGATTGCAATCCGAAATTTCCTATATCAAAAAGCCAGCGATGGTGTTAAAAAATAATAACTCACATCGAACGTACAAGCCTAAATACCGAATTCATCAACGGGTGACAAGTGAAAAGAGCTTTTAATTTAATTCGTTGCGGTATCGCGCCAGAGAAACACAAAAAAAAAACAGCAACAGCTTGAAGCGATATCGACAATCCATAATTCATGTCCTACAATTTCATACGTATCGATTTGAGCAATCGTTATATTTTTTCTCGTGGCCATCATTCGAAATGTGTCTCTATAACTCAGGTGGTTGAGTTCAAATCTATTTGATTTCATTTACTTTTTATGGTCTTACGTATCGATAACATCACTCAGTGTATTGCAACATCGTACATGATATCAAACGGGTATTCAGATTAATGCAATTTCTCTTAAACGCTTACACGTCGTAAATAAAATTACTGGTTGTCGATGAAGTCTCAGAATGGAAGGCCGAATGGTTAATAAGTTTAATTGATGCCGCAATCGTGAGAAATATAATCGATTGTTTTCGCTACACTTTAAAGTCGCCGATTGTATCAAATTGGATTGGTATATTATAACGGTTCGACTTTGACCCAGAACGTAACCTTGATGAGACTGTACTTATAACAAGCTTATGCATAGCAATAAAAGAAATCTGGCGTATATATATCTACCGTAATTAGTTTACCAAAAATACCAAATGACACCCCTTGTTAAGAGGACTCAATTCATCATACTTTTCATACAAAACCTCTGTACTTATTATGGCGTTGTTAAACATTTTTCGTTAGATGTTTTGAACAAATTAGTATCTTGTGCATTATATCTAGTCATGTATCTAGGCGTAATTTAAAAAAAATGTGAAACAAATTCAGTCAAAGCCTCCGAAAAACAGCGTTTTTGCCTGAACTTTGGCCATATCTAATGTACCTATAAACTGTAAAAGTAAAAAAACATTTAGATACCAGGCTTGTAAATGTATTGGAGATTCTAAATAACTCATTTTTTTTACAAACTTGTAAGATTTTTTCACAAGAAGTATACTCTAGGAACATGTTTTATGAATGCGAAATCATGAATGACGACCTAGCGAAGCGGCCGCGAGTGATCAGCGGAATTAACCGACTGATAACCGACGGCTCTGATGCTGTCTCTCTTTTTTCGCAGTCAAACATTACGTTGGATGAAACAACAAGCTTTTAGACTATGCTTGCGTTGAAGTTGCGCCGGCCACAGAGGGCCGCCTTAATTCAAGAAATTAAATCGAACTATATAACTACATACTTAGGTACCTACAGAACAAAGCCGATATAAATTGATCGATACAAATTGATCTTCAAAAACACAAGACTTAGGGTTCGTCACCACTAACGTAAATAGATTAACTAAAAAAAAGGAAATGAAAGGATTATATGAAAAATATAAAACAGGCAAGTCTAATGACAAAAAAATACAATTTGTAGGTAAAACATTGATAATTTCCATGGCCAAAACGATGAATGACAAAACACGCAACATAATAATTACGGCTACCTCATACATGATTAATGTGGCTATGTGCGTAGGTTGAACCGCTTTTTAACAATACGAACACAAAAATATCTTTTATAAAGTTGTTACTAGGTAATTATTATATCCACAGTTGTAACTATACCTAAAAAAATATAGTACCTTATTTATTACTTGATTACTGAAACGTATATCCTTAAAATTTCAAGACCTACTCAAATTGTGCCTTCTGATTATTATAAAACCTTATCAAGTAATCAAAATAGTAATTAAATTACATCTAAACACGAAAAACTCAAACTACAAGTTAATAAAATAAAAGGAAAAGTTAAAACATGGTGGCCTTTGAAGCTCTGATATTCATTAATCATTTGCGAGGTCTGGGCGGGCGTCTGGTGATATATAAGTACCTACCTATATGATTATAGTTTACTATTGTGGTATGCCTTTTCTTACACCTTATTCTATATTAGGCCATGTTGACATCAGTTGATCAGTTCGTAAATCGTAGTCGGCGAATGAACTCTTCATTCTCAATACAAAAAATTGTTTGGTGTCTACCACTGAAAAACATTGGGGAACTCCTATGAGCTGATGTGTTTAAATGGGCCGTTCAAGACATTAGGGAAGCCCTAAATCGATAATATATGCATTATAAAATTATGAATGCCATAAGCATAACGTAGTCATCGAATGATTTCTTTACCTTATTGGCTGTTGACCGAATGTGAATAAACGTGTCGCGAACGAATGGAAATCGTGTTATTGTAAATGCTGCCATACTTACCCTACTTAGAATTCATATTTTCATGAATTTAGGTAGGTATGGCTAGGCTAGGTTTATTTTATTTTATTATTAGATGATATAGCCTGAAAACCTCTCAATATTAATTTGTTTATTTTATTTAGCTATTCTAGCCGCAAACATTATTTCCCGAACCATTTTTAATGGAACTTTTTTAAACAAATCGTTTTATATAATGTTATATAACTGCTGTATGGGAGCATCATTAAGGATAGATATAATATGATGTAGTAGGTATACATTTTGACAATCAAAAGGTTTCATAACAAATGGTGCGGGGAACTCAAAAAGAATTTATGCCGTGAATACACAGCCATCGCTCAGCGTTGTGTTGACGCTGATTCCCGTCGTGTTTCGCATTCGAAATGGAATGTTATTCACAGAAAATTTCGCTTTGGTGTACGCTAAAAATTACGCGAGACCGGCCCGGATTGAACGAAATTCCGCCCGCAAAAAAGGTGTCAAATGAAATATTCAAATATATTTTAATATAATTCATGTGGCGGGCGTTTCATTTCTCTCCCTCGTAATGGAATGCTAAATTTTCGGGCGAACAAAAAATATATATTAATGCGCGTACCTAATAGCTTATACAAACTCGTTTGTTGGGTATTGTTGCGCACAATGGGTGCCATAACTCCGCGTCGCAGCCACGGCCGGTGACGTCTTTGTTAGGCTGGCGAGCTTTGTTCCGCGCCCGACTCCGCCTGTCGACGCGACATCCTACCCGACCTCTGCCCTCAACCTACAGACACCTACGCTATCTATACGTACGTACTCAACACAACATACATTCTTAATAGGCAGATACTGAACAAATTTTCCCATTAGGAAATTAAAACTATCAATTAAAAACCATAATTTCTTTCAGAACACGGAAAGCCGAATCGACCGCAGCTTTTATAAAAATGACTACCCTCCCTTACACGTAGAGGTTAATTACCAGTTTTGTTCGGGCTATTACTATAATTTGCAGCAGGAAAAGCACGAATGAATATTTGAGAAGGCGATAGAAAGTGAGTAATTGTGTCGGATCACGAAGTGAAAAGTTATGAAAGGTGCTGGGCGGGTCATTTTTCACCGCCCTAGCTTGTGAATGCGAAAATCTTAATGAAAAAGAAAATATTCAATCATGTTACGACTGGGTCAATATTAAATTTTGTACTTGAAGTAAGTAAGTAATTTGTCCATCGGTAGATTTGTTTACAAGTTCGGGGACCGTAACAAAAACAAGTAGCGATCCACAGGCGCCTAAAAATTCATCTCAACGTAATGCGAAGCGTGGAACGCATTAGGGCTCCAAGATGAGCTTCGCCGCGGGACAGCGTGCCCCAGGGGGCTTCCCCTGCCCCCACAAGTAGGGAGGGGGCGGTCTCCGCTCCAGAGAATATTTGACACGGGTCTGGCAGATAGACAGGCCGGTCATGTGTGATCCCCGGGCAGGAAACGGGGGGGCTTTTTTCCGCTCCTCCATCGACGTGGCTACTCTCTACCTACAAGTATGAAGTATAAAGATACGGTTTATGATTTATGTGGCACCGACGACGCGCACATGTGCACGCATCGTGTGATGCGACGCTTTTTGTACTCGACTAATGATACGAGCCGCCTTGATACCATTAATGAGTTTCGAACGATGATAGAATCTATTACATTATTACTGATGTAATTATCAACGTAAAAAGTCGTAACTCATACTTTTTAACTAATGTTCTAATTCTAATTGTAGTCCATTTGTCGAATTAGCGCGATTATCATTTGGTAATGTTATGTATCCATTTCAATTTGGAACGGTTGGCGTCCGAAAATGGAATTTTAATACCACATAATAAGTTCGGCTTCATCGGCTTAGCGGCGGTCAAAGTTTGATTGGCGTTCTATCCCAACGTTTAATTAATGTGGAGCAGGCTAACCTATCCTGAGTGAGAAAGAGACGGCAAGAGTATGTTAAAAAGGGATAGGTTTTCTTACAGTGTTGCCAGTTAATTGGACACGAGTTGCTTTTGAAGTGGAGGACGTGGTTAAGGGAAATTATTGGTTTGAACTTAGTCGAAACTTGAAAGAGGGTTTAAGGAAATTGGCTCCTTGTTATTAACTAAACTTTATTCTGAACTTTTGGGACAGTGAATGAATGTGTATTGGGTGCGTTATAAGTCAAGGTATGAATTGGACATTAAAAATGAAGATCTTTAAAGTCCAATAAAAGAACTCATACATTTTTCAAGAAATCTATAACTTATATAGTTTTGCAGGCTACCAACAGGTAATTAATTATGAATGAACAAGGCATAATAGTAGATTGTTATACCAGAGAGTTCCATTGAGAGAAATACAGAATTTTGAGAGAAGCGCACGAGCACGTGGATCGAGCAAGTGTGCTTATTGTTTGAAAGTGTTTTTTAAATTGCAAAAATTAAGAAAAAAGACTTACATAAGATCTGTGTATTCAAAACATCTTTTTTTTTCTTTTCTTAGTTAATTCATTGAAGTATATGATCAATGCACTTTTAGCTAGACAAGTGACTTGTCAGATAATTAAAGTATTAGAAGTAGAGCCTTAGAATTTGATCTGATATTCAAATTTACTGTAATCGGGCTTAAATCTTTACTCTCTTCCGGGGTCTGTGTTTTCCGACACCTATAACCTAGATGTATTCAAGTCAAGGCCAGAGTGAATAGGCTTTTTCTGGGTAAGCGTGCTACATCCTTGGCCTCGTCATAACTCCTCATGGGGTCAGTCGAAGGTCAAACGCAAGCCCATTTAAAATAAAAAAACGAATTTTCATTCTGCATTTCAAGTACTATGCGACCAACATTGAGAGCGTTAATGATGAAAAGCTTAATTAACTATCTCATTAAACAAAGTAAGTCACACAATAAAACTGTTATAAAAATATTACAAGACCTTTTAAACTACATGTTAGTATTTTTTTGAAATAAGATTTTTCCACGATAAAAGGTAAGCCCATAAGAACTGGCAACACAAAATAACCACATTCGAAACTACTCGTCAAATCTTTATTGTGTGCGTAACGTCGTATTCTATCTGTGAAGGGGTAATCGTTCAGTATCCGTAAGTTCCTTCTATGTGTGTGTAACCAAGCTTTGGACGTATATTAATGGGATTGGTGTATTTGTATGTGGGTGTATGTAATTATAGAATGGTAATGGTTTTTTAATAAGATCCCAACCTTTTTTTCGTCTGGCAATCTATTTCTTTTTTTTATGACATCTAATATGTAATATAACTTCCTAAAATAATTAAATAACAGTATGCTTTTTTGTGTCTTATAGCCGTGGGTCGGAAATCGGTATAATAGACTATAATTTATAATTTCATACTATGTGTGAAATGTACAGCTATTTTATTATGAATAGTCATTTATTAGCTGCGAAAGGACTATGCTGTATATAATATACTTACCTCAAACAGTTTCTACTAAGCGCCTATTAAATTATAGGTTTTTCATAGGCTTAGCTCAACCACAATCTCACCTCGGTAAGTGATGAATTGGCCAAAGGTGGTAACCACAAAAAGCCTATTTAAATAAAATATAAATGTGTTCACAACTATGGTTTCCTCTACTAATGCGAGAATGGTGCGAATTGAAGATTCTACGGATGTTGCATGTCATGTAATTGAATATTCAGTCTCTTCTCCAAATAAACGTAGGTGATAAAAAAAAGTATGATGAAATCGAAAATATAACTATAAACCTAAGAATCGAACCGATACACTCAAAATAGTAAGGCGTATGTAAAGGATCATTCCACGCTGAAATAAATAAAAAATGCCTTCAAGTACTTATGTAAAAAATCAGTATTTATGTATACACATCGATAAACTTCTATTGTAAGCTTTTGCGTTTATTTATAAATAGACAGTTTATTCCAATATGTGAAACAGCGCCATCTTTTATAAAGCCTTAGAACTAATAAGTTACAAACTTGAGTTTTCTCAAGTTAGGAAAATTTATTTTTGTTGGGAGGCCCTATTATCATAGTTGATTTGATGCAACATCTTTATATATTATAGAGATAATAATAGATAATATAATACCTAAGTTTTTAAGTTAAGGCAAGTTAAACTTTTTTGCTATATAATTTCATATGAACAATTTATGACTACATAAAATTAAAAAAATCTTATTCCAACCCAACTGGCAATAAAACCAAGACTATATATTTAATTTTTTTTTTTTCAATAATATGTAGCGCCTACGCTCGCTACGATAAATATTAGTCAATTAATTTAAACAGGAATCTATGGCACGTAACTCATTGTCTTCATAAATAACTTAAAATAAACGTCATGCAACAATAAACTTTTAAAAATAATATCAAAGTAGAAATACCGACATCAGTCAACGTCCCGACTACCGAATGAACCGGAAAGTCGACTGTACGAAATTAGAAATATATTTTTATACGTCACCCCACCCCTCCAAATAAAAAGTCTATGCAAATAATAGCACGTGTAAATACAAGGGGAAGTCCGGGAAATGCGAGTCGCTTCCTCAAGTTTAAATAAACAAAAATATTGCTTTGTTTTTTGATATCTGGGGTTACTTTAGTTTCAGATTGTGGCTGTGAGAAATTGCTTTTTAATTTTATTTGTCGTAGATTTTATACGATCTAATAATCTTATAATATTTTAAGCAAATAGTTAAAAATACATACAATACTTGTATGCTTCATCTTATGAAACAGTTGTCATTCATTAAATACAATTTTCTAACGCCAAATGGTTAAGTTTCGCTGCAATAAAACTATACAAGTCATAAACTACAAAGCAATTAACAATCATCTTTAAGAGAAAACTACAGACGTATAAATAAATGAGAAAACCTATCAACAAGTAAAAGAACTGAACCCAATTCCGTGATGCATTCATCGTCATTGTTACTGTACGACAATCGGCAATCGATCAGCGTACGATCGAGACTCTACAATAGAACTTATCGCATTCAAGTGGAAATCTCTAGATCGTATCCGAAGTGAAGGTGAGAAAGCTGACTAATAGTAATGTCTAACTTTAAATATACTGAAATGCCGTCAGGAGTACTCTTAAACAACGTCTTATGTTTCTTTTTTCTATTTAGAATGGTGAGAAAGTTATAGGCTGCAGATGACTATTACACATATGATATACTAGCTGTCCCGCGTGGTTTCACCCGTATTCCCGAGGGATTATATGTTTTCCCGGAGTAAAAAGTATCCTATGTGTTAATCCAGAACATATTCTATCTGTGTACCAAATTTCATCCAAATCGGTTTAGTAGTTTTTGCGTGAAAGAGTAACAAACATCAATACATACAAACTTTCGCGTTTATGATATTAGTAGGGATTTGGATATGTTACACGATACCGATCCACATTGAGCATTTCAAGCTTTGTTTTAACACAAAATAAAAACATCGATACTCGTTTTTTTTTTTTTATTGTTTTTATAGGTCTGTGTTTGGCCGGAATCTCACCATGGTAAGTGATGATGCGGCCGAAGGTGGTAAGCACACAAAGCCTAGAAGGAACTGGCTCTCAAGTGTAACTGTCGGAACACACCGAAAGGTGCTTGGCGACAGATTTTCAACTTGAGGGTGGTAGCCAGCCAGGCGGGTACTACAAAGTACCCTACCACCGTGCTATGGTTTCCTCACGATGTTTTCCTTCACCGAAAGCTCAAGCTCATTGTAGGATTCGAACCCGGGACCTTCATCTCGGTATCCGACGTAACTACCACTGAGCTATCATCGCCTTATTGCTATTTAAACACCTGTTTTGTCCTTCTTTTTTAATGCAGTTAATTATAAAACCAATGTATATTATTAATTTATTGTATCTCTAACAATATATCCAATTCATATATGAGTTTACTTGACTGTCACAATATTCCCAAGTTAACCAAACAACTCAACCAAAACTCATTTGTAATTGTATTATACATCCCTACATTTAATATGAAACGATTGGAGCTTTCAGTGGCAAACTGAGAAAATCAGGCGCAGGCACCAGAACAAATACTTGTATTCAATCATCTGGGTCTCACAAAGGCCTCGGGGCTGATAACTGAACAATGAAATGTAACAAGTCGTCTATCCGGCATTGTATGCGAAAGGAGGCTAGGGTCGGGGGGGAAAACAGGGGGATTTCCATTATATTTCCATTTCCACCTCGATTCCCGGCGACTTATCGCGGCCTACCTGCTCTCGGACTAGGTGAGTCTATCTTTCTATGCCGTTAGTCAGTGGGGCTATACGTCAAACGTTGCCGAAATAAAGGTGTTTTTGTGCGGGTCCCGATTGGAGATTTGGGTGATAAGTTGCATGTAATACAATTCTAATTTTATCAGCGGAGTATCTGGATATCTTAAGATTAGGTTGGATTCATTGCTTTGAACAACTTAGATACCCTTGAAATAGGATTTTTTGTTATACAACGTGCAATAGAAAGGGTATATTATATCCGAGAGGGGTGAAGACTACATCAGATATAGACTCTCAAAAATTCATACAAAAGTTTTTCTTCCAAATTTATTGAATTAAAATCATAAGTATAACCAACGTGTCACCGCTCAATGAAGCTCATTATCTTTTCACGTCACTTGCTAATATTATTATAAAATTCTCTTTCGCGATCTGTGCGCCTAGTACCAAAGGAGTCGTGTTCTTTTATGGATATACCCTTTCCGTTACTCGTTGTAAACATTTGAAATCACATTGAAAACAAGCAAAATATTATTTAACAGTATTAAGTCTGACCTAACAAATGTATTGTAGTCAAACATACAGATATTATTAGTACATAATCATTAGATACGGATACGATATACTACGCCAATGATTAATGATACCTCTGCTCCGATCGTCATGGAGTTCTATTTTCAAACGAACATGAGCTGCGATCTCATTGGTTGATTTTTTTTCAAGATGGCAACCGCCGATATTTGAAGATAATTAATGAAGCAGTTTCAAGTAGATAACATGAGAACGTTACGAGATTGTTTAGTTTAAGTGCAACCATTCGCTACCGTACTTTAAAGTGGACTGCATATTTCATACACTAAATACGTCTCTCAGAACTTTTTATAGTGGTTGGTTTTTATCTGACTTACCCTTGCTAAATAGGTTTTCAGGCATGTAATAATTTACTGATAGTTTCAGTTTTTCTTTAGTTCGAATAGGCTAGATGACTGACATTCACGCGGAACTTCAACACACGATGTCTTCGTATTTTTTTGTTTAATTGACAAATGAAAAAATACGTGTCCAATATTTTTTTACCGACTTCAAAAAAAGGAGGAGGTTCTCATTTCGATTATATGTTTTTTTTATGTTTGTTACCTCATAACTCCTTCATTTATTAACCGATTTGGAAGGGTACACTTCCCGTTTGATCCCATTGTCATCAGATCAGGATTTGATTACTTCAATTATTTGATAACCTAATCTGACGGACTAATTATAATGATGATTTTTATACACAGGAATCATCCCTATTGCTCTATTTTGTGAAATCAACGTTTACTAACTTCAGGAGGAAATTAAGTAGCAAATCATTAAGCAATCCTTAAAAAAATACCCGACAATGGCCTAAGTTTATACTAAAGTACGAAGCAACTATTCGAATGCTAATCCTACTTCCATCAATCTAACTTTAGGTGCCCAACCTAGCACTAGACGTTACATTTACAAATAAACGTTTAATAAATGAGGATCATTGGTAGCAACGCATTTCATTAATATTAAATACGACGCTTGAGCAATCCTTGCACTTACAAATTGTACACTAATTTATAGAGCAATAATTTATTCGTTATAAAGGCCACTATTTCATATACGTGATATTGCGGATACTTAAATTGTGTTATCCACGTAATTTTATTAAACGGTTTAGGAAATATAAACCTGTATAAGGGATAACCAATACTTATATTCGAAACTAAGCATAGCTTGTGTACTATATTTCTTTCTTGACTTGACTAAATGTGAGTGCCCAAAAAAGATTAACCTTATCAAACTTACGCGGACAAGCAAGCGACGAACAAGCTCTCAACCGGAGGCATATACTATGGAAACCAAGCACTACATTATAATTTTCTAATATACAGGGTGTTGTTTTGGTCGGCGACAAGCGACCCAGGAGCGGTAGTACAAAGTATGTATTCCCCAAAAATGGACTTAATTCCATTAAATACTGTAAATATGTTGAGAAATACCTTATTCAATTTGAAATAAAATTACCGCAAAGTATGGTTACTAGGCACGTGCACAGACTAGAGCTAGGCGCAAGCCACCATCGCCCCACCCCTTTACTCCCTCGTACTCCCGTTGAGTATTATGTCTACACTTTAGCTTATTACATGATTTTCAAAATTTTAATTTTTTTATTTTTATTATTAAAAAAAAATAAAGTATTTTTTTTTATATTTTTTTTCGCACCAGTGTCATTTGTTTTATCGACCCTGAGTCGCTCGTCGCTGACCAAAACAACGACCTGTATATATATTATTCTTTTTAAATGTATGTATAAATATATAATTGCACTATATTAGACTCAGACAAACAGACAAATATCTGTAATTGGTGGGAATTGAACCCACGATCTGTAGCGTGACAGACAGGTATCTTAATAAAGAACGGGGTAGGAGCCTGGTGATCTGTGGTACAGGTTTTCCTAGTACAGACACCAGTCTCTCACAAATTGTATCTTTTGCCATACTAAAATGTTCATTATTGTTTTTATTTACATATAATAGGCTACTTTCCTGAAAAAAACTAATTAGTCCGTCATTTACATTATCAAAAAATATTAGACACGTATTTTTTCTTTTTTCAATTAAACAAAAAAATACGAAGATATCGTGTGTTGAAGTTCCACGTGACATCACGGTGTGGTACACTTTTTAGTAATAAGTGACGTCACGAGCCCCCACTCCCGAACTTAGTCGCGCTTTATCTTCGTCAATTGTTAATGATTTGGTAAAGCAAAAAATACTTGTCCAATATTTTTTGATAATCTAACTGACGGACTAATTAGAATTGTTATATTATTTTTTACCCAGGCAACATCCCTATTTGTGAAGAGAGAATAAATGATTGTATTATTATTAAAGACACATTCAGCCCATTGAATTGTGCAAAGCTGGTATCTTCCGGCAGACTTTAAGTAAGTAACAGAGCGTTAATTTTAAATTATGAGGAACCACTATTAATTCTTGAATTAATCTAAAACGATATGTATCTGTCTCGTCGAAACCGAAGCGTATCGAAGTTCCAAATTAATTAACTGCTACGGCCAACTCTGGCCAGTCTGGCAAGTGGGCTAAGTCAAAATTGGCACATCTTATCTGGCATCGAACCTCGGCCAGATAAGGGTTATGACATGGGTTCATCGAGCCAGACTTCGTAGTTGGACGTGGATTGTTAGAAGCTTCCTACGCTGTGTTTGTACGGACAGAAGCTAAAGTTGGCAATAATTAAGATAGATTTAAATCACTAGTCGTGTTTACGCAGATAAGTTTTAGTTAATTTTGTTATTCTCGTGTTCTATGTTTTTAGATTCGGACTTTGGTGAGTCTAGACATTAAATACTTGAAAAGGTTTTTACTATATGAACAAAATTTTCTTTTTAATATTTAAATAAATGATTTTTATTCAAAAACTTTACGACTAACATTTCCTTTGAATATTTATATTTAAGTTGCACATTAACAACTTTTCTTAATTTAATACTTTATAAAATGTGCACTCAAAGATAATCTTCTATGTTGACGTTACCAATTCACATAACTGTCAGCAATTTCCGTTATCTGCGACACCAGTTAATGAATAAAAGCCCCCGGACCCACCGTT
The DNA here is from genome assembly GCA_951394255.1 of Polyploca ridens. Taxonomy (NCBI): domain Eukaryota; kingdom Metazoa; phylum Arthropoda; class Insecta; order Lepidoptera; family Drepanidae; genus Polyploca; species Polyploca ridens. The sequence continues at coordinate 6,183,298 of OX596255.1, forward strand.
TGTGTTTTCAATTTTGCTTCATTGAGCATTCCTCACCACAACACAACCTTCATACTTTGATATGTAAACATTCTGATATTTTCAAAAGATAAATGTAATGACTTGCTTACTTCTGTACTTGGAAAGTCAACAAGGATAATACCGACATAATAACACGAACTTGGGAATTCTGGCTTTGTATTTATGCTCTCAAACGCACTAGTAACAGTATAATAACTTGCACAAATAAAATAAACAACGACGTCGTAGCCTGTTCAGACTTTCTCGCGCGAACTTACATGCAAAACTAAAAGCCCAACGAATGTTTCGTAAGCAAAATCTGAATGATATTTTCAATTACAATGGAATCCCTAAATCAGGCATCTCAGCCATAAATTAGCACGCAGACAAATTCAAAAACAGTAGGAGACGGTAGCGCAACTTGAAGGCTCATTGTTCGCCATTGGCGTCAGCTAAACAGAAGGTGAACGCTTTTGTGTAGGGAGTTGTAAATTTTATGAAAAGTGAAATTCCTTTTGAATGCCTGTTCGACCCATAAATAATCCCGAACAGAAGGAAGGGTATTGTCTCTGCCACTTATTGTTTCTCATCAATGCGCACGTGGAGCGAAAGTGTTTTTGCAATTTGTTGTACATTGCTACCTGTATCGTTTATTGTGCAAAATATAAAGTCTCAATAAATTGCTCTCGTTTTCGTCTCACGCTGACATTAACAAAAAATAGTAGCCCGCCTCGATTGCACATTGTCCTTAGTAATGAAAGATTTTAACACTTACCAAATTGACTTCGCATCCAGGGGTATAGTGGACTGGGCAGCGACGCATTGGTGTTAGGCGGGGGCTGTTGCGGAGGTGGTTGCTGGGCGTGCATGGGCTGCTGGTGCATCGGCGGCATCTGCGTCTGATGCTGCATGTCGTCCACCGGGTACATTAGGTGTTGCTGGTGCGGCGGCACTCCATGCTGCACCATATGCTGCTGAGGGTGCATATGGTGCGGCATTTGTTGCGCCTGCTCCAATGGGGGACTGCCTGGTACGCCACCAGCGGTCGCCGCCGCCGCCTGCAGCTTACATGACGTATAAACCGCCGGCGTTGGGGGTTGGTGACCATTCGGTCCATAACCATCCGTCTTAGGACCCATGTGACCCATTTGAGACGGACTGTCTGGTCGATAGCCATTCTGCTCCATTTGCTGGTAGTACCCTAACCGGTCGTAGGGAGGAAACCTAGGGTAGGGCATGCCAGGTGCCGGCTGCGCGGGGTAGTGGTGCTGCGCCGGCCTGAGCTGCTGGTCGCAGCCTTCCATCTCGTGCCCTTGTTGCGGCACAGCGCCGTAGTGCGCATGTGCTTGTTGGTGCTCATGACCACCCCCGTTCCTCATATCTGGCATGTATGCGTTAGAGAAATATGTCATGCTATCGCAGTTGTTAGCACTCATCGCGGGCCCACAGCCCGCGCGGCTCGCGTCCGTATCTTCCGTCGCAGTTTCTCGGCCCTTGGGGCCGACACTATTTAACACCACAGTTAGGTCACTACACAAACACTTCGGATTCCATTCACTATTCGACAGAGATCGGTTTCAGTGGTGGTTCACGCGGTGCCAACGGACGGTGTCTCCTCATCTGATCCTCGGCGAATCTGTAAAGAAGAGGTTAATGCACTTAGTAAATCTATAATTAAATTTTTGATTAGTCAGGTGTAGAAAGGTGCCGATCGATCGATCGAATGTTTGTGTTGGCCGACTCGCGGATTGTTGCGCCAGAGTCATCATATTGCGCGCCACCGCCGACCTGACGGTCGACATAGACTGACACGTGTCTCAAAGTTGGGACACACACGAAGTCATAAAACCTCATATTCTAAGTAAAACGCCTATTAGCGACAACCTGTCTGAGATATGCCCCCGTTCGGCGCAGATAACTAAGCGGCACATTCTTAAACGCGATTCATGTTCGAGATCCGTCTTTGTCTGGCTAAACGAAGCTGGTCCTCATAAGTGAGACGCAAGATGGAATAGTGTCACGTCTCGAGATCGACATATGGCTGACCCGCCGTCATACCCTCGACATTTCCCAGCAGTTGATGGAGCATGAGTGACAACCGCGCCGCAACCCGACGATATAACTTTACACGGACGTTAATTTGTGTGCCGAGGGACAAGTGTCACGGAAACCACCGCGTTATCGCATGATCTCGCTCTACTGGTTTAAAGTAGAGAATTTATTACTTACTTAATACGACAGCTACTAGAATTTAACAAGTAGCGAGTATGAAATAATAAAAAAGAACACAATTAACGAAAAAAACGGGAAGTTTTACCATGTAGACAACATCAAATTGCGATTACGTCATCCTTTTTAAACATTATTATTACGATTACAGCTGTAGGTACTCTATAAGTAAAACAAAAGCAAACTGGAGATTTTGTACGCCGTTACAAAGTCACATCGGAGATTTTTCGACATGCTTTGTTTAACTCATATCCGAAGTAAAAAAATCTGTACGCCAAAGTACTCAGACATGTTGCCGCCCCTCTGGGCTGGCGTATGTTATTTAAAACCCAAAAGCTAAGCTTCATTAGCGACATTTAATGATGGCGGCGTCTCTCTAGGCAATATGTTTGTTGCAGATGCTACTGTTGTTCTTTAACAATATGAGCATGAGAATTTATTTAAATAATATGTCCCATGAAGGAAAATAATGAAAGTTAGCTTAAAAAAGGAAGAAAAATCTAAGGAAGTATCAAAACTATTTATAGATAACCCTATGATAATAGCTTTATTGTTCATTAGTGAAATCTAGCCTGGAAAAGCACAGCGCTTATATTTCCTGGGAATTAATCTAATTCTAATATAGGTACAATAATAGCTGTTCAGTTTCGATCATTGATATACATAATAAATACAGTCAGACTCATCAATCGCAGATCAGACTACAGCATCAATTAATTCCAAGCTGAACCCTGACCGTGTAGCTACAGCAATTGAAAGGCCTGCCTACTTTGAAAATTTGCATGTAGGGGAATGGACAATTTAAATTTACGATTTCGCCACCCCCTTGTGAGTGCGACCCTCACATTTTTTTAATTTTCAATTTCCATTTGCATTCCAACTAGCTGGTGTCCTATCTAGCTGCTTACATATTGTATAGAATGAGATTTACGATATTTACTGTGATCAGTCACTGTTATATTGAATTTAATTGCGTGTTCGCTATCAACTATTAATTATGTGGGTATTAGTAATTATTGCAGTTTGATAAATGCTTATTGAGAAACTGAAGCACTGTCTCATTCAGTCATTTGATTTAGCCTTTTTAGGCCCTCAGTCTGATTAAGCTATTAAATTTATAGTGCGATAAAAAAAAAACTAAAATTTGAAAAATTAAAACTGCAAGCTTTCTGCCAGTAATTGCAATTGTTTTTACGATATTTTGACTTATTCATTTCTTAATTACAATGTTGCAAAAACTAGCTTTCTATTAGCGTACAGATTAGATCTACACGTGTAATAAGAATATTAAATTACAAAAACATAATTCCGCAGACTGAATGTTACTTATAAATATAATAATTGTAACACTATCTCTTAGTTACTGTTTTAATCTGTTAAACGTAACGAGCTGACGTTCTAGCCTGCAATTACTAAGTTAAGATAAAAATCTTTTGGCTAAGCCCGGTTCAAGGAACATGTCTTTAAACTGACCGACAGTGGAATTAACAGGCTCACGTGCGTTTGATAATTTGATAACGGAGTTGTATACTTTGATTTATATTCACGGGGAACAGGTTTTTGTTAGTCACTCGCGAAGGTACGCAGTCCGCGGTCCGCTGCGTTCTCATGCCCTTTGCTCGATGGTTTCTTAGTAACATGTAATTAGCTGCATGTCAAAAATACTGACCTCTAGACGTGTTTGCTGGTATTTAACTTGTTAAATAAACCTCAAGTATGGTTAGGTATGTGAGTTATTTTTTTATAAACATTATTGCGGTGGTTTCTTTTTGATAAAATTAAGCCATCTCATTTGACAATGAATGATTGTTGTATCAAAATATAATTTTCCTACTTTATTTTCATTGAAGAATAAGCTGTTAGTCATTGGTTAATATTTTTTATTAGACGTAAAAATTGCGAGAGCCGTCTCGTTGAGACGTCGTACATCGTGTTTTTAGATATGTTTCTTATAAATCATACTAAAATACACCGTGTAATAGACTAGAGGACCAAATTAAAAAGAAAATTAATAACATTTCGCGTGCAACAGTCGTTAGCTGTTAATCAAGTGACGATCAAAGGGTATATTTTGGGAAAATTCCCAACTGGTGTATTTATCATTTCCACTATTTGTCAATTAGAGAGCTATTGTGGGCACACAAAGTGGTTTGATTTATAATGCAGTATCGGTTAGTACACAGTGTAACGCGCAGGAAGATGCTCTACTTTATTTATTGATTTTTTACGAGAAAGTTGGTCTTTAATATAAATAAAATTCCACTGATGTCATATATTCACGTCGCAACTATCATATCTGTACGATTATAAAAGATATTTTATTTTTATTGTTAGCCCTAAGAAGCTTGGTGAAAGAATTTCATGTCATTATTGCCTTCATGAAAAATAATAAAATGTCGCGTTAACACTTCATCCGTCATACCGTGAAAGAGTCATCAGATGTAATACTAAAATTTTTTTTTTTTATTTATTATTATTTGCTAATATAAAGATAGTAAAAAAATCTGATGAGCTGAGGTAGAGGCTAAATATAGAAAAATTATATATTCCAATTTCTGTTGAATAATATACTAAAGATCAAAACAAGGTATGGATGATTGAAAACGCAGCGTGTGCTACGAGTGCTACGAGACGCTACGATATTTCCAAAGAATATTTAGTTATAAGGTTTGAGCTCTATTGTCTGAAGTAAAATATTTAGACATATTTATTTTTGTTTCAGGACAAATCTCAAGTAGAGCATACATCGTAGCGTATGCAATGCATCACAACAAGAACATCCCGCCTTCTCAAGAACCATATATTTTTCATAACCCGTTCTTTTGGTGTTATTATGGAAGTCCATTTTTGATTTCGAAATTTTTGTTTCATTTTTATTATCCTTTGTACGGCGGCATTAAAGCTAATTTCAGTGAATTCATTGCAATGTCTTATTTAATTGGTGTGTTTATTACTGCTTAATTTCAGTGCTAATTGCAACTTTCTAAAAAAAACTGCTTATGACATAAACTTTTACAAAAAAAAAACTTGTATAGGTACACTTACCCCTTTATTCATAATAAAGTTATCAAACGTTGATTAGCTAAAATTCCGAAGTCTTTATCTGACAGGTGACATAAAATTTTGAGATCGAAAGAATGGGCACACAATTACACTGATTTAGTTAAAAATCGATTATGAATAAGGGGGTTAGTGATATCGTAGATTTTCTTACAGTGAATATTTTAGGATGAAAATTTTCTTTCAGCAGATTTGACTTACCCTACCTAGATATATTCAAATAACTTTAACTATATCAGAATAATTAAAGAACATCATTAAATACACATAAGTCACGCCGCCTGTGGTGTCCAGGCAGAGCTTTGAAGCAGATATGACGTGATGGGAACATCCATTAACATGCACCAGGCGATTAATCTACTGCGTTCCCTCTGATCTCCTCCGATAAGTTACTTCGTTTGTTGCTAGATTAATACTTTGGTTTAGGTTCTTAGTTATTATTAATATTTGATTAAGGTTCATTTTTATTTTAGACATATTTTTCTATATAAGACTGAAATATTCATTATCTTAGACCCATAGCGCGGATGGAACCGCATTAGCTGATGATGCTAATGCTAATCACAAATAATATTTGGCAATTACTGTGAAAATCTAGATAAACATAGACATATTCTATTGAAATGTTTGTAGAAATTAATAGAAATATGAAGGTTAAGTACCTAATAAAATAACTATACTTTACCGATACCTTCTAATTGAATGATTATGTTTTGTTTTTACCGTATCCTGAACAACTTTGGTACTTTAAAAAAAACGCACAAAAATGTTTCAACTTCATGTAAAATTTAGTATGTAGGTCCCAAATGTAACGTTACGAAATGTGACCGTATTGAAAAACATGTTAGAACATTTTTCCCCGTCATCAAAAACTCTGAGCGGACGAGTCTCTTGTGTAATCCGGGTGGCGCTAAGCGTGGCCTGAGTGAAATGCTATGTACCGGCTAATTACGCAGCCAACTTCTAAATTTAATCAGACAAGTTCTGTAATTTTCGACGCGGGTCCATAATTTTTCATGAGGGCCCGTCGGCCGAGATTGTCGTTATGTTGCTACAATGTTTTTGTAGGCTTTTAGTATTTGGTTATGTTTCGAATTATTTTACTTAGCTGTAAGATTGAATGGATGTGAATTGAAGATTGTGCCTTCAGGAATATTCATGGAATATCAAATAATGAAACATGTATTCGTTGTTTTGAGATAAAGTTTCACTAACGAGAAAGAACTTTTCGATATACCTACTTATAGATTTCAGCAGACTTAGTTGTATAAGGCATTCCATAAACAATGTAGGTAGGTACAACCTATCCTCATAAATATATAAAAACTTGCGTGCATGTAGTACAAAAACATCGCAAAATAATTCATGTCACCGATAATTTCATACAATTTAAAACACGTAGGTACCATGTCGACGCATAAAAACGCATGTTTTACCTTGCAGTTTAGCCTTTGTTTGTTCACTGCCTATCGGTGGACAGTAGACCGTGACTTTTTTAGTTCTCTTGGATTCCAACGAAAATTCATTAATATTTGGGTTAAATAAAGCTTGCATATCGCGATGGGATATTGGAAGCATTACTCGGTGATAGTTTTCGACGAGACGAGATGTGGTCATTTTTAAGGACAGATCTCAAAAGCGTTTGACCGCGAAGGATGGCAGAAAGGGACTTTGCTATGCAAAGGATTATATTCAGCTCAACTCACTGCCGCTATTTAAAAACAACGGTTTTCACTTTTTATTTCAGTGGAATCAAATGTTATTATACTTATATTGATGAAATATATTATATTTATTTGCATATATATGTCAAGCATTAAGCAAAACAGCGATGTTTTGCATAATAAAAACAGTTTTATTAATGAAATACATTTATCAAATAGTCTCAATTTAAAGGAAGTTATTTATCATTCAAATCTAATGGAGCTATTTTTGATTTCCCAAGCTTTTAATGAAAAGGAAGTCATGAGTAACATCTGAATTAAAATATGTTTATAAATAAAAAAACTATAATGTCAAAATGCTAAAGTGATAGCCATCATTTATAGACGAGATTGAGTGATTTTTATATATTTTTCATATCACTGCTTACTAATGAAGTTATGAATTCGGACATAATGAAATTTATTCAAAATAGAGTCAATGGTGTTATGGTGAGTAATGATTTAGTATCTGTCATCAAATATTCAGAAAATCCTTGATTCTAGCAGATAAGTGATCGTTGCTAATTATAAATTTCGTTGATTATTAATGAGCAAAGCTTATAAGATAAAGTGAAAAAAGAAACACTTTCTGGGTACGTAAGTCATCAAGTCAATTATGTCAAGAAACGCAGTCTACGATTTGTACTGGAGGTATATAAATATCTTGTGATCCGAATTTTTTATCAACTCAAAACTGCAAGTTTTTTGCACTGAAATTGAAATTCATAACAATTTAACTTAAATATTAAATGTCCTTCCTGGTCCAGTACCTTTAGATAACGGTCCACCAGATATCTACTCGTACAGTAGTAATCTGTTACTGAGTGAACACAATCAATTTAACAGTGTCGCAATCAAAATGTCAGACATTCCTGACGTTTCAGAGGACGTAGTGTTACTGCAAAGAATATTTGACCTTATAAAGTGTTATAATACGAATACATGTTCAAAATCATTTACGATGCATCGGGCGATTAGCTTAATGGATATCTTTCTAGATCCTGCAAGTAAAATATATTTTACACCCGGTTGTTTTGTAGATAGATAGGTACATTATGTAGTGTTAGCATGAGAATAATGACAGCTATTGAAGAGGCTGTATGGGTCGAGCCTTTGCCTGTCATGTGAAAAGAGGAGAGCTTCAGGGCGGGACGACAGAGGTAAATAGAGAAAAAGAAGAATTGATTGAAAATATTGATGTACATGAAATAAGATAAAAGAGATAAAGGAATTTGGAGATAAAGAGTTAAAGGGCAATTATTCAAGTACAGACAGAAGAGGTTATACAAGTATCCGCGCCTGGAATGACACGACTGATCTGATGAGATGAGAGTGGTCTAGGATGGCTAAAAGGTGAGATGGAGGCCATAAGGGGGAAACCCTGAATAACCAGCATAGTAATAGGTAGCTAAGTATATTTCAAGATCCTATCTTTCATCGTGAGAGTGGGTCTGGGACTCAGGCCACAACAAATTGCTCATTTTTGGCCTTCAACAAGGAAGATCTGCTTTCAGTAGTCGATATTTCAAATTAAAGAAATGAGGATAACAAAATTACGCTGAAGAAAAATAATACGTTAATGCTTTTTTAAATAAAAATGTTTTATTCGCTTACAGTACCTATTGCATTCATAGAGATAGATATTAGATATTGCATTTCTATCCGTTTTGAGTCTCCATAACATGCACAGTAGCATGCAATGGTTCTCAGGTCTCATTAAATCATCATTATCCAGCGTTTGCCACGTGTAATTAGGTTTTTTTATTATAAATAATTAATTAAACTCTGCTAAAATTCAGTAAAATTATCATTTAACCATTGAATTATTACACATAGAAACAAAGTACACGCGTGAAACATAATCCATTCAATTGGAGCCATAATGGCTCCAAATGACCGCCGCGCTGTCAGTGTACTGACTGGCGTTTTAGTGAGTGGAGCTCTCAGAAAAATAATAAATATGACGGTTAGTGCAGTAAAATTGTGTCATAATTCATCAGGGAAGAAAGATTAGAATTCTGTTGTAATATTCCACAGATAAGCCACTAATTTTATTGCGTAATTCATCTAAAATAACAGAATTCAAAAATAAAAATACTTCACTCAGATTTCGAGCTAAGTGTTGCCAGCTGTTTGTGTGCGAATTTGTGTTGTTTTACGTAATTAATACTGATTTTGTTAGAGTAGGAAGTAGAGTAAGTAATTGAGTCCGATAAGTTGTTTCTTTTACTTATAGCTATTATAACTGACTAGCTGTCCCCCGCGGTTTCACCCGCGTTCTTGGGATATAATACTCGGGATAATGTAGCTTCATATTAGTGAAATAATTTTGAATCAGACTGGTAGTTTTACACAGTAGTAGTTTTACAGGTAGTTTTTTTTTTACAGAGATTGACCCGTTTAAACAAAAAAACAAAAAACTCTTCCGGTTTCTTGTATTATAAATATGAATATTATATTAGTATAGATTCAGTTAGATATATAAGAATGTATAGCTATTCGTCTTTTATACGATAATGATAATTAAATACCTACATAATTCTTAATCTTCTTTTTCTATACAACCTATCATATATGAAACCTATCATTACCAACAATACCTACTACAAATTGTACGATCGTTCATAGCTTTGCACATTGTCTTGGTTTACTATGTTAAAATATCCGACATAAGTACTATGAAACATAACCATTAAACTAGTAATAAATAAATAGCAGGCCTGTGTCTATGATAAATTATCTAAGACGCAGAACATTTTAAACTATTTAATTAATTTTATGAATACTTACTTCCAATTTCATTCACTAGTATCGGAAGGTTAATTTTACCGAAAAATTTCATTTAGCTTGCAACATTACTCGTGCGCTTGTGTGCGTGTCAGCGAGTGTAATTATATGGTACTCACGCACACATTGGTTGTCAAGTGGCCTACGAGTCGCGAGGATTTTTGTTCGATACTTCGCTTCTAAGCGTAATAATTCAATGCATTTAACATTCCTTTCTTAGGAACACCTACATTGAAAGTAGGTATAGAAAGAAAGAAAGAAAAGAAAGAAAAAATATTTATTGACCCACAAGGATAAGGTACACATATTTATATAGTGAGAGTAACATATTCTATGAACATAATCTGCGTACACACACACATGAAGAAAATACATTACATTAATTTGTTGTATGGGGTCAAAAGGTCCCTACCTCAGCATAAAGCTGCACTGCTCATAAAGCAGTACAACGCTGGTATTCTGGCAGAGCCTTAGAGTGACGACACAAACTTAAATAAGATAAGAGAAAAACATTAATATTATGAATCGAAGTGGGTATGTAACTTAAAAATAACAGTATTGTGAATAACCTACAACTTGATAAAAACAAATAATATGTATATATATAACATAAATGATAATTTTATGTTCAATAAAACAATACAGCAAGTTCAACAAAATAATCCAGTAAAATAATAATGTACCTAGTAAATTCAATAGAATAAAAATAGTGGAAATTTTAAAGGAGTGAAACAAAATAGTGTTGTGATTGGAAAATGAACAGCCTCTATCATGCTCAGCATTGAGAATTACTGTGGCAACTTTTTTTTTTTTTTTTTTTTACGAAGTACCTACCTTCTAGCAAATTAAATATTATTTGATTTTTGCAAGCCGAGAAGTTGTTTCTTCAGTGTTTTTCTAAAGGATTGAACAGTTTTTATAACACGGAATGGTGGAGGAAGGTCGTTCCAGCATCGAGTGGCGGCAAATCTGAAAGAACCACGAAATGCCATAGAACGATGGCTTGGCGTGACTAAAACAAAAGAACATGCCCTACGTTGGAACCTGTGAGCTTGCGCCCACACTAGCTTATCAAAAAGGTACTTTGGAGATTTTTGATTAATGACACCGAAAAGAAGCACTGAAAGATGCAAATTTCTACGAGCTGTCATCTTTAGAAGGTTTGAAGAATTTAGAAATGGAGTGATGTGTGATCTTGGAGGGACATTAAAACAAAAACGTCCACAGGCATTTTGAACACGCTGGATCAACTTCTCTGTCCTTCCAAGTAAACAAGGGCCGTAAACTGTGTCGCAGTAATTAAGTCTAGATAGTACCAAGGATTCACAAAGCATGACTCTGACCTCCTCACTTAGGTATGGACGGATCTTATATAATAACCTTAAGCGGTAAAAGCAGTTGTGAACACTCTTAGCTACATGTTTTTCAAAGCGAAGATGGCTATCTATAGTTAGTCCAAGATTTTTAGCTTCCGTGACACATTCAACCGTCTCTCCGTCCACTATTATGTTAACTGACGAGGATTTATGAGGGTCGGTATCAGACATAATATTACGGATATTATTCCTGGAACCCACCATCATAAATTTCGACTTCTTGGGATTAATTACTAATGAATTTGCTTTTGACCAGTCCGATATGCGTTCTAAATCAGAGTTAACCTTATTTATAGCATCAGCCAAGCCGGAAGGAGGAAATGAGAAGTACAGCTGCAGATCGTCGGCATATTGGTGGTGTTTACAATATGAAATGTCTTTGCTTATATCAGCACTATAAAGCACGAAAAGAATGGGCCCCAGGATTGATCCCTGAGGAACACCCCGAGGGACAGGCTGGAGGGAAGATTTCGATGTAGACCCATTTGGCATTGTCAATTCTACAAACTGCTGCCTGTGGTCAAGGTAACTGTGAAACCAATTAATAGCTCTGGTGTCAAATCCATAGAAGGCAAGCTTAGCTAACAGCAGTGATATATTTAATGCGTCGAAAGCGCGTGAAAAATCAAGCAATACCAGCAAACTGACCATCCCATTATCTTGAGCCTCAAGCATATTGCCAACAACATCGAGGAGGGCAGTCGCTGTGCTATGGCCCTTACGGAAACCTGATTGAAATGGAGGAAGGATCTTATTCACTTCCAAGTACCTAGTGAGCTGCATGCATACCACCTTCTCTAATATTTTAGAGATACAGGGAAGGATGCTGATGGGTCTCAAATCCTGGATTGTAGAAGGGTTGTTAATTTTTGGTATAGGCTTTACAACAGCAACCTTCCAAGAATCTGGAAAAACTCCTTTAGTAATAGAGCTGTTTACAATTGTGGTGATTGTATCTAGGGATTGAGGAAGTGTCATCAGCAGCATGTCTAATGAAATACCATCAATGCCCTGTGCATTGGATTTAAGCCCACGAATAATTGCCAACACTACTTCCTTGGTTACTGGTATCAAAGAAAAAGTCGCAGAATCAAACCTGTGATGCTCATAGAATGTCAACTGCGATATGGTCACAGTATCTCCACCAGGCACATTAAGGAAATGAGAATTTACAAGGTCAGGATTATCAAATTGAGATGGAAGTTCTGTAGCCTGCTTCTTACAGGGTGATATTGTGTTTTTTAAATTTTTCCACAGTCTTTTGGAATCTTTAATGTGATTGTTAATGTGTTGAGTGAAATATGATTTTTTTTCACTCTCTATGGCTGTGATAACAATACGCTTCATGTCTTTGTAACATTTTTTTAAGGCCATTGTTTGAAGAAGTTTATGTTTTCTGTGGTAGTCATCGCGTATGTGAATCATTGCTTTAACGGTATCAGTGATCCATGGGTGAGGAGGGTCTTTAAATTTTGTAGTCTTGAGTGGTGCATGTAGATTAAAGAGGGTCTGCAGAAAGTGAGTAAATGTAGTTACTTGGCTATTAATGTCAGTATCAGTGTTAAAATAGTCCCAGGGAATAATATCAGTCAGGTCATTATGAAAATGGTCCAACTGGATACTTTTAAGCGGTCGGTAAGTGATCAGGCGGGGAAGAGATTTAACTTTCTTAATATTGAGTTTAACTAAAACCATTGCATGAGCTCCCAGATCAGGGGTGTACTTAACTGTAACTTTTCGTACATAAGCATCAGTACAAACAATATCAATTAAAGTTTGGCTATTCTCAGTATAATGTGTGGGCTCTGAAACAACTTGTTTTAGACTAAAGCACTCTAGAAATTCATTAAACAACTTAGCCTTATTACTACTAGGCTTGAGAAGATCTATATTAAGGTCACCAAGTAAGATTAACTTGTCACACTTCGCAAAAGATACAACCGAATCCGTTATCGCGTCCAAAAATACGTTAACATCCTGCCATGGTGGCCTATAAGCAGTCCCGATGATGAGTTCTACACCATTAATACTCATTCGTAGCCACATCTGTTCTACTGAGGTTGGCGGATGTGGGCATATACGTGCTGAGATACCTTTTCGTATATAAAAACCCAATCCACCACCTCGGCCTCCACGCACCGTGTTTGATCTCGGAACATGTCGGAAACGAAACCCACCTACACTCGGGGCCTTCTCATCCTCCCCTGCTCTCAGCCAGGTTTCATTGATGGCCAGTATATCCGGCATCAAATCCTCCATGGCCACAATAAACTCTTCATGCCCTGTGTTAAGCGACCCCGCATTAAAAAGCCCAACTTTAAGGTGGCGCGTTTCATCATTGTTATAAAAAACAAACAAACACCAAATGCTGCAACCAAAAACAATAATATTAAACCGAATACCCTGCATATTGCTGTATAGTTTTAAAACGTTAATCTGACTTGTATTAGTGGCAGTTTTAAAAACATATAATAGTGTAGATATCTGATAGTATATAAAAACATTGACTGGTTTAAAAAATATAAATTCAAGAGTACAAGCTACTAACGATATATTATAATAATTATTAAGACAATATAATTGGTTTAAAATAGATATGGAATAATTTAAATTGCCATAAAAAGAGTAAATTTCCCCCATACAACATACACGAGAATGAAAAGCCCAAAGAAGATATAACATAAACATAACAGAAATACAAAATAGCATACAAAAGGAACATAATAATATATCTACTGAACACTTAACATTATAAGACGTCTTCAAACCGATTCCAGTCCAAAAACCCGTTGACAGTCAGCGTCCGAGTGAATTTGGTGCGCTGGCTTGCCATCAGCCTGTCGCACGAAGATGTGGCCTCGCCTTGTCCACGAGTACCGCCATTGAAGCTTACGGCACTCTTCGCGGACACGATAGAACAGCTGACGATTGGCACGGGTTAGCCTCTCGTTTAGGAAGATGCGGCCACGGGGCGTGGTATTGGCGCTACCGGCATCGGCGGTGGTAAGGGCACGGCGCACTCGAGCAGCGCGCAGCAGCTCGTCACGCAGTGATCGGCGCGCCAGCCGCACTACAACGCGGCGAGAGCGTGCTCCCCCTGAACCCTCGTTTGAGTCACGGTCTGGTGCTGGAGGGGCTCCCACTCGCTCCGCGTACACAATGTCCCGATTATCCAATGAGACGCCTAGTCTGGTCGCCAGTACTGTAATGGCGTGCACTATATTCTCGCCCTTCTCCTCGGGGAGGTGTCCTATCTCAAGATCCGATAGGAGGGCCTCCTGGTCCCGGTCCCCGAGCTCCTGCTTAAGCTGTGCCACCGTGCGCTCAAGCTCTGTGACCACAGCTGAGGGGGGTGGGGGCTCAGAATCGCGTCGCTCCAGTTCCACCAGCCTCTGTTCCATGGTCTCCAAACGCGTATTGACACCGGTGATGAGTACGCGGTGTTCTGCCATCTCTCGCCGGAAGGCGTGCATCTCAGCCACGTATTCGGCGAGTTCTCGGCGCAGCAGGGAGATACCCTCGGCCGCAGCGGCGGCATTAGCGGCCACGACATCAAAGGTTGCCTCATGCTGCGTCGGGCTCTCTTGACCCTCCTGTCGACTGCCAGCCTTGTCCTCATCACCAGATTCCTCGCTGTGAAGTGCTTTTACTGGCGTCTCAGCGTTATCACCTTTCGGCTTTTTCGGCTTACAATTGGGGCAGGTCCATGAAGCCCCTATCCGTGAGGCGTCACTCAGCCCGACACAGGCTCGATGAAAGATCCCCACACATTTGCTACACCTAACAATTTCTCCCTTGCCGGGTGCGAACCTTCCGCAGGCCGTACACTGAACCATTTTATGACTCACGAGAAAATTATAAAATTGGTTAAATAAAGCGTTATTCTGGGGGCTACCGCTAGATGGCGCTAAAGTCGTTTAGATGGTGCTGTAATCTATATTATCTGTACTCAATTATACAAAAAATTGCGGGTGAAGTACAAGTAAATAATTCGATGACTGTCACAAACACACCAAGATTTACTGCAATTAAGTAAATTAAATGCAATATCACTGCACACTTTAAGTGTATAACACTATAAATTAGTTATTATGTTGGCACTGTGACACAGGAACGTATTTTAGAGGTAAATTTGAACTGTTATTATTTTATAAGACAAAAAATACGATAGTGATCTTAAGCAAACGACAGCCGTCTCTTCCTAAACCCTTCTTCATAAAAACCCTGTATAGCTCTTTCCGGTACACGATTTTGCTAAACAATACCATAATAAGTTTTATTTTTATATTTAGGAACCTAAATAAATCCGTTTCTTATCATATTCGAGTTCCTAGTCCTCTTGTATAGTTCCGCAATCTGCCGCTGTAGCACTGCGGCGCTGCGGTCGCGGAGTTATAGCCATTTAATTAACATTGCTATCATACCGGCTAATTGTTATATCGCGCAGAGCTGATTTATGGCGAGATACAAACGCCGACACCTTTGTAATTGCCACACGTGATTCAAACATTGCATGCATAGATTCGAACAATAGAAGCGGGGTGAGATATGGCAATAAGTGTGGGCGATATTACATTACACACTTAGGACAATTTAGTTTTAGTCATATTTTTGAACGATACATTATTATAATATAGCTGTCCCCCGTGGTTTCACCTGCGTTCCCGGGTTAAAAGTAGCCAAGTCCTTCTCCATACCATAGGCTATCTGCATGCCAAATTTCATGATGATCCGTTGGATAGTTGAGGCGTGAAGGCGTAACAAACAACTCACTTTCGCATTTATAATATTAGTTAGAATGAATAAAGTAAATTCTGTTATAAAAATTAAATAGAAAAATAAGTAACAGCGCCATCTTATAATGAAAGTTAACTTTCCAATACCACGCCATCTACAAAATTTCTATTGAACTAATAAGAAAGTTAAGAAGCTAACTGACTAACTCGTCATCGAAACAAGTCAAAAAGTTCTTATTGGAAAATGTTAAACGGAGCTGCCAGCGAAACAATCGTGAATTTTGACTATTTTATTTAAATGGTGAAATAGGAAAGCGAAGCGTCTATACACTCGATTAAAATTCCAAACAGTCGTTTTCCCGCTACATTGAATAATTCGGAACGCATTCTGAATGCCAACGTTTCCCTTTCTCTAACAAATAGAAATGATACCTTCTGAAATTGTGTTAGGATATTTATAATAATTTAGGTATTCGACTTTCATAAGGTCCATTTAGTTGAGGTATAGGTAGTATTAATTAACTTTATATAAATAGATAAATAATTCCAAACTGCAAAAAGCAATAATATTGTCAGCTTAAGCATTTTTACCTACATACCTACCAACTATTGTTAATGTTACTCAAAATAAAGATATTTCATTAATTACTTAAATGTATGATTATGTAACATAATATGAAATATCTTTATTTTGAGTAACATTAACAATAGTTGGTAGGTATGTAGGTAATAATGCTTACAATATTATTGCTTTTTGCAGTTTGGAATTATTTATGTATATATTTATATAAAGTTAATTAAATCCTAGCAATAAGTATCCATTTTGTGTAAATACTTATTATTGTTATATTTGATTATTTTAAAAAACAAGAAATGTCTCAACCAAACCCAAACACTCAAATAAATGTAATATTCAAATTCCACCTCCAATAGAAAATGTAAATTCAAATTCATGACTTATAGAAATTGTAACAGAAATGTTAACGGAAGCAGTACATGGCGGGCGAGTTAATTTACGCGCAGCATTGGGCAGGCGGTATCTGAGAGCATCCGCCCTAGCCGCCCGTCGCCGACCGGTAGCGATGAAAGTCGTTCATCAAACTTCGGTCACAACACGCTGCTTCCAATAAACGTAGCTTTACTGACTATTTGGTGATTTGGAGAGAACCTACTGAGTACTTGGAGAGGTGGTTATGTTTTATAATTAGTAGTTGTTGATATGTTGGCATGGTGGAAGCACCTTTCGAGCTTAGTGCTTTTAGCTTAGTGATAATAAGTGTTTATAAACTATGGATGCAAAATAAATGAACTAAGGCACCAATTAACTTGCTTACTATGTTGCTGTTTATTTTTTGTTTAAACTCAATACCTTCGTTACGAAACACAATGATTGAAATAACCATAACGAGTAAGCATTGCCATGCATCGTGGAAATGCCACCAGCCTTCTTGGTACGTTTGCACAGGGCAGCGATTTGGGACAAGTTTTCATATTTGTAATTTTTTATTTTCATCATCATCATCATCATATCAGCCTAAGGATGTCCACTGCTGAGCATTGGCCTCCCCCATTGATTTCCACTTCGAACGGTTTTGGGCCGCTTCCATCCAGCGTCGCCCAGTGACTCTGAGGTCGTCGGTCCACCTGGTAGGAGGGCGTCTCACTCGGCGCTTTCCAGCACGCGGTCGCCACTCGAGAACCTTTCTTCCCCTTCGGTTATCGGCTCTTCGAGCGATGTGGCCCGCCCTACTTCAGCTTACTAACTCTACGAGAGCTATGTTCTTCGTTTTCGTTCTCCTACGAATGTCCTCATTTCGGACCCTGTTACGTAGAGAAATTCCGAGCATAGCTCGTTCCATGGCTCGCTGAGTGAGTCTGAGCTTATAAATGCAGCCAGCAGTAACAGACCACGTCTCTGTTCCGTATGTCATCACTTGAAACACGCAATGATCTTATCTTTAATGTAGATTTAAGATTTTATTATAATCAATAAGCCAGTTTTTCCAATCGTAGGTAAATGTATTGCCTACAATGGCCTATATTATAGGTAAGTAAGTATCAATCTCCATATATTTAACCGTGAAATGGTAGTTAAGTATACAATTGTCCCTTCGCATTCCAGGGATAAGAGTAGCCTGTTTTCCCTCTGCATATCATTTATTAATAGGCTATTGTGATTGCCAAATTTTATTGCGATAGATGTTTTAATCGTGAAGTAACAAATATACCTCCTACAGACAGAAGTTACATTCGCGTTTAATAGGTATTACTGTGATTTTACTAGAGCTAATATATTTTTATTAAACTCTAATATACAAGGCTTATGCCCGTTTGTCTACGTTCCCGTTTGTCAACGGTACATATACTTACCTATAGCGGTGTATCGCGTGCACCAAGTACAGTCAGTATGTTAAGTCTAATTTTAAAGGAATGTAAATATTGGTTTGAAATTAAATAAGTACATATTTAAGATTTTTATAGTGTAGTTTTTATGTATTATGTAAAAATATAATATATTATGACTAGTAATTATTTAACCTATGCAAAGCAAAATCAATAACATACGTTACTATAATATACAATGGGTAAACGTTGTTTATTCATTCGTAATGTTTTTATCTAATTGTGACTATACAAAAATAAAATAAAAAAGTAAAAAAACAATAATGTCGAAAATCGAAAATTACAACTTAACAAAGTAAAATCTACAAGTCAATTAAATAATTTGGTACACTAAATATAACGTAGGTATATAATTCAACTACACAACATAAAAAAGCAACGGAATAATAGGTAAATTAAATATAAAATAGAAGTTATTTTAACGAAACATTGCAAAATCAACAAATATAATACAACAATTAAACTACTAAAAATAAAAAAAAAATAAAAACAAACGTATCACAAAAAAATTACTGAATAATAGAAATTAAAAAACATCAATTAAATAGCCGGCAAAGAGAAGATACTCGCTTCAAAAAAATCTTTATGTCACAAAGACCATGTTCATATTTGTTGAATATTTTACCTGTGTTTAAAAAATATATTGTCAACTAGATAGGTTACATATATTCTATGTAGTTCTTAGTCATTAATATGGTAGTTTTAAAATATACAAACTAAAAATAATATTAAATAAATTCGGCACACAACTTTTTACTCTAACTGTACTTTAACGTGTGCTCAGGTACATAATATATACAAACATAACCAATGTATATGTACCGTTGACAAACGGGAACGTAGACAAACGGGAATAAGCCATATACAAGACTCATTGCAACTAATAGCCATAAATCTAATTTCATACTTTACTAAATACCTTCACGCACTATTAATTTAGATGCTGTCAAAATAGACAAGGGTTAAGCTTTGCGATTATGGAATTTAAATTTTCGCATACCTATCTATTTCAAAATATAATAAGTAAATATACTACAAAACTATGCAGTAAATATTAAATTATTAAAAATAATTATTTAAAATACCATAATCCATAATTTGCAAAAGTATAACAAAATAAAATAAATTTAAAACAGCACCATCTATTAAAGATTACCCGAACTAAATAAGGTAGTAGTCATCGAACTCTTAAAAACTTTCACAGTAGTGACCTCTGGCGATGAGTAGTTAAATTAATTTGAGGCCCTGAACTTTTAAGTTTGTGAGGATAATCTTAATGACAGATGGCACTAGGTACCATTTTACTTAAAAAGTTAATTTGTAAATAATTTTTTTTCAGCACTTAAAAAGTTCGTTTATAGGTCAGAAGAATAATTAATTCGTTGCTTTTATTGAGTTGTAAATTTTCCAATAAGATTAAAGCAACTAATTCAAAAACTAATCAGAATGGATAATGAGACTCAAAACATTTGTGCAATTAGATAATCCAATAAGACTGTTTACCCTTTACTTTTGTTAGAAAACACCTGTGACCACCGTCACGACCTTCTCTTATTGTTAATTTATAAACTGTTTAAGCATTTTCCATACAATGCTGAGTTATGCAAACAATTCAATCTGATAGAATTATTACTTTGCAAAGAATTACATAACCTACATACTTGTATATTTATTTTATGACATAGCTACGATGAGTTGAGTTTTCAAAAAACTAAAATTGGGTACGTATAATTTTTATTGCAGATTTAAATCTACACAGAGTAAATTAATTAATTTGGTACAAAATGGCTGAAATAAAATTCCCAAGAAAATTAATATTTTTCTAAATTCAAATTTCAAATTCTATCGTAACTGCTCTAAATAGAACGCGGCGATAGGGATGGGATGAGCAAGCCGCGTCTGTCGAGATTTTTTGTGCGATTTTTTCGACGTTATTATTATGAGAAAAAATGCGGAGTCAGTAAAGCGGAACGTGGGGTGGGGGCATGACGAGGGTTCCCCAGTTTGATTGAAGCGAGGAGGTGGGGGGCGGGGCGGTGACGTCATACTCTCATAATAGGCCGTGGCGTGCAGTGATGGCCGCCGTTTATCAAGAATGAGTGTTAGTTCCCTGCACTTGGACTGAATTTGTTACCATTGCTGTTGTGTTGAATAGATTGATAATTGAATTATTAATTTAACCTGTTGGTTGTATTATAACACTGATATTCTAACTACGCGTATAATAAAAAAAAATAACTATTTAATCTAACATAAATGTTAATATTAAAATCATTAATAGTAATAACTTGTCTTCTGTTTGTTTAATAATCACACTTAACATAATATGCACCAATACCATTTCCAGCTAGTAAAGGTTTTTTTTATGTACTTAACATAAAAACCTTTGCGAACATTTTAGTAGTAAGTATGTTTATGTAAAGTTTATTAGATAGGCTACCTAATTTGTATAAACATAATTAAACCCTAAATTATATTAAACTAGTTTCTACCCCGCGTTTTATTCCTTTTGCGAAGGGATCTTACGTTTTTCGAGGCTAAAATCATAGGTATTCTATGTTCAATTATACCTACGTTTGATGCGTGATTGATCTCAAATATCCAAACATTCACAATTATAAGATTATTGAGGTACATTGTTTTAATAAAATACTTAACAATGATTTTCCTTTTACAGCACACCAGCGAACACTTCAATATCAAATCCATCACATCAACACATCAAAACGAAAACAATAATTAACGTTACCAAAAAAAAATACATTACAAAAATCAGACATTCGCGTGCGTGATGATGGGCGGAGCGGTGTTCGCGTGACACAGCGCAGTTAACGCGGGAACACCTCGCAGCATGGCACATCACTAGCAACGCCTATTGCGCGCCCGCCGCGGCGGTTGGTGGCGGTTGGTTGCGGTTGATTTGAAAACGTGCTTTTGTTTTAACGTGCTTTTTGTAATTTTCTCTAAGTATGCTCGTTTAACCTACTTTGAAAGGAGGAATTTTCTGCAAATTTTGTGACTCTACCTATGCATTTTTTTTAATGTTTATAGGCCTGTATTTGACCGCAATCTCACCATGATAAGTAATGATGCGGCCGAAGGTGGTAAGCACAAAAAGCCTAGAAGGAGCTGGCTCTCAAGTGCAGCTGTCGGAACACACCGAAAGGTGCTTGGCGACAGATTTTCAACTTGAGGGTGGTAGCCAGCCAGACGGGTACTATAAAGTACCCTACCACCGTGCTATGATTTCCTCACGATGTTTTCCTTCACCGAAAGCTCAAGCTCATTGTAGGATTCGAACCCGGGACCTTCGTCTCGGTATCCGACGTCACTACCACTGAGCTATCATCGCCTTACATTCATTAATCTAACTAAATAAAAATAGAGATAAAAGCTACCTACCCAAAATCATCAAGATCGCCTTTACCAGCCTGTCTTTTTATCTCTACATGCATCTACATAGATCATTTATTTTTTTATTACAAATTACATAGGTTTTAAAACTAATACAATACAATCAATCATGGTAAATCCAACCTTGATATACCTGCCTAAGCATGTATAGTGAAATAAAAACAAAATTAGTATTACACCTTAGCACGTAACTAAATCGATTCTCATTCGAGTGTTTTGACGCTAGCCGTCTATAGAATAAACGCATGCTTGCACCAGAATGAAACATCTATACTTAGATCTCCGCACTAGTGTTATTTCAGTAAATATTTACAGGATTGTCTTATCGATTAGAAACAGAGGTAATGCGATATAAATTGTATAATATAAACAAACTATAATCGTAGGATATTTTATTATGTGTATTGTGTGTTTGCGCAGTTGGGGTGTTTGTGTGGAATAGTTTTATAAGTGACCTATAAATGTTTTTAATAATAGCGTTCCAATTATTTACAATCGATTCAATTTACACTACACAAATGTAGGTAGGTCATTTGGAAGTTAAGAATTGAAAATATCTTGAAAATTCAAGAGTCATGAAATGAAAATTTCAGTTATATTAATTTGAAACTCAATCTTCAATAAACAAAGTTGTACTAAATTTAAACGAATTACAGAATTTACAACCACAAAAACTTCGCTTCAATAAATTCACGTTAACAATTATCCGAGTAAAAGAAATCATGTTTTAATCCGTTAATTATAATAGCATGTTGAAAATAAAACTGGGTACCTGTTATATGTGATATAAATCATCACATCACTGGTTGGCTACAAATTCCAAGGATCAGAGTGCGCGTCTAAAATGCCGCAATCAGACTATCGGATCCGATAAAAAAAACAAGGCCGAAATTATAGACGAGACGAGAGCAATGATCGGTGCCGCCGGCGGAACGGCGGATGGTGGGGTATTAGTACCTACCTATCTATGCTTTTAATAGATAGGTTACTCCTACCTATATTGACACTGGATTTTGTTCTTCATACAGTTATTTCTGATAACTTCGTGGGCTATGTAAGTAATATCATAATAAGTATGAAAAAGAAGTGGTAGAGTCTGTCTCTACCGTAGAAGTTGTTGGTACAAAAATATGATATAAATTAGATTACAGTTTAAGAATTGTATATCGTTGAAGATAATGAAACAAGCCATAATTGACTTAAGAGCAATAAAAAATGAATTTATATTATATTTTTACAGTAAAATTAATAAATAATGCATGTAACGTATGACAGTCTATTTTAATTGATCATTCATTTAATAATTTTAAGATAACTGTTTTGTTCATAGATAATAATTTATTCCATTAACAAAGCCGAGTAAACTCTTATTTTTGCTGTCTGTTAAATTAACTACCTAGGTACTACTTATCTGCCCCGCCAAGACAGACAAGCGAAGCGAAAGGGCACTACCTACCTTTTCTCGAAGCGCTTCGTCGTTTTTTTGAATCCTCATAACTTGGGTTTGGATTATACCAGATAAACATTCTCAGGATATGATGTCAATAGTGAACTTATTAAACATATTAAGTTTCAATAATATAGCTCTTATACTCAAGATTTTATTGATATCTAAAAAACCCCGATTTCGTCACTGACTCACTGATGATCATCAAATTGACTGAATACACACCGTAGTCAAAATATGTGGCTTGGCCGTTTCAATACTACAAGAACTGTTGAATAACAAAAAAGTAATGAACAGTGAATACATTTTTCACCTTACTACCATGTGAAGGTAGTGAAACGGCCAAGAAACATATTTTGAGTTTGTGAAGTTAGGGCTTGTAGAGTAAGTGCATGTAGAGTTATAAGCTTGGCTCTACATGAGATCTGATAACTTTTTGACAGTGCGAGCCATATGTTTGGCAACATTTTACATAAAAATGTTTTTTGTGGGATTAAATTGACTTAATAACTGATACTGAATTAATATTTTCCGTATAAGTATTTTCAAAATCGATGTTTGACAGCTGACTTTATAACTTAATGACTTTATGACTTAATAACTGATACTGAATTAATATTTTCCGTATAAGTATTTTCAAAATCGATGTTTGACAGCTGACTTTGAGAGCCAGTTCCTTCTCGGCTTTTTGTGCTTACTACCTTTGGCCACCGTTGAGATTGTGGTCAAACACAGGTCTATACAAAGTAAAAAAAAGAAAAAGAGGTCACTTATACCGATATTCCAGAGTAAATATAATGATTGAAATACGTCATTAAGTACTATTATGTGTTTTGTATTTGAAACTCATAATTTGGTCAAGATTTGTAAGATTAAGAGGCCCTTATATAATAAAATAAAGAAAATGATCGCTACGAGCATCTTTTAAGTAACCCACCAAAGCTTTTCTATCGATTGCTTGAAGTAAAAGAATATCTACTATTTTTAAATAAAAAATGCTAACATTATTAAGTTGCTAATGTTATTTTCTAATTAAAAATATTTGAATGATAAAAGTTTTGACAGCAGTAAAAGTTAACAAAGTTAATTATAAATACATAGTTAATTTATAACATAGCATATAACATCGTTAAAATACTAATTTATAAATAAGAATAACTATAAAATATCTGGATCGGACGTTACGTAGCGTGTTCGTAAATCAATTAATAGAGCCGAAATGCAAATAAAACCTGTTATGTTGGCTACCTCATCTCGATGGCTACCTATTATATGAAACCGATTCTTTGAGGAAATTAACTTTTTAGTTTTGTTGAAGTTTTTGTGGAGTAGAATATAATTTATAATATGATAAATATTTGGCTATTTCATTGAAAGAAGTAAATAAATTAAACTTCCGCCCCGTTGGTCCACCCGCGCTCCCGAGATCTTATAGTGCGTCCATGCTACGCGAACCGAGCACGATTCGAGCCACGAACGAACAGAATTCGTTAGTTGCTCGCGATGTTAAGTGTGGATGTTACAACAAGCATACAACGAGCGCGATGCGAATCCCTATGTTCGTGAAAATACTGACAATCGGGCGGAGCGCAGTCGAGCGCGAGACGAATGCTCGTTCGAGGCTCACAAGTCCGTCCACGCTACGCGAACAACGAACGTTCGATGCTAGGCTCGTACTCGCATTGTGAAGCATGGACGCACCATTTATGTTTTCGTAAATTTTTACTTCAACTATAATCTATCTATGTATCAAATTCCATCCAAATTCATTCAGCCGCTGTTAGTATAGTGGTAACAAATATCAACTTTCGCATTTATAATTAGAAGGTTAAGATAAAGTCAAAAAACGACACAAAAATCCCGAAAATACGTCGTATTTATAGAATACCTGTCGCTCGATATTCACACAGTATACCTGTAGATATCTAGAGATACACATTGACAATGGTATCCAGTCACCCTTAAAACGGTGTTGTCTTACCCGACTCAAATGCTTGGGAGACATTTAGCCACTGTATCTAATTAGCCAGAGTAGGCGCCTGCCGCCTTTAGGTCACTATAACAGCAACATACCTATTTATAATTTACGATGATATCATGAATGTTATCTCTGCATAGATATGTAGAAATTATACTTATGTTATTTGAAAATATGGAACTCATTGAGATATTTATGTCATTCAGTTGTTTAGAACTTAAGTATGAGAGGATATAGTACCTATGTGCTTAATTGTTAAAATTGTGTCTTAATTTAAATTAAGAATTGAAACGTTCTCACTTGTCTTTTTTTTCAATAATTATAAACTGTTTTTTTTTTATCTGAGTATTGATTTCTGGGTCTTTAGTCACTATGTCCCACTCGCGAATGGCCCGCGGGCCATAACGCCTATTCTATTTTCAAATTTTGCATTAGTCAGTATGGCCCGCTATCAAAACAAACAAAAAACTATCCTATTTTTGGTACAGATGAGTGGAAAAGTGTTATGATAGAAATAATAAATATATGTACAAGAAGGTCGATCGATTTTCCGTTTTATTACTTGAAAGGATAAAATTGTGCAATCTAACGATTCCGATCAACTCACGCGCAGACCAAGATTAATATTCAAATCGTCCGCCCGATAATTTTACAAATTCGTCTTACAAACGAGCGGGTGTTCCGAAGCCTATAATACACATTAATTTAAACGACTTCGCATGTCAAACCAGCAATTCGCTTGTGATTATCTTTATTTAGCACTAATTTATCAACGTGAAGGAAAATTTAATAAGAAATTTTCGATTGGAAGAATTTTTATTTTTAAAACCTTATAAACAAGATCGATGACTAAATTATAGCTGGATGTTTCATATTAAAAGGGTTCGATTCAATTAATACCTACATTATATAGAAGGTATAATTAATTAGGAACTATCCGATGAAAATGAACAAATATGTAGGTACAATTGTGCGTTAAATCCTCATGTTTCATTTGCATAATCATGGTTTAACTTATTCTGAGTTTAAGCGTGGTTTAACGTCAAAACTAGTTTTGGGTCTGAAATAACATGATATGAAAACTATAGCCTATTCTATTCTATTATTCAGGTTAAGTATACATAAAAATGCAAAAAATCAATTAGAGATAAGCTGAAGAATGAAAAATATGTGTTTCTTATTCTCATTACAATCTATCATTAAATTGGCTTCAAAATAAATTACATACATTTATTATTATCGCGAATTTCATAGGTTTACCTACTGTAGGTTAAGACTTTTTTTCTATTGCCGAAGATAGTTGAAATATAACGATTAAGTTGGTATGAAATGAGATAACAATATTATTAATCACAAATAAGACATTTTCATGTTGAAATTCAATATTATTTTTATCACCCCAATGATAAAGTTTGCTAGTAATAATAAAGTAATTATTTTTATACAATGAATAGGCTTTATTTTATCACGATGGTAAGTACCAATGTGACGGAAAAGTAAGCACTGGAACTGGCTCTATTATTATAAATAGTACCTAATTAATACTGTAATAGAGTTATTTTTCTAAATCTACAGCTGTTTCAAAATGTATGTAAGACAATTCGCTACTTGTCGGAGAGTAACGTTTAACCGCCTCCATAGCTATATGCTCTTTGCAGGTTAGAAACCTTCCTTACCACCACTTAGATCCCCACTGGCACTACACTACCATCGGCATTACATAAAAACTTGCCTAAAAGCCCATGTCAAAATATTTGTCATATTTACCACACATATATCTAATTTGACACATACATGGCCGTGGAAAGTTAATTAAAATATTTAATGAGATGCCAGCACAGTTAGTGGGAGCCGATGACAACTACAAATGATATTAAATTAACGATACATAAAGGTGGGCGTCATTATTTCTGTTCGTTTAAGTATTTAGATTATTATGTTAGCAAATTATTCATACCTGTTTATTTAATCTCTGTCATTTAACAACAGGGATATTAAATATTTTATATTGTTTATCTTTTACTCATATCGTAACTGACCATTTTGTGAATAAAACTTTTATATTTTCACGGAATATTCTCTTAATTTTGGTGATATGAAGGCGTTAAGCCTTGCTCTTTATTCAAGGAGGTAGAGCGGTTGTTATGCCCTAATCACAATCCTGGGTAGTCAACCCAAGTCGACGAGTGACCGCGTAAAGATGCGTGTTACGCACACTTTCATTCACGATCACACGCCGTAAGGGCCGCACTCTGAAGCATACCAAATCAGCATTTAAAAATAAAGCGCCATGAATTTCTCTACTCGTAAGAAAATATAGAAAGTCGTGCAGTCGCAGTCACGCCGTATTATCGCATCATCCAATTCTCCAAGTCTACTGCACATTAAAATCTTACATGCTGTTCATTTTATTTAACATTTTTTAAAGCAGTTCATCAGATGGTCAAAAGATAGCGGTGAAAGGGACCGTTAGAATAATAGCCACTAGAAAATCTCCGCCTAGTTTCTGTGAGCGAAGGTGACCATGTATCTGGATCGAAATTATGGAACGGGTTTTTTGCCACCTCAATGTGTTGTCATTGACCTTTTAGTTGATTTATATATTGTACACGCATTTCTGTCTGTATATATAATTGTGTAATTAACCCATTTATTTATACTTAGCTAAGAAGTACGATTAAATCTTGCTGTTTTAATCAATCTAATTTCGTAATGATAAATCGATACATGACATCATTTTAGGTGTTTTTAATTTTGATTAGTAATAAATTGCTTGTTTGAAAGTAGGTATCAAGTATGTAATACCTAATAGGATACCAAATTAAATATAGCAAAAGTGAACACATATTGTTAACAGTATGGAAATATGTTCAAAGAATGGATCGCGTACGCACAATGAATTTAAACATGTGGAAAAAATTATTCACATTATTTAATGAGACAATTAAAACACTCATAACGAAGCTGAATTCGAGCATGGGATGACGTCAGATGTTCAGGCTGCTGCTCTGTTTTTATAATTTGAGTACCTTTAACCAATTTTTTATATCGACATAATTATATTCTTCCAGCTTCTGAAAAGGCTAATCTAAGATTAAAACTTTAAGCATCTTAATCGATTTATGTCATTGAAAGTGGCATGAATACTTTTGACAAGAGATTAACATTGATTAAGCTACTAGAAACTGGAATTTTATTTCATACTAGCTGTCCCCCGCGGTTTTACCCGTGTTCCCGGGATAAAATTAGCTTATGTCCTTCTCTATATCATAGGCTATCTGCATGCCAAATTTCATGATGATCGGTTGAGTAGTTGAGGCGTGAAGGCGTAACAAACAAACTCACTTTCACATTTACAATATTAGTTAGCAAATTATATCTGAATAGCTCTAGAACTCAGGTCAGGGCTTCGTAAAGGAGAAACATTTCTAAAAAATGATAATAATTATTATCTTTATTCTTTATAAGTAAAATCCTGTGAATAACAACATTCAGGTTTTTTATTCGAGCCAGACGCTTTTTCTGATGACAATAAAAATATAAAAATGCTATGAATACAATCAGCGAGAATTTAAAAAATTCACGTTCTGTAATTATTATGTAAATTATTTCTTCCGAAATCATTGGAAACACTAATTTATGAGCATTATTTAAATAAGTTTATTTAAATCGAGATTATTATACGTACATTCCAATAAATACAAAACAATACTTTATTTAAAATGAATGTTATTAATATTATTCAATCAAACAATAAAATTTTTATATTTAGACAAGACTTAGAAAAGGTTTGGTCCATGAAAAAGTAAATATTTTCTTCAAAATAAATAAACTGTACAGACAGATACAAATAATATACCTACATCTCTAGATATAGTAAGAACCTTATTAATATATAGACAAGTCTCAAAAAAAGCCATACCTTCGGGCGGTATCACACCAACCCCCGAAAAGAGCTACGACTCTATTTCGCTCTTTCGTCGACTCATTTAAAACGAATAACACCATGATTTTGATTAATGATCTCGAGAACCCATCGGTACCTGCTTTTCGGCGACTCCCACAAAAAGGTGACCATTCAGTATATAAAGAAAACATTTATGATTATTTGTGATAATGTCTCTATTAATCTTAGTGACATGTGCATCTAATTTTTTATTTAATTTATTCTGGAAATGATGCCGACACACATGTTTTGTTTCATTTGCATTTTTATATTTCCGTTTAGTTTTTTTAAATATATTAACACTCTTGACTAAGTTATTTTTGTGTACTAATAATACATTATGATTATTATTATTATGATTAAGTAGGTATCCTCGTAACGAAACTACCAACTTTTATGTTTCCGAATTTAATTACATAGGTATTGTTTTTTTTATGTATTGCACCGAATATAGAGTAAAAAGTTTAATATATTGTAGTCTTAGTAGAATTTATAAGCATAAAAATTATCTTGATTACCTTTTAATTACCAAGAACAACGATCTTCTTAACGAATCTGGCTTATAAATATGAATAATTTGATAGAGAAAAATATAAAAATAGAGCTTCATTATCTTGAGCCTGAGAATAAATATTTTGGTCGGTACTATTCATACAATTTTCATTTTATGAGATTATTTTAAAGGTCTATTTTCTAAATTATATATTAATTTTAAACTCACCAATCAAATACACCAATAGTGAAAAATTCCAAGTATTTAATGAAAATTAAGCAATCACAACCCGTTTTCACAAACTAGCACTTCAATCCACTGTTTATAAAATTATATAAAACACATAAACATACAGAAAAATAAATGCACGTAATAAAGTTTAATATCACCTCTTCATTAAAATATTCATTGTTTATTCCGTTCTGATTGAATAAGTTTATTTGTATTTTCTAGTCGCGGAATAGACTGTTGTTTTTCCGTGTAATTGGGACCGCACAATCGCTGGCAATTTTTTATTCATTCCCTTACCCCTCAAACTTATTTCCAACGAAGCGTATCTAATTGTGAACATGATAAAGGATCCTTGAGAACGAGCATGTCACAAATCAATCGGCAAATTGGGCGGATTCCAATATAGAAATTCACAAGTTCAAGTTCGCGCGAAAATTAAGTTCACCGCGAGTCGCTCCTGTCACAACACTAATGTCTTTATCGCACGTATATAAAACTGTCGTGTATTTCACGAAAATTACATCGGTCGGCGTATAATGAACGTCTGAACCCGCATTGAGCTAGCTGTCAAATCTACGAGCCGTCATAGTCCGCTGCCATGAGTGGGCTTGCACACATACGCGCGTGCACGTGCACCGATGGACACAAACACACTGACAGACTCCAGCGGAGCGCGAACGTACGGGCACGCGCACATTCAAAGCTCATGATTCATACATGGTTTGCGTTTGTGTTGTGGCGGGTGGGAGTGCGAACATGCAGCGTGCTTTAACGCGGCCAGACGAAATGATGCCTAACTGCTAAACGTAGTTTGCTCTGTATCGGTTTTATAAAATGGTTGGTTATACGCGATTATGCACAACTCTATGTTGGCGATCACATGAGAGATTAGCCGAATGCATGCGGCCACGACGACGGTGCCGATGGGCGGGAAACGCTTATGAAGAGATGAGCCGCTGTCTTTGAGATTTAAATCCGACACTGTAATATCTTAGTCATTATTTGTGCATACCAGGCATTTATAAAATTACCAATTATTTAAAGATATTATTATTATAATAAAATTTACATAAGTAAGATTTTACATGGAAGTAAAAGGTGCCTTATTATGAGTGAAACGGTTTTTTTTATCATAAATATCTATGCCACTCCATAATGCTACGGACTGCTACGAAATGCGCGGAACCATAACCCATTACATAAACTATAATGATAAAACCAGATAATTTAATAAATTAAAACAATTATTTATTCTAAAATAAATTGTTTTGGTAAGTTAATTACGTAATACCTAATAAAGCTACGAAATAAAATAATGAAAAATGTTCGCTACGAATAAATACATACATAGATGTCTCAATATATCAATGTTACTATGGCTACCTATACATTTATTATCATCGAAATTATTAAGATTGACAAAGCGAGACAGAAAGCCTCCCTCAGGTTTTCAGCTGTCGCTTACCAACACATTTGCATTCACTGACGTTTTGTGGAACCGCGAGAAATTGAAATACGACTTTATGATAATCACAATTTAACTGTTTATCGAATGGCGAGCACGTGTCACAACAAACGATCACTTTACACACACAGACTGGTATTTGGTATTTCAAACTACTTTCCACTGTATTATTATTGTGCTGGTGAGAATCCTTACCTGTAACAAAAAGAAAATTGGTCAGTTATATATTTATAATGCTTAAAAAAAGAAAATTTGTAGGTTATTGCTTATTGTGGAAGCAATTAGACATTGGAATTACATTAACAGAAGTAAATTATGTAAATACATTAATCAATATCCTTATTGCAATTGTAAAATAGATATTTCCCGTTAAAAACACGCATACATTTTATAACTGCATTTAACCCTAGAAAGATAATCTGCGTAAAAAATACGCATGCGCGATCGAAATATTGCTGTATTTTTTTTATTTGCGCGAATCTGGCGCTGAGTGTTTCGGTAATCTCACTCGTCGCTTGGAGCATGCGTAAGGTGACGGTTTTGCTGAGGTAAGTGCCACCAATTTCGAAATATAACGATGGAGGAGTAAAAAATACGCAAGATTATCTTTAACGTGACTTTTAAGATTTCAACTTCTTTGACAAATCGTGTTGTTTTTTATTTGTAAGTTATTGTTGTGTAGTTTTTGCATTGTTACTGTACTGTTTATGTTTCTATAAATATTTTGGCCCATCAACGCTAAGATTGGGAGTCGAAATATGGGAGAAGGGCGAATTCTCGCTGCTCTTTTAGAGAGTGACGGCGAACATATTACTAACGACTCAGATAGTGAAACTGCACATCACGATATTGAAAATTACGTGAAAAGAGGCTTTCATAAATGAGGAAAGGAGAGAAGACCCGGC
The DNA here is from genome assembly GCA_951394255.1 of Polyploca ridens. NCBI lineage: Eukaryota > Metazoa > Arthropoda > Insecta > Lepidoptera > Drepanidae > Polyploca > Polyploca ridens. The sequence goes on from OX596255.1 coordinate 6,215,471, forward strand.
TCCTGGTGAAAATTAGCTCTGATGTCATGTAGCAGAAAGTCGAATCGATGGCATATATGGTTATTACTATTCTATGAAATGATAAGTATAGCTTGCATTAGTTGCATTATTTCCAACCGCAATGTTTTCAGTAAAGTCGACAAGGTTCTCAGCCGGAAAAAATACATGTAAAATCTTAGCCTAGCTCAAAGATAACCGTTTATGGGCAATTGATTGGAAACCCCTACTCTGTAGAAATATTTCCGGGAGACTATCTCCAAAATCCTGCCAAAAGATGTCCCTGATGACCTTGATGCACCAGAAAACAATACAGAGGAGCCAATGCTAAAAAGTCATATTATACTGTGTGTTTTGCTCCTCAAAGAAACGGCGAAAGGCAAAAACATTGTGCAATAATTGACAAAATGCTATTTTTCGAGAGCATAATGTTGACTAGTGTCTAAACTGCATCTGACTGATTTATAAGTCATTACGTGTGCTTTTATAATAGGCGGTATCTTAAAATTTCTGAATAATCATTAAAATTACTGACTATTAGTATAAAATTGTTTACTGTTCCTTTTTAAAAATTAGTTTCTACTTTTTGATGATTTTTGCAGAGGCTCAAAGTTTTTGCTTAATTTTAATATGATTAATTATTATATACACATAAATCATTGTTTTTATTATTTTTTAATGTATAGAAAAACAATATTAAATAGCTATTTTAATACCAGCATGTAAAACAAAATGTTATAGCCTGTCAAAATTCATGCGTATATTTTACGCATGATTATCTTTAACGTACTCTAAAATATGATTATCTTTCTAGGGTTAAAAATAAATCATTACGTAATAACCTGTCTAAAATGAAATAGTTTGAAATATATTCATCAACAATTCGATTTTATTTTTAATTCGTGATCTTTATAGTAAACACGTCTCGTCAAGACAACAACGTCATTCATTATGCGTTCTTATCTTGAATCAAGGAAAAAATATTTTCAAAAAGTCGTTGGCTTCTTATATCTTTGACCTGTGGTCTCGCTATCTCCATTCCGACGATATGAATACAGGGTCAGGAATAATACCGCATCCGATAAGTAGGTTACTGCAATGCATAATTATTACGTTTTGTGGTCAAGTTCATTTCTATCGTAAAATCAAATGACATCACTAATCGGTTCATAATCCTATCGATTATCACTAATCATTTTCATGCGTATAGTGATTTTCATAGGAAAATTATGCTGAATTCGAAAACTTATTTGTTTTATTAATGTAATGCCTGATATGAAATGCCCATTATTTTATTTCAATTAATAATTATTTTATTGATAGCATGAATAATTAAATACAATGATGCTCAATATGAGCTTTCAACACATCCATATAGATAATTGAGTGCAATAAATTATTGAAAAAAATACTATTCATCAAACAACAGTAATTAAAATGATAAATACGTATACAAGTTAAGCGTACACAAAAGTTTTGTAAACAAAAGTTGAATAGAATAATTAATTAAAAAAATATTAATTTATTGCATTTTTGCTATCGGAAAGACGCATGTCCAAGTTTAATAATAAATGCTCTGATAAAATTTAGTAAACACCGAGGTGAACGTTTTTAGTGATGGGAAATATGTATGACGATAAATTTTGAGGTAGTCAACATCAGGGTGATTGATCGATCAACTCATTAAAAGTTGAATAGTAAAATTAAGATGGACTAATTAAAATGACGCTTTTACCATAGATTTTCAACTCACTGCGAGAAAGCTGGACATAATATCGGTTTTTGCTTGCTTGTTTGTTTGTTCCATTATGTTTACTAGGTACTCGTATATACTTTTGGGTTACGACCTCAGCCAAGTCCGTATAAATCAATATAAAATTAATGAAGAAAATTCGAACTTACTGTCTACGCACTTAACTCATTAATAATGTAAGCAGCTGCTGATCAAATAAAACAGCTTCATTGGCTCACAGACAAATGTTATTGTCAGATAAATGGTGAAAACCAACATTAACATGTCAGCCGTACAAAATCACTCGACCGCCGATATAATGAAGATGTTAACAATTTTCCACGAGCTCGAGTATGATATACACACCGTGAAATTTTAGAAAAATAACACCCGACAACTTTCGGAACGCCCTTAGAGAATTATTACATTAATATATTTACCAAACACGCTCCTATTATTACGTTTTCATGTACTCTTTTGCGCATAAATTAAAAAAGTTGTCAGTTTTTCTTTTGTCCCAACCCTTATTTGGTATTCATATTTGATACTTTGATAATACAAAGGGACGACGCGTTTTGAAACGAAAAACACAAAACGGTCGTAACTTACGCCGAGAAAAACCTGTTTCACCAACAAAGTATGCTAAAGATACAAATTGTGAAAGAGGCAATCGTTCATACCATGTATCTTATCCGATACATCTGCGAACTATTGTGGACTCTTGCGCGCGAGATATAAGCGTTTTATTGTAATGAAGTCCGGCTCATCACTTCAATTACGGTCATATTGAATGAAATATGAGTTAAGTGAGGGATATCAAAGGGCGACGTGGGGTTGTTTATGAAATGTGAACTTTGAAATATGTACTGCAATAGTTGCACCCTTTTTTAATTTGTACGCTGAACAATGATCCGTAGCAAAATGGGGTCTTCATATTTTAAAGCGTGGTAGATTGTTTCGATTTCCATTTCGCTCATATATGTATTTATTGGTTAATTTGGAACTATTTCGGTTAGAATTTTCGTGTTTCTTATTGCTTCCGCAACGAATTTCGTGCGACCCAAAAGTCGAAATGATTGAACCTATCGGGCATTCGCCGGCAGCGGCCGACTCCAATTTAGTTTTTCGGATTAGATACGGCGAACATAATAACATAATTGCTCTAATAACATAGCGAGCGGTGCTCGCCGTGCCTTACAATTCACTTTCCAAATTGGTATATTTTTTACCTCTGCTCTGTCTAAAACTATTATGATTTATTATCAAATTTTCGTGCAGGCAAATTACGGCCTCGTTTTTCGTGAATGACGTTTTCTCTCTCTAACTCATGTTAAAAATTTGCGCGGAATAAGGATAGAGATAGCTATTGTGTTTCCTTGGAAGCCTTGCGGCTTTACATGGCTTAAACCTGTGGATGAAATGATTTACGAGCTTTTTTCTAATTAACTTGTACAATAATTAGTTGGATTAACATGTTTAGTACGGATGCGTATTTTTCAACGTCAAAGCTTGTAAGAAAAACCCAATTTTAATTATGGAAGCGTTATAATAACGTAAGTATGTTAATTGAAAATTAAAATCAGCTTTTATAAATAACTTTATTACGTTTTGATGAATAAATAAGCTATTTTTCTCATATGTCACATCTGTGACTCCAGAATTCATATATTAATTAGTACACATTGCAGTTGTACAGAATGAGTGCAAATATTTAGTAAAAGCTAAACTATAGAAGTGCCTACGTACAGAGCGTCTGAAATAGTGCAACCGACAAATGTTCATGACAAGCGGTTGCATTAAACATGAGACCTGCCACCGAGCTATATTTACATATAAAAAACTTTACTTTCCACATTTCTATAGTGAATAACATAAACATAAAAAAGTTGATAGAACCAGCTGTGGGACCGTTAGTTCTCTATATATACCTGCAATTGTATAAGTTGTACGCTTTAGGTATATGTGGGAAGTAAGTTGGTATTTAATTTAAAAAATTGCCATGTAATCGAATTGCAATCAAAATGGACACTAATAAATATTATGTTTGTTATTTTTTTTATTATCGTGTTTTTAATTAAATTTCGGAATTACCTAACTTATCTCTGGACGTAGGTAAATATTTCATATTGAACTTATGTGCTTTTTACTTTTTTCTATGGATGTATCTAAAGTAGAAACCATACATGTATTTTAGAGATTAATGATCATTATTTGATGATTTACACCTATATGCCTTAATTATGTTATTGTTTAATCTGCACTGCATGTTATGGATATTTTATTATATCCCTTTTATATCCTGGGACATTTTCACACACGACTTCGTATGATTCCATAGACCGCATTTGTAAAATAATTGTTCTGTTTACGCAGTATAAGTTTGCAATGAAAATAATTCTCATTTCAAATTTGCGAGTATTGTTGCCTCAAAATAATTAGGGATGTCACAATAATATACTTAGGTTATTAACAAAATATTTTTTTTATATTTTTTTCATACGTAAATAATTAGGAGTATATTTTTAAGTGGATTACATAACATCCTCATGGGAAATTAATAATATTGAAAAGTATAGTTATAACTCACGCACTTTCATCAGTTAATGGAAACTATGACTTACCTTGAATTTTTCACGAGGACAACTAAGTTACTTACGAATACAATTTTATATTTATTGATGGCAAATACGTGGTAAGTTCAAAAACAAGTTTAAAATAAATTCTGAACAGATTAAGTTCTATCTTTACTACTATTTTATTAGCCATAAAATAAAAGATTATCGTGAGTAGGCATATAATATTTAGTTTTACTTTTTTGGAAAGTGTTATCACATCACATCACATCGTCAGTCCAGAAGCTGTAGGTAGGTATAATCAAATCAATAGCTATTGACTTGCCTATTCTTAAAGTTCCTTCTTCCTATCCTATCTTACCAAGACATATTATATGCTCAAAAGATTGTTAATGTTCCTTGCTTATAGACTTTTTATGCTTATCACCTCCGGCCACATCATCACTTACTTTGGTGAGATTGCGGCCAACCCAGGCCTATACAAAGTAAAAAAAAATATGACACTCAGCTCCGTCACGGATGAACGGATTTTCATGAAATTTTGTATAATATGGTTATTTTAGGTCCTGGAATAGGACATACGGTACTTTTTATTCTGGAATCCGCGGGACACAGTTTACACATAAATGTAAGCACAATAAACTAGACTAAAATGCTTTACTATTTATTCATAAATATTCGAATAGAGGGCGCTACCACCCGCTCAGATATGGAGCGTGGTGAAGCGGAAGAGACCTCCGACAAAGGACTGTGACAATGAGCCCAAGTTACAAGCTCTAGGGTTACCATATATAATAATAATGTAAATATTTGCACTGTCTTTTTATAATAATGTAAAAAACATATTACAATAGGTTTAGGCGTGTTTAGTCTATGACTTAACGAAGGGTAATATTTAAATGAGACAAGAATTAAATTAAATAAAATGTTATGCAAAAACTCTCATAGAGATTATAATTTTACACTGACATTAATTAAATCAATTTAATTTATAGGTTTTTAATCTCGTTCATAAATAACTTTAGTAATAGGTAATAATAGCGTTAGTTTCCAATTTTTAATAAAGCCACCTTAGATTATAACAGAAACAGTTAGCGCTATTGTAAGTAGATATCCATTCCTTAATTAATTATTTACATACATTTGAATGGTGATTTATCATCATAGTTCACGGTACAAGTTAAGTAGAACAACACTAGATGTAGAAGAGCGACGAAATTTTAGCGCACGCGGAACACAACGGTAAGTAAATAAAATAAAACATAGTTGGCAGCCCTGCGCACGGCTCCGCGTCCGACACAGCCGCCCGTTTCAGAATCATGAATTATGGCGCGAGCCGATGTGACTTTTCAATTTGAAATCATCAACCTGGAATTAATTTCATTTTTGAACCCCATTATTTCTGTTATCTATACGCGAAATCGCGCAATATGCGAGTTTCGCATTATTGCCGTTTCGACAAAAATATTTTGCGGTGACGTGCGCCGCGGATATCGGTAATTTAATTTTGTATTTTCACCTTTGTTTTAATGTGTGCAGATTATCGCGGGCCTCGACTGTGTAAAATAAACCGCAAACGCGATTGGTCAACATAGTTTGTGTCAAATATCGACTCGTTTTAATCCTCACGTAAACAGATATACACTATTTATTTCCAGTAAACTGATGCCAATGGATTTCCAAAATTACGTATAAAAATAAAAATAATTAAATTTATAATTCAATGAATGGATTTCGTAGAAAAAACAAATGTAAATCAATCGTTACAAGAAAAAAATACTCTTCCGGAGGTGCGTAGTTTTCATTTGTAATTCACAAATCTGTCAGTAGGAAATTCACAGTTAGCCGAATACTGTAGACGCAACTATTCATAGTCGAGTCGTTTCCCAGCCAGTGGTTGTGTAGTCGGCGTTGACGAAAACCGAGCCGAAATAGATGTCGCACCAATAAATAAAGCTCAACAGTTTTATCGGTTTATTTTAGAGAACGCGCTGAGTTTTTATTGAAATTATCAGAGGGTATTCAAAAATCTCTAGACTCAGTTCATCGACCCGAAATTCTTCATATAATTTAGTGGTCGCTAATTTAAAATATTGAACCAGTGAGTCAACGCTAAATCGGCGATGGCTTTTTTGTTCACTCTCATATAATATTACTATCAGCTATTTTTTGTGGAGTATATTTATATGTACAAAATTAGGCACCTACTCAGTGTTATAATTTATGTGAGTAGTCATAATTTATAGTAACAATTTTATATAGGTAAAGAAATATTTGATTTCACATCTATCGACCTAAAACCCGTTATAATATCAAACAGAATGTAAAATCCCTATAAATACCCTATTGGCAAACATAAACAAAAAGCCAAAATATTTTCACTCACAACATACTATCATCAAGCAAGATTGCGAACTTCCTTACGTAAATCGATTACAAGTAAACGTCAAAAAACATTTCCTGTAAAAGCACGCGTTCAAATCCCAAAAGAGGGACCTTATAACAAAGCTAATATTAGACAATCATTTCCTGTCAAAAGGGAGGAATCTCCCCACCCTGACAGATCCGGGGGGCGGAGGGTGGCTGAATGGAAAATACCTCCTCGTCCTCCAGATTTCGCAGTTGCCGTGTTCGAGTGTGAATCTGAATTTTTTGCCGCCGTGATGAATGGATTTTTAATATCCACTTGCAGCTGTCTGAATCCAGAGGATCTTTGATGAAAAATGCTTTCACAAAGTTTTTGTTTGTACATGTCGCTGACGCTGGCGCCACATTTTCTTTACATGTTCACACCAGCGTATATTTATCATTGTATACTAAAAAATAGTGGAAAAATAAACATCGCCGTCATGTCGAAAGTATAGTATGGACAGGCAACAAGACATCAGCATCCAGAGACGTCTCAATACACGTCGGGCCTTAAGGCCGGCAAAAAACGTGGCGGTCGCTCTCACGGCACGACTCTATTACGAGTCCGCCGCGAATAAATAAAACATGACGGGCCCTTCTCACGTACTACACATGTGTACATTATGTATGTGTGTACGGATGTTAACAGATCCCGATTTTCTGTTTCTGATTTGAGACGCTTTCGCCGCGAGCTTTGGAAATCGCTCTAGAAAATAACCGCTCGATCTACCACAGTGCGAACTGTACCGACATGTCTAAAAAGTAAAAATTCAGACAGATTACCTCCTTGTATCTAGATTTTAATCACATATAATAGAAGTCATCAGTGACTGTCATAAAAATAAAAGATGTTAACAAATCCAGATTTTCTGTTTGTGATTTGCGACGCTTTCGCCGCGAGCTTTGAAAATCACTCTAGAAAATAACCGCTCCATCTACCATAATACAAATTGTACCAAGACGTCTAAAAAGTACAAATTCCGACCGATTACTTCCTTGTATCTACATTTTAATCAAATATAATTGAAGCAATTGAAGTCGTCAGTGATTGTCAGACAAAAATAAAAGGCTGTCGTAACCGTACAGACATTGCATGCATGCAAAAAAAGGAAAAGAATAAAACGTTTCATTGACAGCTGCTTAGATTGACAGGAAGACAGCGGTTTCCTTTGATTCAAATGTACATTCACATAAAGAGTTTGCCATCAAAGTCACTCAAGATATCAAATTTATAATAACTGATATTGGTATCTATGTATGATACGTAGAAATAAGTTCAAGAAACTGGACTGAATTTTCCAGTCTTGATGATTGACGTAACCTTTCGTTATATAGTTATAGTTTTCCAGTAACACTGTGTGTGGCATTTACGCATAGATCAACTAATAGCCAGTCGACTCTCGCGCAGACGACAATAAAAACATGCGCGTGAGCATGGACGGTACATTAACGCGCTCGCCATAGTTGGCACCACGCAAACTCCGCCCGCTGGCAACGCGCGCGCCTCACAAAATATCGATAGTGATGGATTGAGTACGTTATTTGTCGATAAAAATTAATGTGTGCTCCAGCTAACAGTTACAAACCGTTTGAAATGCAACGGCAAATAATTTTTTCACGTGTTAATTTTGTAAATGTGTTTTGAAAAGTTGCATGATAAATTGACTAGTAACAATCAACACTGAATTATAACTTCATCCTTAATGGCGCGAACAAATTAGTAAGTAAAATCAATCATCGTCACGATGCGGTTTCATAAAGATTTATGTAACAGATAACCAATAAAGTCAAGCTACATAAGGCACTAAACGTATGGCCAGTCACGAAAGTTTTAGAGGAAAAATGCTACCGATTTATAATAGCTACCAAGATTGATTTAATCGCCGTCTATAACATGTCTCAATTATATAAAAATATAGTCTAGATGAAAAGAACTCTCACTCAAAACAAACAACAAGAGAAAATGATTTGTTGTGAGTTGCAATTGATTAACGTTTGTCAGTTAGTTACTTCGCGACGCACCGTATATGCAAAACTAATTGCTGCAGCAGGGATCAATATTTCTATCGACAAATGGATTAATTAAACGCATCGATAAAGCGTAAGACTACGCAATACATTTTAATCGTTGTTGCGAAGTTCTCCTCCTATTATTGTTTTTCAAATTTCGGCTTCAAGACAGATGGTAACAGCGGCGGAGAATTCCTAATACAATGGCTGCCACAATCCACCAATGATCCCTGGCACGGTGCTGGCCGCGTCACAACGGCTGTTTCTTTGCTTCACTCTACTTGGCACTCAATAACTTTTGTTTGGTACTAGAGTAACTGGCAAGTGGCAGAATTATTTGTGAGTCCTAGTGTTACAATGTTGAAAATTAATAAAGGTTTCGAGATTATTGTTGAGAATGATACTATCAACATTGAAACTGTCTTTACAGGAAATGTTATAGTATCAAATGCAACGAGGAAATAGAAAATCATGTTTATGGTTAAGATAAAGGCATTCCTTGAGAAGACAGTAGCAGTGGGGGCAGCTGTATCTAACAGACACTCTAACTCGGAAGCAGGCGCGATCCATTAAATCTACAACGAAGGATCTGTTATGACAGCACCATACAAGTGGTGGCACAATGTGTCAAGAGTGGATGTAGTATGTGGCGACGAATATTTATTTATTTATAACATTGAGGGGCTGTAAATTAGCAGTGAATTTACGGCGCGGCAGAGGAATGATCCGGCGCAGTTTATTTTCGGCGCCTACGCATGATTTAAACAGTTCCAGTGAGGAGCTGTTGGAAATTGAAACCGAACTGGGATATAAGCACGAGGAAGTGAAATACTATACTCTGATATCATATAAGAGCTAATTAGAACGTTAAAGATGTTACGACTCTTTTAAACCTGTGATTTATAGCTTGAGACTTCATTGGTGGTCTTTGAATTGCTATAAATTCTACAATATCGACTCGTTTATCGTATTTTCTGCTTAATAAAGTAGGTCATAAAAGTGCAAGACTAATTCTGTACTCGAATCTCTCCAAATAATGAGGGGAATTTAGTAGTAAATAGGTATCCTTTCTATCTTTGAATTAGATTTCTTGAGCACATACGTTTTCATACGTTGAGGTTATTATCCACTGAAAAGCTATTATACCTAATGTTAAAATAGTAATATTGAATAGATGCTATTAAAAATATATAATGTATTTTTAATGTACTTTTTAATATTATCAGCGTTGTCTATAAGTGTTATGAAAAGTATAATAACAAAATATTATTCAGTACTCCATGGTCAGATAATATTTGTAGTCACTCAAAATATTTCCTTTTGATTTATAATGTGTTTACCATGCACTGCAGTTTCGATGATATCATCAGTCCAATCTCGGGCAAGATATTTCCTCAAATCTTAGACGGGTTGTTAGTCATTCGCTTGCTGTTAGTCTCATATATTATGTACCATATACTGGTTCACCTCGACGTGGGTTTCCGTATGTGTGACCTTCAGAATCTTGATTTCTTAGGGAATCTCCGCTTGTTTCTCAAATAATTGTGTGGGATTTACTTTCTGTAGTTTTTTTTTATAAACTGTTCATTATATTTTAAGGTGTAGCTTTGCTGCATCAAATAGATAAACATAAAAACCTACTTGGCATTTGCTATCACAGTGGCTTATCTTTAAAAATCTCTTCATAACTAAGAGGACAGGAAATGCACCTGCAATATTGCTTACAGGTCTACTAGCTAATTATACCATAGCAGTCCTTTGAGTAAATATATTTGACGTTTGTTAGTTGCTTTCAAACGTCAAGGTAAGTCCACCTAGCCACGATTAAGCCGCAGTCATAATTGGGCTGCTGAACATTTCCAGTTTCCCTACCCATCCACTCCACTGATATAATGAAACATGTTTTATTTATAATGTACATACAGTCAATAGCACGAACAGATATATCAACGTTCTGACTATAATTAGCTGTCGGGCTTACACGTGTCTTCCTCTTTTGGAATCAATCTTCACTTTGCCTGGAGACGTTGCTCGGTATGGCAAATATTGGCTGTTTTATACTATGAGTAGAAAGCAGCCTTCTAACCAGAAGCATTTCCTGTATTTTCGTTTTTTACCTTTTCAAGACCATTGCAATTAATTAATTGAGATGTTAGTAGGATAAAGCCAACAAATTTCCTGAAGGAAATATGTCAATGGATTAATAAATAATATAATTAACTGTACTTTACGTGAGGTAGAGCATAGCTATAAGAGCAGCTCGACTGGGAACGAACCTCCACCTTATAGAATACTGCAGCCAAATAACAATGTGTAACGTGTAAGTAAGGTTGCTTGAGCTCCTCAGAGGAGGGGAGGGTCAGTAACGCGTAAGTGATGCCCCAGATTTTTCAAGGGTCTTTTATGATACTACCCGGGCATCACAAATTTCAATCATTTTTACTATGGGATAAACACAGAATTCTATAAAAAAAATCTTACACTATGATGGAGGCAGGTTGCCTTTAATATGAAATGTAGAAAAAAAAGAATGGAGTAAAAGTTGTTCAGTATGACCAAGAAGTATAAGGCTTTATTCTTCTTGAGTATGACTAACCCAACATACGTTAAAATATGCCATCTCGATTTCTCCAACCAGTAAGTATATTTGCAACAAAAATAAGATAATAATAGAAATTTCAAAGGTCCAAATACACACGATTATAAGGCAGCCTTAAGTCACGAAAACAACATATCTATGTCCATTTAATATCATCTAACGCACGTGACCTCTATCCTTTCGGTCTCTCAGCTTTGGATGATATTTCTGCTTCAATATGTCTACAATACGATACCTAGCTAACTATGATACAAGTAGGAATAGTTCATTGAATAAGAATATGAAATTTATATCTTGTAAGATACCCTTTCATTTTCAACACTATTTTTGAAAATATTTGTAAACATTCTAAATCAACTACTGATTTCTTACAATTTTCAACTAAGCGTGATATTTTATGATGGACTAATAACAATAATAACATTTTGTATCGCAAACTTATCTTTTAATTGTATAATTTCATTCAGAAGGTTATTTCATGATACTGCCTATATAGGTATGATATTATATTACAACTACAAGATTCTACAATACGCCATTAAACATGCAAAAAGCAACACTACAAGTAAATTGAACTCGCTTAATATACGACTATGTCCACAAATTGGCGTAATTATGTAAAAAGTTGGCATTCCTGAATTGTCAACATTCCAATATCGCATATAGATTTCCGAGTTGTTTTGAGTTATCGTGTCGCATAACCTTTAACGCACTCCTGAGTATGATAACGATCGAAATGATGGAATTTTATATAACGTGCATCAATGGAATTGTGAACAAAAAACTATCACGCAAATACTCAGCAATGTATGGGGAATAGAGCGATAAAACGCTTTTGAGACGAGTTGAGCGCATTAAACATCATTTGTAAGGAGTGCACAGACGATGTGAACTCATTCACATAGATATTTCTTTGTTCTTTAACAATGACAAATGGTTTAAAAAATCAGCAAATTAGTTTGAAGTGCGAATTAATAGTTATTGTCGTCGATAATGATGGATGGTACGTGAATGTGATGGTTGGATTAGAGTCATTGCGCTGCGGTTAGTTGCAACCGTATGATAATGTAGCACCTGCTCATTGTATAACAAACTTTAATAATATACATAAACGATAGTTTTTCACTTGATTCATAAACGTGTAGGGTCATAACAAATAAATTATGTCTTATTTAATATAATTTACCGGTTATGTCTCTTTGTAAACAGTTTTTTGCCCTTCAATTAGAAAAGTTAAACTACTGTAACATGAAATTGCGATTTCCGTAACTTTTTTCTTTCCCTTTTAGTAGGTAGTAGGTAATAATAATCGAGCCCAAATTACTTAGTGACTAGAAAGATAGGTAAGTTGTTATTTCAGCTAGTAAAGCAAGCCTTTAGTAAACCTCGCCGGACTGTATAATAAACTAGCTTCTGCTCGCGGCTTCGTCCGCGTGGCTTATAGGAATCAAGGGTGGAATTATTAAAAATGCTGATATACGCATACCTATATTAATTTTCAATCGTCAGCCTAAACTCAAATATTTGAAGATCCTAACTGCGAAACTGACGGACTTTCATACAAACTGTCATCCCCTATTTTACCTCCTTAGGGGTGGAATTTCAAAAAACCCTTTCTTAGTGGATACCTACTCTTCACAAAGAATATACTCATGAATGCTGTGCATTGATATATCAGTCAATCAGTCAGTCAGTCAGGACTTTGAATTTTATATATATAGATATCTTCAATATAAATACTTAACTGACATAGGCATCGAATGAGTAATGTCTCCTGACTTATTAATGCTGAAAATACGCACACATGACTTAAAATATTACCTACAGTTCCTTCTCGTAGAAAAAGCTTAATCGAAAGTTATTTTATCTAAACTACAAGTATTAGTTTAGATTCTAATCGAGGCACCTGTATCGGAACTAAAAGGTCAAACCGACTGTTTCTTTGTTCTAAATTTCTCTGTTCTAAACCTTCAACATTTCAAATATCGAAGAAACAACTGGCATGCAAAATTCAGTTACTTTTGTTTCTAAATGTATTGCATTGCATTAGATTTTAACCGACATATTTTGTATATGTTTTTTATTTAAATTAAACAAAGCAATATAAAGTGATAGTACACTGAAAAATTATAAAAAATAGAGAACTTCTTAATCATAAATAATTTAAGGAAAATACTTTAGGCTTTGAAAGTCATTTATTAGAATTTATCAATTTGGAGACTCTATGGGGGTATAATATATAAAACTTGATTCACCGAAAAGTCATTGTACTTGTAAACACAAAAGAATATTCTAGCAAATTCTAGAGCGAGGCGCGAACACGCCGGGCCGGTGACATGCTATCGTGGGGCCACGTTCGGAGGACATAAATCACCGACGCCGCTTGTTTTACCAATAAAATTGATTCTTTCGCGAATCACGAGCGGCCGAACGTAAACTTTTCGAATTTGATATTTCGAATTTGTGTGTTCTAAATTTGGATCGCAACTGAAAAGTGTTTTACGGCAGTGGCATTCTCTTTTCATTCTTCTTCAATTTGCATCGAAACTTCTTTGCAAGGAAAGTTGATACGTGTCTATCCCAATTACTTAGATCCTTCGTATTAAAATTTACTCAGATATCAAACAAAGCTAAATTGCTGATGATTCTAATAATAGCCGAAATTAATATTTTCATTATAAAAAATATTTTTTGGGCACTAGATATTTTTTTACATTTTTCATAATGTGCAGAATTTTGCAGAATACTAGGTACGTCACCTAATATTAAATTAGTGTCACACAGAAGCCATATTTTACCACTATTCATCAAACCAGATTGAAATGAAATGATGATTAAAAAAAACCTTGTTTTTGAAATGTGTATGCGCCAAAAGCATAAATCAAATGGAACACAATAGTCTTGCCCTGCTAAATGGAGCCTATTTATCAGAAACACATAAAACGCTCGTGCCAAGCCCAGCATTGATCAGTGAAAAACCGTATCACCCATTGACAGTATCACCCTTATTTCCAATAATGATATATCGATTCCAGATACTATAATAAGGCGCAAACGTATAAAATATGCGTTGATAACTCATAATACACGACTAACTGTCGTTTAATAGAATATTAAAATGATATTTATCAAATCATGACACCACATCTGCATTATATGCATATGTATCGATAATGTCGCGGTTATCGGTTTTACGGTCTTTTTAAAGCATAATCGGTAATTTATTGTATACCTTCTTGATAAAATAATTTTAAAAAGTAATACATATATATAACAAGTTGTAGAAATATATAATTTTTTTCAAGAAAATTTAATTATTTAATCAATTACATTTTCTTAATTTCTATTAAAAATGTAATTCAAAATCTTAAACCCTCTAAAAACGATGATAAATTTGATTGCACTCAAATACAACATAGGTATCTAGTTCATATTTTGTAAGTAGCGTTGTGGAATGAGCTTTATTATTTATTATACGGAAAACAGAGCAAACTAACCAAAAGTGTCCGCGGTACGGAAGCAGCGGGACGCAACAAAACAGGCTAGAATAAAGAAAATAGAATGACGTGTGTTGTAACAATAAAGCTGTGGAGCTGTGTTGATATCTTTTTCATTTGATTACTTTTATTTAAAGACGTCAAGATGCTTCATTAAATGATGAATTAATAATAATATATCATGACAAATATATCAAAATAAAAAAATATCCTAAGCTATATTGAAAGCAAAATGCCTAATAGAATTTTCACGAACACTACTTTAAAAAAATATCTGTGATTTAAATCACATTCCTTATGAACTCACTCGATTAAAACTTCCAATTATTTATACATTTTCCAAAGTTTTTCTTTTGTGTGTGAGTGAGATAGTAGCATTGGAAAAGACAAACGGGATAGAAAAACTGACCAAAAGTGGTGTCTACTCTCCATAGCAGTGCTTTCAAACCTCCTGTGGGTTGGACTTGAATCATTGTTCAGTAAAAGAATGCAATTGCTTATTTGAACAAAACTCAAATAATTGAGAATAATCTTAAGGCTCTCAAAGACAAAAGATATAATCAATCTTTAGTTAAATATCTAGATGATTGGTAAATAACATATTATAAAAAAAAAACATATACCATGAATCGCATCACGTTATAAAACGTAAATGATTATTAGCAAATTTTATGTGAATAAATTAATTCTTAATTTAAATTAATAAACATGATGTTTGATTAAACATTTGATCATTAAGTAGATAAGCACCAAATAAAAGATGATTTATTGATGCTTAAATTTTTCGAAAGATTTATAGAAAATTATCCTGTAGCGAAATATATTTAATATATAAAATCTCATCCGTAATAGCGTTGTGAATAAAAGCAAAGATCAACCTTTAAAGGAGCGGGCAGGTCCGAATAGCCAGCCATCATACTGCTAAAGTTTCTCGCAGCACATATGCGACCGTTTCATCCTTTTATTTTTCCTCCATTTTCCATTTCCACTAAAGCGAAAGCGACTTTCCACGGTGACTTTTTTCAACTGAAAAGCTGCGAGGAATTGTGGCAAAATAACAATAAAAAAACAATGAACGAAGAGAAATGGAAATAAAAATTTGCTTTGTAATAAATCATGAAATGCTTCCGGCTGGTTGCTTTATTACAAAGAAAGTTTATATCAATGTTGCGAAGCTTTTATTGTCCACAAAGAAGTGACAAAGACGGTTAATTGTATAGATGTTGCTGCTCTATGTATACAATAGCATTTTACTACACACTTATAAGCTATAATTTTGCTAAATTTCTGTTTTTTTTTTTTTTTTTTTATACCACTAAGGTGGCAAACAAGCGTACGGCCCGCCTGATGGTAAGAAAATAATTTGGAGAAAAACAAGTTGAGTCGAATCTAATTCGTACGACATATTGTATTGTTCGTACGACATATAGTGTTGAGGAAATAACAAAGTTTATACAAATCTGCCACTATAGGTTATTGTAAGTGAACGGAAGAGCTTAAAGCATCGCTCGACACAAATCCCGAGCGGAAAGATTCCATTAAGAAAATCAAAAAAGGTCTGCTTAGTTCACGGCCCGCGACTATTT
The DNA here is from genome assembly GCA_951394255.1 of Polyploca ridens. NCBI lineage: Eukaryota > Metazoa > Arthropoda > Insecta > Lepidoptera > Drepanidae > Polyploca > Polyploca ridens. The sequence continues at coordinate 6,231,874 of OX596255.1, forward strand.
TCATTTAGCAAAAACAACCCATAAATTGTCATCTTAACGAGATTTCTGTTTTTGCAGTATTCGCACCCTCGAGTGTTTGGTGACTAGCAGTTTGGTGATGTTCTTGTTTCATTTTGCGTCGCATGGATTGTCTCGTCAGCACCTTTTATATATTTGAATGCAAATCTGCTATGGTATGATTTAGGGCTAAATGTTAGATCTTTTTAACATTTCTAAGCTATGGGTATTTCAAATCTAAACAGTTTTCTTAAGCCAAATCTCAGTGTAATATGATTAATAAATATAATTCATTATTTTCTTCGTCTACTCGAGTATGACTGCGTAGCATAGACGTATGTGGTTTGGCACGCCAAACGGCGCATGCGTGTCAAGACATCAGACGCTGCGCGCGAGTGCGTGCAACCGCCCAGGTTATTTATTGCCTCACCGATGAATTAGCTTTGTTTATATAGCACCTTTCATTCGAGGGTTAACTCTGTAAAAACTTTATGAATATGTTATTGGCCTTTTATTGTTTTTATTTTACATTTATCAACGAGAACTAATGTGCAAAAAGTTCAAAATTATCCTTCATGATTCTTTTAAATAATGGTTAATGACACAATGAATCTGTCAGTGTGCGAAGATTAAGCACCCGATCTAGTAATTTCCTATTGTTTTATAAAATTATTTTTATATTTGTTATCTTGACATCAAAAGCTGAGCGCATGAGCAAATAAACAACAACTAACTTGTACAATTAACAGTTTAATATGAAGGAAATCTACTACGAAGCTATCACTACAACATTCGGAAACTCCAAGTGGAATAAACTCCCGAATATCATAATTAAAGTGCCGTTTCACAGTTCGGGTCCCGTCACGTGATACCGTTGCCCAAATTATCCGGGCCTCGTGTCATCTTGTCCCAATCCAATATGGCGCCATAAATCCTCGCTGGGGAGAGGGGGTCGTAGAGGGGGTACGTCACTCAAACTTTCTCTGTACTCCGTCTTACGCTCTCTCGTCTCGGTTTGGGGTGGGTACGGACAGACCTTTACACGTACATTTTTTATTTTACGCGGTCGCGTTGCGTTGACGGGTTAGATTTTATTATTTTGTACTTTCATCGTATGACATTATTTATTCTGTGAACCCATTATCAACTGAAAAATAGTAGTTTATATTGATATTTATAGTAGAGATGCTAGCTTAAAGCGTAATAAATAGTTTAAGAGTTATATGTTTTATTTCCATTTTAATACCGTAGTGTTTTTGTTGCTAACGTTACAAACCCCGAGGCGCGTTGTACGCTTCGAGGAATTCTCGGATAGACTTCGAGCATCGGGATGAGTAATCTCTTTTGTTTTTCTAAGAACAGTAGAATCGGCCGCCATCGACCGTGCTCCGATTATCGACTAGTTTACTAGCCGCAACCTTTTAAAATTCATTAAAAACATCTGCCCATCAGCTTTATAAGTTTTCTTGATAGGTATATATTTTGATCATAAAATTTATTTGATGCATTGTCTGAGTCAAATAAATAATTAGATTCCACTTTTAACATAAGTACCCACCAACTAACTAAATATTAGATATGTACAAAATAAATTGAGCTACAGAGGTTTATTTATATAAATCGTATAGAAAGATGTATAATATAATATACATACTTCTACCAGTGATGCTAGAAGCAGATATCTACCAGTGATTCAAGAAGCATCAAATTTTGCATAGGAGGTTTATTTAATAAAGTAAATAAGAAAGGATTACCTGATATTCACTTCCTAAGGCGATAATATATCGCAGGTGAATCCGCGGGGCAATAAGCTAGTTTTAATATGAAATAGAGTAAAGAATCAATTTTATATATTAAAATTGATTCTTTACAATATAGATATAGAGTAAAGAATCAATTTTATATATTAAAATTGATTCTTTACTCTTATAACTAATATATTTATTTATAAGTTGTAGCGAAAATGTTACTAAAGCCGTTTAACTACAAACAACGACGAACAAAGCACCGAGTGAAATAACAATGTCTACGTAAGGCCGTGAATTCCAGACGAATAACTGAGTAACTAGATACCACTGAATGAAACATCGTTATACCTACATAATTATAATGAGTCTACTTATATTGTCTGTTTGTTTAAGACTATTTTATATTGATATCTCTGAACTTTTACCTCTTATCTCTCGTTTAAAAGAAAACATTTTATGTCGCTTAACTGTTATATACCAAGATGATTATCAAATGTATCGACTATAATTTTATCCCAGTTCTTGGATATGTGCATTTGGCCCTAACTCGCCCATAAAGAAAGATGATGAAGCCATAGATAATCTTTGCCCACTGTCTACTTTGTTTGATATTAAGGCTCCTTTAGGGGTACAAATGAGTCAAAAAATGAAATTAAAATGCTTTTCTTGGTACAATTTACTACTAACATAACATATTGATAATAAGGTTAAAAACAGAATAAAAATTATTATATATTGCAGGAAAGGGACACAAGCACAGCTTTATGCTGGAGACGAACTCCGGTTACAAACCCGACGTCCAGCGCTGGTTTTCAGCTTGAACCTATTTGACATTCACTGTTAAATACCTAGTTATAATGTAATGCCTTGCCTTAACTGACTCTTCTGATGGCATGGCCCATAAATGTAATATAAGCCCAGCAAACACGTCTTTCAATATCACGAAGAGCATTGGGAATAATCGAGATCCTTGGCATCAACATTTCTCACATCAACATCATCGTTCAGTTCCGTTGTCATATGGAAGAAAAGGTTAAGCTGGCATACAAATAGCTCGGTCTACTCAATAGAGCGAAGCGGTAACTACTTCCCATCGGGGCAAAAAAGTCCAATCTTTTATAAATCATAAGTAAGAATTGTCAACAGTACCGAACTCACAAGCGGTGGCTCATCTGAGGAGGGACTGTGCCTCCTAATGTGTGTTCTTCCGCTTCTACAACGGACAGTAATCTATAAACTTGATTGACTTGAGGCCCACGGCTATCTTCTACCATCTCACCTCTAGACAGGGAGACAAAACAATGGATTTCAAAGGAGTTTCCTACTGCGATTGCTCAAGTAGTATGAGCACCAGTATTATGAGCTCCCCGACGTGGATTTCCCAAGGGTGTGAAGCATTTTTGGCAGGATCGGTAATACGTGAGAACCTACCCTTGTTGCAAGCGTCTATAGGCTACGGTACCGCGTACAATCAGGCGCATGCTTGCGTGATACCTTAGCTGTAATAGTAAGAGCCAAATTAATTGATGTTCGTATCTAAAGCAGTAGAGTCCCAGTTATATGTAGCACCTATGAGCTCTTGCATCCGGTCTATTCTCGATAGCTGACTTAAATGCTTGAACTAACTGAAAATCAATAACACCAGCGATTGTTTATTCAGGAACTTGGAGGTCACAAAATTGAGGGAGAAATTGAAAAAAGAAATTGGGTCAAAGAAACTCAAGAATTCAATATAATTTTGATAATTTCTACTACTTAACACCACAGCGTAATCACAGTATACTAAGAGTGGTATTACTTTCACAACCACCAGGTAACTTAACAATCACATAAGTTTAAAGTTTGATGAAGGAGGTAGGTCACATTAATCACTATTTTTAGAAATATTTTTTAGCAGTAATAAACCGCAAACCTACATTAATCTAAAGTCCATCCTTTTAACCTAATAAACTTAATCAGATTGGAACCCCCTCATGCGGTAATCTCGTTAATACTTGCGTGACCAAACCCTATGTATAAGGCACAAACGGTACCTAGGTATTGGTTTTCAATAAAGTGACCGTCCATCACGGCGTCTTAGCTCGCCGGGGGGCGAATATATTAGAAAACCTTTGTCAGACTTATCTACACCGCACGATATGTATTAACTTCAGGAAAACACATGTGTGGATGCAGGTCATAAGCTGAAATCTCTCTGATGAAAGATTCCAAACTTTTTTATAGTTTTTATAAACAGGTTCATAAGTTTTCTCAAGTGTATCATTAGCATCGAACCATCTGGGAATTTCTATGATTTGCAACTCCAAGGTCATTTGGAATCCCTGATTGTAATGGAAGTAAATATTGTGGTAGTAAAGACATCAAATTTTAAGTGATGATAACGACTTCATACTTAGCTTTAGATATAACAGACAGTCGGTGTCAGACCAGTTCAAGGGGACCACACAGAAGATATATGCTTTCCTGATTGCGTATTTTTTATTAGGCGCACAGATAATATTACCTAAGCACTGGCTGTATGCGGCTAACAGCTACTTGTGCTTAAAAAAAATGCACTGGTGAAATCCTGAGTCAAGTTTTTCATAACTTGCAAAACAACAAACAAAACTCGACACACAGCGTCAAATCTCGAGGGCATTTGGAACTGGTTGTCTGAGATTTGAAATCGACAGCAGATGCTATAAATATTACTACATACATTAACCCCCTTATTCATAATACAGTTAAGTCCGAAGTCTTTATCTGACACGTGACATTTGGTGATCGAAAGAGTGAGACGGGGCACACTATTACACTGATTTAGTTAAAAAGCGATTATGAATAAGGGGGTAAGTATGTAGTAATATTTATCTAGCTTTAATAATGGAACACTCTTTAAGCTGGTACCGTACACGTTACGGACGTTACTATACAGTTTAACTTAGGATTTTTTCATAAGTAGGTAAGTTGCTTAACCCATGATATATAATTCTCATAATTATCGTATGAGCGTAACATAACTTAGGCCCTTGCATAATTTGAGAAATAAAATTTAATTGCAATAGATTAATTAATTACGAAGGTGAGCTAGTTAAAGCATTTTATGGGTAGTTGTTAGTTATACCATATCCGGTTATCACTAATAAAATGTTTGTTACTGTGTAACTTATATCGGCTACTAAGTAGCAATGAAGTTTATGTTTATGAATTTATTTTACGACGCTGCGCTGATTGTGAAACTCACACAAATTATTATCGATTTACTCATGTATTTATTCTTTAATCGTCTCGAAATACATTTCAGTAATTTTTATTTTGAAGAAATAAATTTTATAGTACAGTAATAATAAATTTAACTTGCATTACTACATTAGTATTATCCATATGAATGCGTAAAAATGCTGGTAATATTACAAAGAACGCAAAATGTTCATCGAATTGAATGAGACACGTTTTAACTCCACAAAAAAAGTTTACAGCCTTCATAAATCTAACAAAATAATAAATGAATTCTTTTTAAACATAACGCAAATGGAATAATAGCAGAATCGTAATTATACTTATAATGTTATTCATTAGCATTGTTTTGTCTATGAAGAGGAAAAAATGTTTTTTGAATTTAGAATTCGTGAAACAAAGAATTTACAAACTTTTTGTGCGATTGGTGCAATCGGAAATATACCTTAGCGTGTTGTAACTAGAGTTGAATCGAGTTCGTGTGTGGCTTCATGTGTCCGTATTCTGTAACCCGCTGCGTTTACGAGTGTAACGGTAAGAGCGGGATCATGCGGTCGAACATTCCGGGGTTTCGGGCAAGGAATTAATTATGCAAACAAAACCCGGGGTTATTGTTTCTTTTGACAATGCATTGCCCTGTTTGGACGTTTTGCGTAATTTTTGAACAAAATACTTAGAGGCGTCACAATATGTTGCGTCATAATAGCCATGCAATAAAATGCAGCCGAGTTAGGGTTCATAATTATTTCTCTTAGATTTTTAGTAGGAACGGTTTTTTGACCATTTTGTAGGAAAGTTGATAGAAATATCAATCAGTAACTTTTAACTTAATCTAAAAATATCAGAAAGTCGAAGATAAACTTGATCGTCAAAGCCTTAAAGCATTGCAAAGTAGTTTGAAAGTTACATATTAGCACAAATACATTAGTAGCCGTGACAGAATAAGGTTGTTTTAATTGAATTTCTGAGTACATGAGATTTTAGAGAGATAAAATTCGTCGCTTCGTAAAACACCACACTAAAAATTTACGTTCAAATCTCAAATTTATTTATGTAATTAAATAGATTAAGATGGGCGAATTTCTACAAATGATGTAGCCGTGCGTTTTCTGTGCGTACAGTTACATTTTACTGTTGCATCGGCTTTTGTTCCTTTTATAATTTATGTGGGCAGTAAAAATATGATTAGCTGGGTTGCCCAGCTCGTATTGAGACGTCACTCAGTGGGACTTTTATGACCTAATTTGTACAATTTGAGGGCGCTTCCTTGAACCGTGACCAACAATTTCAGCTGGACCTACGCCAGTCCATTAAATCAACACACAAAACGATACATCATTCGAAGCACGGAAGGTCAACTTTTAATGGGAATAGACAACTTTTTAATGCTATTATATTATACTCACTAAAGGACCGAGCCTACTTTACGTTGTTCGTTTAAAATTGGGAGCGACAGCGACATCGTAAACTTTATGACTGTTTTGACGAGGCGTGTGAATTGTTAATGGCCAATTACAAAGCACCTACATTCTACAATAAATTATTTCACAAGTATTAGTAATTTATGTAATAGCTACATATTTTAATATACAACTGTGACTTAAATTTCGCGAAAATAATGTCAAGTCTGGTTGATACCTAAACGCGTACGGAGAAATAAGAGGTGGCGGCGTTATAGAAAAAAAGACCTAATATCTCAAATGTCAAAATGTGACATTGAGTGATTTGTAGCTAAGCTCCGCCTGTCCCGTGTTTCAAACATCACCGCTCGGGGCAGACAGCTGAGCTCTAAGCTTTGCAAGGGCGCAACAGAGTTGCATACACCTGTCCCTCTCACACTTAGTCATCTACCATATCTCTGTCTCACATGGCGGATAAGACTCTATCCCATTCTATAAACGGCACTACCTAGCGCTATAGTTACCTGAGAGCTTTTGTGTAAGTTCAACGCTTTTTCTCGATGCAGTTTGTATGTAAAGATTTTGTGTGAAGAGCATTCATTGCACAAGGGATTTCGCAATCTTGTATTATATTTTTTTTTCTATTATGCTCGTTTAAGGCGAAGATCTCACGATGAATTTTAATTCAAGTGAAATTCAGAATAAGTTTACTGGACGTTATTTATAATACGATTTCCGTTTCGTTCTAAATTATACAATAGTGACCTATTTATTTGTTTTAAAATTAACTTACCTTTGAAAAGTACTCGTAAAGCTATAATAGATACATACCTGGAAAAGAAAATAGAAAATCAGTTATTGTCAATATTAAAATAAAAATAAAAATATAATGTACATTTTAATATTTTAATAAATCAATCAATTTAATTAAAAACAATTAGTATTAAAAAAAAATAACAAAAGCTTCATACCTAAATTAGGCATGTCCACCATTGAACGCCGTGGCTAATGCTAGAGATAAGCTATCTAATATATCAAAATAAACTAATTTATTTTGTATAGTGCATAGTAAATGCATATTAGGCATCTGGTTTTAATGAATGAGCACCCACTATTTGTGACCGCTTTTGGTTTCCTCTATCAGATATATCGCTTCAAGTCGATGTCAAATGTTTTCTATCTCAGTGACTAATACAAAATGGGAGTAAACGCATTTTGAGTCACGAAAAGTTTGTTGATGATCTTGAGACGATATAATGACTAGGTTGTAAATAATTGAATGTGCATTGCAAACTATTTGTTGTATTAAAAAAACGCTCTAGTTTTTTAGAATTTATGGTATTTTCTAAAGTCAAAGATTGTGCGTCTTATTTTCCAAATATTATTAAAAGAGCCGAAACCTCGAATTGAGCAAAAACCTCCCAAATGGCGATTTAGACATTACTTTTCGAACACAACTAGCAATTTGATGTAAAAAGTTGTTTCAAAAAAGTTTGAAACCTCATCTCGGAAGACAGATGCTCAACTTCGTCCATCCAATCTGTCGTCTTAAGGGTCTCCCTCCACCGAAAGATATAAATAGCCTCACTTTAAGTGGCAAAGCGCGCCGACACGCGGACCCTTCTTCCGTCCCACTGATAACATCACATTAGGGCACTAAGGAAAGAATAACCGCCCGCTACTGGTTTCTGTCATATTAATATAGCTATTAGATGGATAAAGTTAAAAAATAATAATAATGAACGGTTTCATGAAGTGGATCTCATACCTTATTTAGAATGATTTGTTTAATGTTAAATAAAATGTTGTAAACTGCCAATAAATATCAGTTTTTTAAAACAATGTTGTATTTTTAAGAGAGGTAGGGCAAACGGGTTTAATTTCCCGTTCAAAATTCGGAGCAGCCCAACTGGGGAAGTACCTCCACCTTACAGAAGATCGCAGCCAAATAACATCATTTAATGTGTTGTTGTGTTCCTGCGGTGAGTAAGGTCACCAGAGCTCCATGAGGAGGCGCTGTGCTGGCAGTGTGTGGGGACCAGCGGTGTAGAACGGCCGTAGGACTGTGCAGGCGTGGCATGTTGTTGCGGCGGTCAGGGAGACCCGGTGAAACGGCTGCCCGCTGGCCGCCCGCAGGTTGTAGGGGTCCCGAACCCAGGGAGCACCTAATCTCCGCCCTGGGAGGCTGGCCCGCCGCCTGCGCAAAATCCCTGGTGCAGTTGGTCGTGCCGGAGGAGGATACCGGAGTGGACTCGGCCGACTGTGTCAGGGGGGGACCGGGGGCCCTTCCGGCTGCCGCACCAGCAAACCACATCACCTGTACAGCACTCCGGTGAAATGACACTGCGCCTTGTCCCTTCCTCTGCCCGCACAGCGACTTCTCTCAAACCTCTCTTCATCTCTTAAAATGGCCAAGAAAAATAAAAGGAAAAGAAGTTTGTCAGCGGCTACCCCGTCCACATTTTCTGTGGACTTCTGCAACATAAGGGGAATTCACTCTAACCTCAGTGCAGTCCACCAACACCTTGAGACTGCACAGCCGACCCTGTTATTCCTTACTGAGACGCAAATATCCTCCCCTGATGATACATCATATCTACACTACCCCGGGTACAAGTTGGAGCACAACTTTATGCGCCGTGCCGGGGTATGTATGTACGTCAGGGAGGATATTTGTTGTCGACGTCTTCATGGCCTTGAAGACCGGGACCTGTCAGTTTTGTGGGCGCGCGTAGACCACGGCGGTCACACCCGAATTTACGCGTGCCTTTACAGGTCCCACAGCGGTGACGTGGACACGATTCGGTTATTTGAGCACCTGCAATTGGTGACTGGCATTGTACTTGAGCAGTATCCTTCTGCGGAGTTGGTGGTTCTAGGAGACTTTAACGCTCACCACGTTGAGTGGCTTGGTTCTCGGATCACCGACTTCGCGGGGAAGACTGCTCACGACTTTGCCCTGGCCTATGGCTTCTCACAACTGGTCCTTTCTCCTACGAGAATCCCAGATATTGAGAGCCATACTAGCTCCTTACTGGACCTTCTGCTGACTACGCGACCGGACAGCTATGCAGTGACAGTGGATGCGCCACTCGGCTCATCGGACCACTGTCTCGTCCGGACGCAGGTGCCTTGTGCGCGGCCCGTTTCGCTCCGGTCACCCGGGCGACGTCGCGTGTGGCACTATAAGTCAGCAGACTGGGATGGATTGCGTGAATACTACGCATCGTACCCGTGGAGGCAGCTTTGCTTCGCATCAGATGATCCTGACACCTGTGCAGTTGCCGTCGCTGAGGCGATACTGGCGGGTATGGAATGTTATATCCCAAACCCGTTAGTGGCTGCAGGGGTGAAGAAACGACCGTGGTTTAATCGGCCCTGCAAAGAAGCTAGGCAAAATAAGCAGACTTTGTATGAGGCTTGGACCACGGCCCGTACTAATCAGGACCCTAACATCTCTGATGCGAAACGCAAATTTAACGCTGTCTCGAGATCCAGTAAGCGAATGATTGCCAGGGCTAAGTTCGATTTCGTCGGCAGAATTGGTGAGAGGCTAACTAGCCTTCCCTCCGGGAGTCGCGCTTTTTGGTCTCTTGCCAAAGCTGCTGAAGGGAACTTTTGCCAGTCGTCCTTGCCACCACTCCGTAAGCCGGACGGAAACTTGGCCCATAGTGCTAAGGAGAAAGCTGATGTTTTAGGCTCTCTCTTTGCCTCGAACTCGACTTTGGATGATGGGGGCGCTACACCGCCTACCATCCCGCGGTGTGCCAGCTCCATGCCAGAGATAAGCATTACCCAACGGGAGGTCCGGCGGGAATTGCTTTCTCTGGACATCCATAAGTCGAGTGGGCCAGACGGCATACCGGCAGTGGTGCTGAAGCGGTGTGCTCCTGAATTGTGTCCAGTATTGACGCGTCTTTTCGCACTTTCCTACACCAAAAAGGAAGTCCCGTCTTCGTGGAAAACTGCCCACGTGCATCCAGTACCCAAAAAGGGTGACAGATCAGACCCGGCGAATTACAGGCCTATCGCCATCACCTCCCTTCTCTCCAAAGTCATGGAGCGTGTGATCAACACGCAGCTTTTGAGATACCTGGAGGATCACGAGTTGTTGAGCGACCGACAATATGGCTTCCGCCACAGTCGCTCAGCTGGTGACCTCCTTGTGTATCTCACGCACCGTTGGTCACTCGCCATCGAGAGTCAAGGTGAGGCATTGGCAGTAAGCCTAGATGTGGCGAAGGCGTTCGATCGGGTCTGGCACAGGGGTCTTCTCACGAAGTTACCAGCATACGGGCTTCCCGAGGGATTATGCAAATGGGTTGCCAGCTTTCTGTCCAGCAGATGCATAAGAGCCGTCGTCGACGGTAGCTGCTCCAATAGCATGGACATAAATGCCGGCGTCCCGCAAGGCTCTGTGCTGTCCCCAACACTATTTCTTCTGCATATCAATGATATGCTGTCTATTGACGGCATTCATTGCTATGCGGACGACAGTACAGGGGACGCTCAATACGCGGGCCGTGCAAATATCCCTCGTTCCGAGGTGGAGGAAAGCCGCGAACGGCTGGTGTCTGAAATCGAGAGTACACTAACTAGTGTCTCCGATTGGGGTCGACTAAACCTAGTCCATTTCAACCCCACCAAGACTCAAGCCTGCGCGTTCACCGCTAAGAAAACCCCATGGTCTGTGGCTCCACAATTCCAGAACACTTCCTTGAACATCAGTCAAAGCATCGGGATCCTTGGCGTCGACATTTCTAGCGACGTTTTGTTCCGAAGTCACTTGGAAGACAAGGTTAAGCTGGCATCCAAAAAGCTTGGAGTGCTCAACAGAGCGAGGCAGTACTTCACATCGGGGCAAAGGCTGCAACTTTATAAGTCGCAAGTCCGGCCTCATATGGAGTACTGTTGTCATCTGTGGGCGGGGGCACCTGGATACCAGCTTGGGCCTTTAGACTCGGTTCAGCGACGTGCCGCTAGAATTGTCGACGATCCCGAGCTCACAAACGGTTTAGAGCCCCTCAGTCTGAGGAGAGACTTTGCCTCTTTATGTGTGTTCTACCGCTTGTACAACGGGGAGTGTTCCAAGGAATTGTTCGACTTGATGCCCACGGCCACCTTCTACCATCGCAACTCTCGCCATCGACGGGGAATCCATCCTCACACATTGAAACCAGAATTGTTTCGAACTGTGCGGGCTCAAAGGAGTTTTCTTCCGCGGACGCTCAGATTGTGGAATGAGCTCCCCGCCGTGGTTTTCCCAAAGGAGTACAGCATGGGGTTCTTCAAGAAGGGTGTGAAGAGGTTTCTTCAGGGTCGGCAACGCGCGAGTGATACCCCTGGTGTTGCAAGCGTCCATAGGCTACGGTAACCGCTTACCATCAGGCGGGCCGTATGCTTGTTTGCCACCTTAGTGGTATAAAAAAAAAAAAAAAAAAAAAAAAAATTTGCTTCATAATGAATCCAACGGTCTTATTGAACGAAACTAAATATATCTTTAAATCCAAATATTATATTATAAATATACAAGTGTGTTTCAATTAATGACACCCGATTAGATATTCAAACAGAAAGAAAAGAACATAATTTAAAATGATGGCCTTTTCAATTTGGTCGGTTACGAGGCGCCCGGTGAGCCTCAGTGAGTAATGTAATGGCTGAATAAACTGTACAGTGATGTAGAATTGACCAGTAGCTTCTGCAAATTATTAATAGAGTCGTTTGTTCGTACTATAAGAGTTTACGGACTGGAAGTTATGCAATTCAATTTGAGTTAATAGATATACTTATTAATCGTAATGTATGTAGAGTTTATTTTCACATCATTAAAAAAATTACTCTAATTTTTTCTTTCAATGTGAACGACGTCCGAGTACTTTATTTTTCATCTTCAATAAAATTTGGAATCCTTTTAATATTGTGTAATGTATATGTATGTAGATCTAGATAGATCTTTAATATACATTTCGTCTGCGTTCTTTATTACTTATTTATTCATGTAAAGTCTCATCGCGTGTCTCTATTATATACAATAAATATTTAAGCACTAATTTCTTTGCATGATACCTGAAAAAGCTACCTACAGCAAAGCAAGGAGTGATTAAATCGCGAATGGCGATAGTTCTCTATCACATCGTGGCATCAAACAAGCTTTGTAATTCGAATGAGCATGTTCGCAACGATTTACTCAAGCAATTTTTTCTTGTCAATTAGCATTGCATCCAAAATTTGTAACGGAAGTGCACCCGTTGGTGGTCAAAAAGTAAGTACTTATTAGCCTTTGTATTATACAATGGGGCTATTTTCTTACCTAGTTAGTGCAATGTTCGAATTTTTTTCTTGCCATGTGTGCCTATTAATGTAAGATGCCTTATTTTATTGGACACATACTTCCTTCATTTTATCGTTGAAAGAGAAGTGAAAGTGATCGTTAATTTTAGTTTCCTACACTTACTTTGTAAAACTGCCTAACCAACCGTATCTTGAAAATGTAATTTTTATTTTTGAAATACAAAATACAATCACCAATTCAATTTATTAAAATCTGTTATGCATAGGATTCACTTTCGTGACATCGGAAAATGACATTTCCAATTTCCCGTTTAAAAGACTCAGACATAAAGGTTTTGAGTTTCGAAAAAAGAACTAGCTAGACTAAGCCAAGTCTACATTACAGCGTATCGGGTTAACCCCAAGCGAGCGGCACCCAGCTATCGAGTGACGGCATCGGAAGTGGCGTGGGCGGGAAATGAGATGCGAGTGTGCACGACGCCTTATGTACTCACGTGTGCACTAAGCTTTATAGGTATTACGGCTATGTGTATCTTTACATATCACAGGATTTCATTTACAGACTGTTCTTATTATCTGATTTTCTGAATGTAAGATAATGGTGTTTAAACAATATTTCCCATAGATTTAGAATACTATCAGATCTATCCAATAACATGAAGCTTGTCATTTCCTCTGGTTATATATGTGACTTCTTATGTTCATGAATAAAAATTATCCATTGCTTGTACAAGCAAAACATCACTCATATATTCCTCATGATTTATTAATGTATGAACATGCATGCATGCATTAATATTATGCCAATAAATTTTGGTCAAAAATGTCGTAAATACAATATATATTTGCAACAGTCGTACCTATGACGGAAACTCACGCAACATCTTAACATAAAATTGAATTAAAAAACCATGTTCACGGTTCAATAAAATTCTAGTTTTCAAAATATTCTGACAACAGTTAATTACGTACATAAATATGTATTTTTTAAATGTTTTTGTTATGCAGCAATTAAATTGCTAATGCTGAGTTAGTATTAAATAACTCAGTTGCTAAAACAAAGATGGTTTTCGCGATACCACAACAAACCGCCCACTTCCTACCTATACTTGTCTGTCTTCGTATTTGTACATTTTTGTTACAAGCAGGTGTTTTAAGTTTACTCGTATTGTTTTAATAACAAATCGATTATATTATCTTAATCGAATTATTTAACATCTTAATCGGATCTGCACATAGCATTGTCGCCCTGTGATAAGCATTTATCAAAAAGTCCTTCGATATAAATTATGGTAATTATACTGCAAATTGTAATTAGCCGTGATGGTATTTTATTAAATTATTAGTTACTAAATATTCAGGTACTATATGATGTTTTATATGTGCCGTAGTTATACAAGATTTTTTTGATAAAGTTTTTTTTTTAATTTTTTTTAATTAATTGTAGTTGTAAAATTGGATGAGATATTGACAGGTTCCTTTATAATTTGTAAAAAGCTCGATTACCCTGTGCGTGTTTACCTCTACCCGCCCATTTCTTGTTTTTAGGCGAAAACAATAAAGGAAATTGCGTTTTGATATTCGGTCCCCTCCGAATGATTAGAAAAGCAATCTATTTTAATAAGATTGGGTCTTTTGCCCTAAAAATGTTGGGTAAATATGTTATTTAATAAACATGAAACATCAAAAACTAACACGGAACTATAATGGTTTTTTTGTCAACCCAAACAATCAACCATAATGAGTTATTGCACTACATTATAGAAGAGGTATAAGAACTACTGGTACCATAAGTATAATAAAAAAAATCATTTTCAGCTTAATATTTTTCCATCACTACATAACTAGTAGGTATACACCTAACGTTAATACTAATGCTACAATATTCAATGACCTAATATCAAAATATAACTTTAGCCAAATTCATACAAGCACTAGACATAATATCGAACCAATAGTAAATTCTCGTCACATACCTTTCAGAGGGTCTTATTCCGTGGGCGTTAAATCTACTAATACATTTCGAGCTGTGTCGACATCGGGCAAAAATCAGGGCACGCAACGCCGCCCTGCATAGCAAATAGGTGGATTGGGCGAAAATGTTCTTCACTCACTTACGCGGGTCGAGTTCTTAAATTACGAAGACTCGATTTCAGCTCGCTTCTCGTACACGTTGTAGAATAGGTATGCGCTTATAAATAAATGTTGATATTTTATGCTCTGAGGTCTCTTGAGACCATAAAGGTTAAGGTTAGCTATTTTCAATCTAAATACATGAGATTTGCTGGCATGTACACAGAATTATGATAAAAATTTAAGTATTTTTTTCGTTAACCTAACTTTTAAATAACTTTATAAATCATTTTTATTTGTTTGGGTATTTTATTGTAATTTTTAATATAAAATAAACATCTACTGCTAACTCTACTTTCTCGTAGCATACTCGTAGCTAGATATCATTGAACTAACTAAGCATTTATGTCAGGTTTCAGGACTTTAAGTTTCTTTTAAGTACTTCAGATGTTAAGGGTCATTTTCATTTGGCAGATTAGCTCACTCTTCAGAGGGTTTACGCAACGACTATTAATGTACTAAAAATAAAAACATAAATAATGCTCCTCAAATATAATCATAAACGTATCGATAAAGGCATCCGTGCATACATTAAAATCCTGAATAACATACATAAAATAGTTGGCGTGGTACCACAATAAGAATTTCTGTCTGTAGTCACGCGATGGATTCCAGTTTGTCTACATACAAATAACATTATTACCAGACAAAGTGCCCTGAAGTTTATAACTTCATAATTACCATGGTGGGTGCGGTGCGGTTGGGGACATGGCATATAAATAACATGATAATAGTTTAATATCGATATTTCGATAGTTTCCTCTACTGATAAATCTAGTGTTTTCTACTAGTAGTATTCTTCTAAATACAAAAAGCCTTTTTTACACAAACTTTTTTTATACTAATTAATTCAACGTCTATTTACAAATTTTAATTTTTTAAATTTCGAATACTTTTTATCGACAAACACTCGTTTCCAAAGTTCGGTAGAGTCGAAGCGAGGCAGGGCTTCCCTCGGCAGTCAGCTGGGCCATTAAATCCTACTTTACGACGCACTTACCGCACACAACCGACAACCGTTTATGCACTCGTAATACTAACCTTAATTGGCATATTGAGATTATAGTTGTGTAATTGGTTGTTTTATGGCATATATTTAAAGATAACTGTTATTTTCAATGGTTTGATTCATGAGACGCGTTTAGATTGTGTTGGTAAGCTCGTTTAAAACTTGAGTAGCAACTTCTTTGTCTCTTTTTAATTAAGGTGTATAATTGAAATCGATTTTGAGTTTATATTTTTTTATAGTTCACAATTATCGCAGTTAATAAAACAGGTATGTTTGCGGTGTTTTTACATTTTAGATTTCTAATAGAATGAGGTTAAAGGTTTCGTGAGATCCATATGATACGCGTTAATGTACCATTACAAATTCACGCATTATTCACTCTACAAAACTAATGGAAAACTATATTTCAATTACAATATTCGAGCCCATTTCCACACATTTTGTGAGGCTCGACGTACAATATCACTTTCATGTTTTTACATCGCTCACAGGCAGCCGCGTAAATTCGAAATGCCTGATTCTGGCGTATAACGTACACCAGTATTTTAATTACTCGTTTTGAGAATGATTTATGTCACAACCCAGACATAAAATGGCTCTAGAGTTTGGTATTGCGGTGATGATTTCGTTCAAAAACCTGTTAGATTTTACTCAACGGTCCATTGACTTCCGTTCCGTTCCGTTATAGGTAACAGTGAAGTGTGTAACATTATTTGATAAGAATCCTAACTAATATTATAAATGCATCTTGACGCCGCAACTACTCAACGGATCATCATGGAATTTGGCATGCAGATAGCCTATGGTATGGAGAAGGACATAAGCTACTTTTTATACTAGGAATACGGGTGAAACCGCGGGGACAGCTAGTAATATAAAATAAACTAGCCTTCAAAAGAATTTAATGCATTATGACGTATGTAATTGTATACATATTCTGATGAATTTTGAAAAGCGTGCGAAATACGTGACCATTTCGAAAGTGTTTCGAAATATGGAAGTCGTTAAGAAATTTATGAAGTTTAGACACGGTCGGTCGGAAAGGAAATTGGACTAGAAAATAAAAATAAAACGGTTAGAACGGGGTCACGGCTCGGGCGTTCTCAGGCCGAGAGGCTGCATCGGTTGCTTAACATTTTGTTTTTGATAAGCTTTATACGTGCCTAAATACATATGTTTGTGGCGTTCGCTGTGAGAACCTTCGCGTGATTTGCATTTGATTTTTATTTGCTGAGGTAGCTCGCGGACTAACGGAAACACGGCCTAGTCTAGATTGTTTAGATTTAAGAGATAAAATCACTTGAAGCTATAATACAAAGAATAACAATTGATATGGAATGTCTC
The DNA here is from genome assembly GCA_951394255.1 of Polyploca ridens. Classification (NCBI taxonomy): domain Eukaryota; kingdom Metazoa; phylum Arthropoda; class Insecta; order Lepidoptera; family Drepanidae; genus Polyploca; species Polyploca ridens. The sequence goes on from OX596255.1 coordinate 6,249,015, forward strand.
TACTCTACATGACAAAATACATGGAAGTTGACGACGGCAGTGGCTCGTACCAGTTAAGTCGATAACAAAATTTCAATAAGACTCGCTTTCACCGACCACCCCTGTAACAATGTCTCTAAATGCCAACACACCATACAATTTGCGTTATTCACGAAAAATCGTGAACAAAAACAAAATAAGGTCTCTTGCGCAACCATTCTCTTACACGGCACGACGCCATTGTTAACATTTTTGGGACCTTTCGTAATATTATAATGCGTTATACCGTTAGACCCACGCGTCTAAAAAGATAAAAACTAGACTAGTTTCTTTTTCTTTTGTGACGTCTGATACAAAGGACCGAATATGATTTAGTGGTTTACTATTCTCATACATTCGCGTGAAAAAATGTTAAACCAATTTGTTTTAAAGAGATTAGTTTTACGACTCAATAAAAAGTTTGTGAATAAAAAATTTACGGTTGAATATCTTTGGTCGTTTATTAGATTGCTAGGAATGTGAGTACAAGATTATTGTTTCGTTATTTTTGAGCTTGTAGCTGTGTTAAATTAATTTCATATTTAAACTAAAAAAGAACGGTTATTCAAAAAAATCTTGTGAATATTCTATAACAATGAATTTTTTGCATTGTTTAATATAACTTGGTAGATGGAGGGATATTTTATTTTATGTAAAATGTTTTATGTCAGAAGACATTGTTTATTTATTAATATAAAATAAAAGCTTTGAATATTTTAGTATTTTTTGTTCACGATATATATTCCTATTGTTTTAGAACACCGCTATTGTAACATTAAGCTGCAAATTAGGTAATGTGTGTGTGTGTGAGAATTAGAATTTATATACATTTTCCTAGTTCAAAATTACCTCGTCGTGTGACGTTCCCGTTTTATTGTTTAAATAAGTACTTCATTTGATTTATCACCATTGAATAGGTAATAATTCTCGTGTGTGACGTGTAAATTAATTCTTGAAAATACTTTACGTAAATAAAACATGGACTCGGTTCATTAAATAAAGACAACAAATTAGGTAAAACATGGAACGTAAACGTAAATCCAATAGCAAACACGGACAATTAATCAAACTTTCGACGCAAGTACGCTGCATTCGGATTGTGTTCGGCACTGCTAAGTTTCGTTGCTATATTCCAAACAATTGCGAAGCGTTCGATTTT